>JASEVX010000004.1:141134629-141190436 GCA_031761405.1 Serripes groenlandicus
TAAACATCGGAATATTTATTTCCTTTTAGATGTGTCATTACTTAGTGTTTTTAAACGAACACAATTGTAATATGTTCAAGACATCTAAATGTGTTTTTTTCTAATAATAATCCCCCATCCCAGGTCATTTCCGATTTCATTTCATTTCATTTAAAAATAGAAGTCGCCGGGCTTCTGCCCGACTAATAAACTTTGAGCCTAAGCTAGAAGATATTCAAGACAACTGTAACTGCAGATATAACCGAAGGCGCCCCTTTAGACGGAAAATGCCTCACTACAAACGTGATATACCAGGCCACAGTTACCCGTCACGATAACATGGACCTGGATACGTATATAGGCCTTACATGTAATAGTTTTAAAATCACGCTATTCTGGTCATAGCTCCAGCTTCATGAACAAAGAAAAGAGAAATGCCACAACATTAAGTGGCTTATTTTGTGTCTAAAAGAGAACAATGTGATGTACTCAATAACGTGGAAAATCCTAAGCAGAGCTAAGCTTTATTCACCATATAACAAAAATATGCAACCTTTGTCTAGAAGAAAATACTTCATTATCCACAGACCAGGACATGTCTTCTTTGAACAAAAAAAAACGAACTTACAAGAGCATAAAACACATATTCCGCAACTTTAAACATACAATATAAACAGTTATAATCTCTGAGTGACATGTTTTGGGCAATTTTCATCTCACTCTCTCTCTCTCTCTCTCTCTCTTCCTCTCTCTCTCTCTCATCTCCTCTCTCTCTCTCTCTCTCTCTCTCTCTCTCTCTCTCTCTCTCTCTCTCTCTCTCTCTCTCTCTCTCTCTCTCCTCTCCTCTCTCTCTGCGTAACACAATGAGGTTAGAGATATACACGTGGGCGAGCGGTATAGCCATACACGGGGTATGGATGATGAAAGCATGTATACGGCGCCCCAGCCCTATATTTTTATTGTATGTGTATTTTGAGGGAGAAGGAGATAGACAGGCCAGATCTGGGAGAGAGAGAGTCATGAGACTCTAGTTTAATTTTAGAATCTATTTAGATAAATGAATGTACCACTATACCATTTCGTTATTTACCTGTGTTTTCCTCGTGGACAATTTGATGTAGCTGGCCGGAGTGCTACATCTGTCGCTTTTTCACTCTCGTTCTGTCTGTCTCTGTATCTGTCTCTATCTCTGTCTATATATATAATATCTCTTTCTCTCTCTCTCTCTCTCTCTCTCTCTCTCTCTCTCTCTCTCTCTCCCTCCCTTTCTCTGTTTGTCACTCTCTCTGTCTCTTTCTCGGTCTGTCTCTGTCTGTCTCTGTCTGTCTGTCTCTCCATGTCTCTCACACACTGTATGTCTGTCTGTCATTCTACGTCTCCTCTCTCCTCCTCCCCTCTCTCTCTTGCTCTCCCTCTCTCTTGCTCTCTCTTTATTGCTTGCTCTCTCTCTCTCTTCTCTATCTATCTCTTGCTCTCTCTTTATTGCTTGCTCTCTCTCTCTCTTCTCTATCTATCTCTTTCTCTCTCTCTCTCTCTCTCGCTCTCTCTCTCTCTCTCTCTCTCTCTCTCTCTCTCTCTCTCCTCTCTCTCTCTCTCTCTCTCTCTCTCTCTCTCTCTCTCTCTCTCTCTCTCTCCTCTCGCTCTCTCCTCCCTATATATATATATATATATATTATATTGTGTGTGTGTGTGTGTTTCTCTCTCTCTCTACGTTTGTCACTCTCTCTCTCTCTCTCTCTCTCTCTCTCTCTCTCTCTCTCTCTCCTCTCTCTCTCTCTCTCTCTCTCTCTCTCTCTCTCCTCTCTCTCTCTCTCTCTCCCTCTCGCTCTCTCTCCCTATATATATATATATATATATGTGTGTGTGTGTGTGTGTGTGTGTGTGTTTCTCTCTTCTCTCTACGTTTGTCACTCTCTCTCTCTCTCTCCTCTGTCTATGTCGCTTTCTTTCACTCGGTCTCTGTCTCTGTCCCCACACTTACGATTAAGTGTAAGACCAACGTTAAGCTCTCGACGTATATTCATCTTAACGAAATATCTCCAAAAAGTTATTTGAAGTTGAAGATATAGATTATATAGGGCAAAACTGTTGTGGGAGACATTTGTTGTATTTATCTCAGTTGTTCCCAGACGTTATGAGGACATGTATTATCTCACATAAATAATCTCTATTTGTCCTCAGACAGTATGGGGACATTTCCTATCTCACTTGATTTGAACGAATGTGTGAACACAAAGTCGTTGAAGTATAGTGCTTCATTACCTTCATCTTAACGAACTCTCTCCAAAACGTTATTTGAAGTTGCAAAGATATAGATTATAGAAGGAAAAATGTTGTGAGGACACCAACGTTGTGGGAACACCATGAACTACTAGTGTGAACAAAACGCTCTGTACATATAGTTCTTTATTACCTTCATCTTAAAGATATATCTCCAAAAAAATACTTGAAGTTGCAAAGATATACAATATATAGGGCAACAATGTTGTCGGGACATTTGCCATATTTATCTCAGTTGTCCCCAGACTTAATCGGGACATGAATTATCTCAAATTTTTAATCTCTATTTGTCCTCAGACAGAATAGGGACATTTCCTATCTCACTTGATTTCAATGTGTGAATAAAAAGGCGTCAAAGTATAGTGCTTCGTTACCTCCATATTAACGAAATCTCTCTAAAACGTTATTTGCAGTTGCAAAGATATAGATTATAAAGGCAAAAATGTTGTGGGGACATTTGCTATATTTATCTCAGTTGTCCCCAGACGTTATGGGGGCATGTATTATCTCAACTTTTTAATCTCTATTTGTCCTCACACAGTATGGGGACATTACCTATCTCACTTGATTTAAAAAATTAGTGAACACAAAGCTCTCGACATATATTCTTCATTACTTTCATCTTAACGCAATCCAAAAAAAGTTATTTGCAGTAGCAAAGAAATTGATAATATAGCGCAAAGACTGTTGCGGGGATATTTGCAGTATTCATCTCAATTGTCCCCAGACTTAATGGGGACATCTGTTATCTCAAATTGTTAAACCTTATTTTGTCCTCAAACAGTATGAGCACATTCGAAGTATAGTGCTTCATAACCTTCATCTTAACGAACTCTCTCAAAAAAGTTATTAGCAGTAGCAAAGATATTGATTATATAGGGCAAAGAATGATGCTGTGGAGACATTTGCCATATTTATCTCGTTTGTCCCCAGACTTAATGGGGACATCAATTATCTCAAAGTTTAACTTCTTTTTGTCCTCAGACAGTATAGGGACATGTTTTATCTCAAATTTATAATCTTTTTTTGTCCTCAGACAGTATGGGGACATGTTTTATCTCACTTGATTTGAACGAATGTGTTTAACAAAGCCATCGAAGTATAGTTCTTCATTACCTTCATCTTAATGAACACTGTCCAAAAAGTTGTTTGCAGTATCAAAGATATAGACCATATAGGGCAAACACATTGTTGGGACATTTGCCATATTTATCCTCCATTTGTCTTCAGACAGTATGGGTTCACGTCATATCTCACTTGATTTGAACGGACGTCTGTTAAAAACACTGTAGGGTCATTCAATACTTAAATCTTAATTTGTCGCCACACTTATGGGCACATATTTTCTCATATAGTAGAGATAATTGCTGTCAACATTAGACATGTAAGTTCCTTACTGATCTAATGTATACTGGTTTTTTTATGAATATGTATATTTGTCATTACAAGGTCATTTGAGACTTGCTATCCGTACAAAGCGGCCATGTTTTTCAACCAATCAACATTTCTTGAAGGAATCTAATAAAGGGTTCATTTCTACAAAATTATTTGAATATCATTCAAACACTTTCGGAGAAGATTTTTTAAGTTTTCACTATAGCTATATAAGGCAAAATAGCCCCGCCCCCTGGCGGCCATGTTTTTCAACCAATCAACATTTCTTGAAGAAATCTAATAAAGGATCACCCAAGGAACATTTCAACAAAATTATTTGAAAATCGGCCTGACACGTTGGGAGGAGAAGATTTTTTAAGTTTTCTCTTTAGCCATATAGGAAAAATAGCCCCGCCCTGTGACGGCCATATTTTTTTACCAATCAACATTGATTGAAAGAATCTGATAGAGGGTCACCCATGGAACATTTCTACAATTTTTTTTGAAAATCTGCTGAACACTTTTAGAGAAGAAGATTTTTTAAGTTTTCACTTTAGCTATATAAGGCCCCGCCCACTGGCGGCCATGTTTTTCGCCCAATCAACATTTCTTAAAGGAATCTAATAAAAGGTCACCCAAGAAACATTTCTACACAATTATTTGAAAATCGGCCTGACACTTTTGGAGAAAAAGATTTTTTAAGTTTTCACTATTTTTTTCTTTTGGTTGCCATGGAAACCAGAATTATGGACGGATAAAAAAAATGAAGGAATTTAAGAGAGGACATTGAGAGGATGCTTTCTATGAAGTTTCAACCAAATTGGCCAAGTGGTTAGGGAGAAGAAGTGGTTTAAAGGAAAAAGTTAACGCACGCACAGACGCACGGACGCACAGACGCACGCACGACGGACAATTCGCCATGACATAAGCTCGACTGGCTTCAGCCAGTGGAGCTAAAAAAATGGAATTTCCAAATTTTGTCATTTTGCCCCTTTTTCTGATGCCTCCTGACTGCCATGTTTTTCAACCAGACAGTATGCCTTGAACAATCTTTGTAGAGGGTCACCCAAGGAACATTTTTACTAAACTATATTGGAATCTGACATGCAGATTCAGAGGACATTAAGAGGATGCTTCCTATGAAGTTTCAACCAAATTGGCCAAGTGGTTAGAGAGAAGAAGTGGTTTAAAGGAAAACGTTAACGCACGCACAGACGCACGGACGCACAGACGCACGCACGACGGACAATGCGCCATGACATAAGCTCGACTGGCTTTTAGCCAGTGGAGCTAAAAAAAATGGAATTTCCAAATTTTGTCATTTTGCCGCTTTTTCTGATAGCTCCTGACTGTCATGTTTTTCAACCAAACAGCATGCCTTGAACAATCTTTGTAGAGGGTCACCCAAGGAACATTTTTACTAAACTATATTGGAATCTGACATGCAGATTCAGAGGAAATTTTTTTTAAAGTTTGGACATTTTGCCCCCTTTCTGATGCCGCTGCAACCAAAGTTCTCAATGGAATTTAAATCTTAGAACAATTTTGTTTTGAAAGAGGCCCACCAAAGGAACATTCCTGTGAAGTTTGGATGCAATTGGTTCTGTGGTTTAGGAGGAGATGATGTTTAAATCTAAAGGTTAACAAGATGATTTTGCCCCTTTTCTGATGCTTCCTGACTGCCATGTTTTTCAACCAAACAGTATGCCTTGAACAATCTTTGTAGAAGGTCACCCAAGGAACATTTCTACCAAACTATATTGGAATCTGACATGCAGATTCAGAGGAGAAGATTTTTAAAGTTCGGACATTTTGCCCCCTTTCTGATGCTGCAGCAACCAAAGTTCTCAATGGAATTTAAAACAAGTTTGAAAGAGGGCCATCAAAGGAACATTCCTGTGAAGTTTGGATGCAATTTGTTCTGTGGCTCAGGAGGAGATGATGTTTAAAGCTAAAAGTTAACGACGACAGACAGACGACGGACAACGGTCAAAAAGTGATCAGAATAGCTCACCTTGAGCCCTAGGTGATCTAAAAAGTTGAAAATATTTTGTTACAACAGAGAAATTGCCAGTTTTAAGCCATTTCTACTTTTGTCAAAATGTTTTCAAAAGTCATCCCCTACGGAGGCGTCAGAATGGGTCTATATATATAGGGAAAGTGTTAAACCTTTCCCTCATATAGACGCTTTCTGAAGCCTCTGCAGCAGATGGCTTTTTGAAAACATAGTGATAATAGAAGAAATTGCTCAAACTAGCAATTTCTCCTTTTGCCACAATATTTTCCGCTTTTAGTCATAGGTTATCCATTCAATTATCGAGATTTCTCTATTTTTTGACAAAAGATGTTTAAAGTTGTCTGCTGGAGAATTGTTGTATGAGGGAAAGGGTTAAGGCATGAAATAGCTATACCTTCTCTTAAAAAGCATCATAAATAAAAATGTATAATTCTTTATAGCATTTTACCACATGCAGGCAAGTTTTTACACATCTGCAGCAGATGCCTTTTTGAAAACATTACTGCAAAAGGAGGCAATTTCTCCCTTTGCAACAATGTTTTCATCTCTATTCAATAACTATCTTTCATTTTAAGAGATTTTTTTCATATTTGTGCCTGGATATGTTTAAAACAGATTGCTGCAGATATGTAGCATGTTGGAAAAATAGATAGATATATTTACAATTACAGTTAAGAACATCTTGAATTGACAAATTTACCGTTCACGCTCCGTTCAGCTCACGTTCCATTCCTTTCATAAAGCGTTCACTCATTCATAACATTGCGATTGCTTTTTTCCGTTCCGCTCAGATTGAACGAAGCATTCATGTGATTGAATTTTTTCGTTCAGTATGATTGTTACGTTCAGAGCGCAAAATTCCGTTCCGCTTATAAAGCATTCCAATTTGTTTCAATCACGTTCCGCTCAGATTGTCAATTTCATGATGTTCTTAACTGTATTATGGTTTATACCTAAAAAACAGTATTAAATAAGACTAGAATACACCTTTGTTTATTAATGTAAATGAGTTCAACTTAAAACAATAGGGCCATGAATGTAACCTCCACAATGTTAACAAGATTTTCCTTCAGTTGGCTTAGTGATCTATATTTTTTTACCTGAAATGACCAATATTCCAACATGGACTAGGTATAATCAAGACAACATTCTGACAAAATATCGACTTGCTCGAAATAAAAATGCGGCCTCCAGAGTTCGAACAATATTTTCCTTTATTGACCTTGACCCATTTTTGAACTTGACCTAGATATAATTCAGACAAACACTCTGACCCAATTTCAAGCTGCTGAAGCCAAAAATGCAGCATCCAAAGTGTTAACAAGATTTTCCTTCAATTTGGCCTAGTGACCTAGTTTTTGACCATACATGACCCATATTCGAACTTGGCTTAGATATCATTTAGATAAACAGTCTCATTAATGTCAAGCTGTTGTATCAAAATATGCGTTCTCTAGAATGTTAACAAGCTTTTCCTTCAATTTGACCTAGTGACCTATTTTTTGAGCCAACATAACCCATGATCGAACTTGACTTACATATCATCAAGACAAACATTCTGATAAAGTTTCATTAGGCTCAAGTTAAAAATGCAATATCCAGAGTGTTAACAAGATTACCCTTCAATATGGCCTACTGATCTAGTTTTTGACCTCATATGGCCCAGTAATAAAAATGCGGCCTCCAGAGTTCGAACAATATTTTCCTTTATTGACCTTGACCCATTTTCGAACTTGACCTAGATATAATTCAGACAAACATTCTGACCCAATTTCAAGCTGCTGAAGCCAAAAATGCAGCATCCAAAGTGTTAACAAGATTTTCTTTCAATTTGACCTAGTGACCTAGTTTTTGATCCTACATGACCCATATTCGAATTTGGCTTAGATATCAATTAGATAAACATTCTCCTTAATGTCAAGCTGCTGTATCAAAATATGCGTTCTCTAGAATGTTAACAAGCTTTTCCTTCAATTTGACCTAGTGACCTATTTTTTGACCCAACATAACCCATGATCGAACTTGATTTACATATATCATCAAGACAAACATTCTGATAAAGTTTCATTAGGCTCATGTTAAAAATGCAATATCCAGGGTGTTAACAAGATTACCCTTCAATGTGGCCTACTGACCTAGTTTTTGACCTCATGTGGGCCAGTTTCGAAAAACATGTCCAAGATGTGATGGAGATGAATGTTATGATAAACTTTCATGAAGATTGGACGCAAAATGTAGCTTGTAGAGTGTTAACAAGCTCAAATGTTGACGACGCACGACGGACGGACGCCGGACAAAATGTGATCACAATAGCTCACCTTGCACTTCGTGCATAGGTGAGCAATAATATATTTATATTTCCTTTCAACCGACTTATAATCATGAAGGAAAGATATGAAGAACAATTGGAAGTACAGAAAAGGCCCTTTCTAAAACGCAGACTGTATTTGACACATCTTCATTGTGGCAAAGTAATTCCTCTATTCAATAATTGTACAAATATTTCCATTTATAGTTATTCATAATTTTGCCTAGAAGTTTTCAAACTTGTCTGTCCATATGTGTTGTGTTGTATGTGAGGAGAAGCTAGGTTGAATTCTGTTGTTAATCATATGGGACAATTATCATCTGATATCATCACTTCTCTATCTCTGGAATGTCTCGTCCTTTTTTATATATAATTTATACTTTAAACATTCCACCAAACTATTCTATTACAGGCCTGTATCTAACTTCTTTTGTTCAGATGATATCAATTTCAGTTTTAGTACAATGAACATTGTTGAATATAATACTTTATTTCAAACATGAGTGTTTTAACCCTTTCCCTCATGTAGACGCTTTCTGGTGCCTCTGAAGCAGACGACTTTTGAAATCATAGTGGCAAATGGAGAAATTGCTCAGAATGAGTAATTTCTCCATTTGTCACAATAATTTCACCTCTCTTCAATAATCATACTATCATTTATACAGATTTTCTATATTTTGGACATGATAATTTGATAAAAGTCATCAGCTGCAGATTTGTTGTATGTGGGGAAGGTTTAAGGGAAAAATATCTTTTGTCAGCAAATATGCCAGTTATGATCCCAAGGCGACACATTATCTGGTTTCAATTCCCACATCCTAGTATCAAATGATCTATCCATTGTGAATGTTAAATTTAATGATCCACTTTATCCGCCTGGTGTCAGTGATATGATGCTAGTTTTAGTCAGCAGTTAAATCATTTACTGTCAATTGCACAAAACCCTGAAAATGTGAAAAATGACTAAAAACGGTTATAGACCTTTCTCTAAAGCAGATATATTTTGACTCATCTCCAGCAGACAACATTTGAATAATTGTTACAAAGGGAGAAATTGCTCATTATGATAAATTTCACTTTTCGCCACAATGTTTTCAACTCAATTCAATAATTATACTTTTTCATTTCTAGAGAATTTCCATGGTTATCAGTTTTTAAGGTAATTTTCTCTCACAACAATTCTGCAGCAGACGACTAATGTTGCATAACAAGGTCAGTTTGGTCTATCTGAGAACGAACATGTAATCCTTTTCAAATGATATTTGAAATTCGCATCAATATTAAACTTTTAATTTCCAGATGTTAGGTATGTTGACTTCAGATGATTTCACAAACATCAACACCCAAACACATCTACAGCAGATGACTAATCAAGACAATCCGGTTCAAGTAGGATTTTTAAAACCATTGCAATAAAAGATGAAATTGCTCAAAACTCTTTATCGATATAAATTTTTCAGTTGTCTACATTGATAAAATTGTTTGTCTGATGATTGAAAAGAAGACAACCTTTGAAGGTAATGGGTTTAAGAGATTTTCCATATTTTTCGAAAATGGATTATGCTACAGACTTTTTGAATTTGTGAAAGGGTCGAAAAACAATCTGCCATCAGATTCAATTCTACTCACCCGTTAAATAGTGAAATTAAAGGTGCTATGAGAACCAAGATGAATGCTGAAATAATACAGGAAAGTCAGATTTATGTTCCTATAAATTTTAAACAAATGCTTTCCACAAAATACTTCATATGAGTTAACCCTCTACCTCATAAAGACGTTTTCTGACCCCTCTGTAGCTGAAGGCCTTTTAAAAACATAGTGACAAAAGAAGCAATTGCTCAAAACGAGCAATTTCTCCTTATGTCACAATGTTTTCCACTTTTAATCATAGGTTATCTATTTGATTATAGAGATTTTCTATTTTCGACAAAATATGTTCAAAGTCGTCTGCTGCAGACTTGTCGCATGAGGGAAAGGGTTAAGTTTACATGAATGCTCTCCACAAAATACTTTATATGAGTTAAGTCACGGGAGAATACCTTCAATGATTTTTTTAATTGTTGACAGAGGAGATCAAATTGCATACTTAAAACTCCTTTTCTCATACAGACGCATTTGGACGCCTCTGCAGCAGACGACTTTTGAAAACATTGTTGCAATGAGCATTTTCTCCTTTTGCCAAATGTCAAGAAATGCATTGATAGATGAACTGGCCGCCGTAATATGACTGAAAGAGGCCCAAGTGGGTCAGTATTGCTCCACAGCAAAAATGTTTATTGACCAATCAACATGGCTTCAAGGAATCTGATAGAGGGTCACCCTAGAAACATTTCTTCAAAATTATTTGAAATCAGCCCGACACTTTCGGAAAAGAAGATTTTTTAAGTTTTCACTTTAGCCATATAAGACGACGGAAGCTGGACAAAAGGCGATCACAATAACTCACCCGAGTACTTCGTGCTCAGGTGAGCTAAAAATGCACAATTAGCCCCGCCATGTTTTTTGACCAATCAACATGGCTTGAAGGAATCTGATACAGGGTCTCCCAAGGAAAATTTCTGCAAAATTATTTGAAAATTGGCCAAACACTTTCGGAGGAGAAGATTTTTTAAGTTTTCACTATAGCCATATAAGGCAAAATAGCCCCGCCTCCTGGTGGCCATGTTTTTTGACCAATCACCTTGGCTTGAAGGAATCCGATAAAGAGTCAGCCAGGAAATACATTGGAGAAGCTTTTTAAAGTTTACACTATCTTTTTCTTTCGGTTGCCATGGAAACCAGAATTTTGCATGGATCCCAATAATTTAAAGGAATTTAGGAGAGGACATTGAGAGGATGCTTTCTGTCAATTTTCATTATAATTGGCCAAGTGGTTATGAAGGAGAAGTCGTTTGAAGCAAATATTTAACGCATGCGCGCACGAAAGACAATTCGCCCTGACATAAGCTCGACTGGCTGACTGGCTTTCAGCCAGTTGAGCTAATAACGTATCCTTAACAATTTTCCTATTTAGGCCTTCGTTTTCAAATGCTAGCCTTCCAAAGATAGCAGTTGCTATGCAACTAGCAAAAAACCTTGTTTTAAGAACCCAAACAATTTTCTATCTTTTCCTACAGTTATTAATGTGGAGAGCTGAAACTTCGGTTAAAGATACTTCGAGATATTTAGAAAAAACGTATCCGTAACAATTTTTGATTTAGGTCTTTGTTTTTAAATAGTAGCCTTTGAAAGAGAGGGTATTTTCACAGTGCTTTTTAACTTCTATCGCCCCTAGCACTGCAGTGGTAGCGTTCAATGGCAATTTTATTGCACCATCTGAAAGAGCTATTCAACAGCTACAAAAGGTATTGACCTCTGACCTCGGGTTTCCAAGCTAGTGCCGGAAGTTTGCAAACTATGAAAACGCAGGAAAAAACCCGGCTTGTTTTGATATATATATGTGTTGTGTAAAGTTAGAGTTTGATGTTATTTACATAGTTACCAAGCTCTCTGTAAACTAGAGGAAATAAGTTAATGTCGTATTGCAAGCATAACAAGTGTCCCCTACCGGACCATTGACTTCTAAGTGTGACCTTGACCTTTGAGGTACAAGTCTGTGTCTTGTGTGCCATATGTCACCTCATCATGGAGAAGATGTGTGCCCAGTAACTCGGGAATCCTATGATGCATGGTCAAGATATGAGCCGGACAAGGTAGTCCTATAAAACAGTAATCATTTTGACCTTTGACATATAAGTGTGACCTTGACCTTTAAGGTACAGACCTGGGTCTTGTGCGCGACATGCCACCTAAGCATGGTGAACATGTTAACCTTGTAACTTGGGAATCCTATGTTGCATGGTTGAGATGTGAGAGAGACCAGGTACAGTCATATCAAACAGTACTCATTGTGACCTTGACCTTTGAGGTACAGACCTGGGTCTTGTAGGCGACACGCCACCTAAACATGGTGAACAAGTGTGCTTTGTAACTTGGGAGTCCTATGAGCATGGTTGAGATGCGACCAGACAAAGTACAGTCCTATCAAACAGAACTCATGTTGACCTTTGACCTCTTAGTGGGTCCTTGACATTTGAGGTACAGGCCTGGGTCTTGGACGTGACACGCCGCCTCATCATGGTGACCGTTTGTACTAAGTTTCAAGGAAATCCTATGATGGATGGTTAAGATGCGGGCCGGACAAGGTAGTCCTATCAAACAGTACTCATTTTGACCTCTAAGTGTGACCTTCACATTTGAGGTACAGGTCTGGGTCTTGTGCGCGACACGCCGACTCATCATGGTGAACATTTGTGCCAAGTTTCTTGGAAATCCTATGAAGGATGGTTAAGATGTGGGACGGACAAGGTAATCCTATCAAACAGTACTCATTTTGACATTTGACCTCTAAGTGTGACCTTGCATTTGAGGTACAGGCCTGGGTATTGTGCGCGTCACGCCGCCTCATCATAGTGAACGTTTGTGCCAAGTTTCTTTCAAATTATATGATGCATGGTTAAGTTGCGGGCCGGACAAGGTTAGGTGGGACTGACATGAGGACTTGGGGAGAAAAGCACAAAAATAATAACGGCAGGAACTAAGGTAGATCACGACGTTGGAAGGCTCTATAATATTATATGTTACAAGTTAAAATTCAATGTATTTTAATTTAATTGTGACTTTTCCTGACAAAATAGGCCCAAATGCGATTGACTTATGCATATTTTCAGAAACTTCAGATTGTCTGCAAACCAGGAAAAGTGATTTTAGGTCCATGCGAGCATTTCTTCCCATTAAAACAATGGCTTTATAAACAACTACTAAAACATACAATTTCAGAAAATTACTTTCTATTTATTCATTCTGAAAGTGTGCTTCTATACTATAAAATACTGTCCAGTGTTGACTTAAAAATCATTTTTAGAGATTTTGAAAATTGCATATTTCAGTTCATATATATACAATATTCAATATTATTCATACACTTTCATGACAAAACAAGACACTGTATATGCCATCAATATTAGCGTCAAGCATCTCATCATTACAAAATACAGGCACTTCAACCTCAATATACCAGAATTCAATGTTTATTTGTTCATGTTCATGTTCATGTTTAAGGAACCCAAACGATGGCTTCTTAAAGTACACAGTGAAATGACATTATAAAATGATGCAATAGGTTTTTCAGGGTTTTGCAAAAGGAGTTCAAACACTGGAATATTTTATGAAAACTGGTTGCTATAGAAACAACATTTTCAGATTTTGCAAATTGCAAAATTTAACGGCATGCATACCATATTCAATAAACTAGCAAAAGTGTCATGCAAACTAAAACAATGTTTGCCATGAATATAATTCAGAGCATGTTTCCATAAAGCACTGAAAAGAGTCTCATACATTATACCTATACAGCGCCTTTCCACCTACTATATTAGATGCCGATCTTTGGCTACTTCACATTTTGAAAAAAGCCATATGTTCACAATGTTGCAGAAAACGTTTACGGTGAAAGACGAAATTCACATAACAAACGGTTTTTGTCCGTATGCGTCATATGAGTCATTCGCTTTCATTAAAACCTCGATTCTGATTGGATAAAAAAGAAAATTACAGCCAATGATTTGCCGCCTTATGTAATGATTTCGGCTTGTGTCAAAATTAACTACCCTGATCTTAAAATTCAAAACAAACAATGTCGCATAATGGAAAGTACTGCGTCAAGCGTTTAAAAAAGGCTTCTGACACATCACAGAAAAGTTTGCTTGGTTTTTTGTTGACAACGTTTGACTTAGGCGACGCTGATGAGTCGACAAAGAGCAAACCTTGTCTGAATCGACCGATAAAATTGACCCTGTTGATCATCCCATTTCTACAAAAATATTTCTTCGGATCTCGCGGAGACTAAGTCCCTAGAACTAGAACCAATGGAAGTTTCAACCCCACAATCTGACCCATTTCTAACATCAAACTGTTCTGATCTTAATACTGAATGCACATAAATGGTTGAAAATAGTGAATATATTTAAAAGTTCTATTAGTTTTATACACTATTTTATTAAACTGTTCGGCCATATAGGCCTTTCTTCATGTTATATTTAACAAATATCACACATTAGTATGTTATGTCCATCTTGAAAGATTAACCCTTTCCCTCATACAACAATTCTTCAGCAGACGACTTTGAACATAATTTGTCAAAAAAAAAAAAATGGAAAATCTCTTTTATTGAATGGATAACCTATGACTAAAATTGGAAAACATTGTGGAAAAAGGAGAAATTCCTTGTTTTGAGCTCTTTTGTCACTATGTTTACAAACAGCCATCTGCTGCAGAGGAGTCAGAAAGCATCTATATGAGGGAAAGGGTTAGGGAAAGGGTTAAGAAAATGTTGAAAAATACAAAATATTCAAAATATGCTATTTTTTATCGTGAATGTTGACCACTAGACCATGTATGATTAAAGCCCCTTATCCCTTTCCCACATACAGCAAATCTGCAGCAGACAACTTTGAAAATGTCTATCAAACTTATGGAAAATTTCTATAATTGTAGGTATAAATACTGAAAAAAGGTTGAAAACATTGTGGCAAAGGAGAAATTGCTCGTTTTGAGGAAATTTCTCCTTTCGTCTCAATGTTTTCAAAAGTTGTCTGATGCCGACGCGTCAAAATGCGTCTACATGTGTGAAAGGGTTATTGACCAAAGTTCAGTTTTGCAGAATATATTGCCATGTCCATTATATTTCATAATATACAATTATGGACTTTTCAGCTGTTATACATGATGTTATATGAACCAAAAAATTCATTATTGACCGAGGCGATAGCCGAGGTCAATAATGATTTTTTTGGTGCATATCAACATCATGTATAACAGCTGAAAAGTCCATAACTGTTTTATTATATAACCCTTAATATATCATATTGTTTTGATATTGATCAACTTAAAAGAAAACAGAGGACCACTCAAGGAACATTTCTGTTGTATGTTGTATAAATTTCAGTCTCATGATAACAGTACGTTTTTGACATGATAACAATCTAAAACGCGCGTCTAAAATGTTGGTAATGCACGTGCATGATGTCATTTAAAACAAGAGGCCCATGAGGGCCTATGCTCTACTGGTATGGTTCTTTGCTCATTTTCAATCCAGAGCATGTATGTATGATGAAGATCGGATATTAAATGGAGGCTC
This sequence comes from Serripes groenlandicus, assembly GCA_031761405.1. Lineage (NCBI taxonomy): Eukaryota > Metazoa > Mollusca > Bivalvia > Cardiida > Cardiidae > Serripes > Serripes groenlandicus. The sequence goes on from JASEVX010000004.1 coordinate 141,149,765, forward strand.
TTTTGTGTTCACAAGCTGTATTATAGCAATTTTTACAATTTCATGGGCCATAATCCAGTCTTGCCGGATCTGGCTGGTTTTCAAAAGGAACCAAGCTCTCATCAATATTTAACTACTATCTAAGTTTGGTGAAGATCAGATAGTAAATAGAGCCTCTATTGTGTTCACATGCTCAATTATAGCAATTTGAACAATTTCAAGGGCCATAATCCAGTCTGGCTGGTTTTACTGAAGGAACCGAGCTCTCATGGATATCTAACTACTGTATAAGTTTGGTTGAGATACAATCAAAAGTGAAGACTGTATCGTGTTAACAAGCTCTTTTATAGCAATTTTTACCATTTCAAGTGCCATAATCCAGTCATGCATGAGCGGATCTGGTTGGTTTTCGAAACGAACCAAGCTCTCATGGACTGTATCGTGTTAACAAGCTCTTTTATAGCAATTTTGACCATTTCAAGGGCCATAATCCAGTGATGCATGGGCGGATCTGGCTGGTTTACGAAAGGAACCGAGCTCTCATGGATATCTAACTACTGTATAAGTTTAATTGTATCTCAACTAAAAGTGAAGACTGTGTCGTGTTAACAAGCTCTTTTATAGCAATTTTGACCATTTCAAGGGGCCATAATCCAGTCATGCATGGGCGGATCTGGCTGGTTTTCGAAAGGAACCGAGCTCTCATAGATATTTAACTACTGTATAAGTTTAGTTGAGATACAATCAAAAGTGAAGACTGTATCGTGTTAACAAGCTCTTTTATAGCAATTTTGACCATTTCAAGGGCCATAATCCAGTGATGCATTGGCGGATCTGGTTGGTTTACGAAAGGAACCGAGCTCTCATAGATATCTAACTACTGTATAAGTTTAATTGAGATACAATTAAAAGTGAAGACTGTATCATGTTAACAAGCTCTTTTATAGCAATTTTGACCATTTCAAGGGCCATAATCCAGTCATGCATTGGCCGATCTGGCTGGTTTTCGAAAGGAACCGAGCTCTCATAGATATCTAACTACTGTATAAGTTTAATTGAGATACAATTAAAAGTGAAGACTGTATCATGTTAACAAGCTCTTTTATAGCAATTTTGACCATTTCAAGGGCCATAATCCAGTCATGCATTGGCTGATCCGGCTGGTTTTCGAAAGGAACCGAGCTCTCATAGATATCTAACTACTGTATAAGTTTGGTTGAGATACAATCAAAAATGAAGACTGTATCGTGTTAACAAGAAATAGTTTACGGACGGACGCACGGACGCACGCACGCACGCACGCACGCACGCACGCACGGACGACGGACAAATCGCCACGACATAAGCCCTTCTGGCCTTTGGCCAGTAGAGCTAAAAAATTACGTCACCGGAATGACCACTCGGAAGTTTCCGTGGTCATTCGGAACGCACCTCGGAAAATTCCGTAGCGTTCGGATAAAGGCGAAGGATATTAATAGGCGGCTCGTGGGATTCCCCGGTCTTCCCCTGTTACTATTTGTAAAACTGGTCAATATCAGAAAAAAACGGTCAATATCGCTAGATATTTTTTCTAAAAAATTACTTTTTAGCCAATGAAAAGGCGTCTATTTATAGGTTATATAATAATATACAATTATGGACTTTTCAGCTGTTATACATGATGTGATATGCACCAAAAAATTCAATAATGATTTTTTTGGTGCATATCAACATCATGTATAACAGCTGAAAAGTCCATAACTGTTTTATTATATAACCCTTAATTTATCGTATTGTTTTGATATTAATCAACTGAAAAGAAAACAGAGGACCACTCAAGGAACATTTCTGTTGTATATTGTATACATTTCTGTCTCATGATAACAGTACGTTTTTGACATGATAACAGACTAAAACGCGCGTCTAAAATATTGGTAATGCACGTGCATTACGTCATTTAAAAAAAATTACGTCACCGGAATGACCACTCGGAAGTTTCCGTGGTCATTCGGAACGCACCTCGGAAAATTCCGTAGCGTACGGATAAAGGCGAAGGATATTAATAGGCGGCTCGTGGGATTCCCCGGTCTTCCCCTGTTACTATTTATAAAACGGGTCAATATCAGAAAAAAACGGTCAATATCGCTAGATATTTTTTTAGCCAATGAAAAGGCGTTGTATTTATAGGTTAAATACCCCCCCCCCCCCCCCCCTGAGCACCAAATGTTGTCAGGAATATTTGGACAATTGAGTAAAATTTGCATTGTGATGATGACTGATATTTGTAGATATTATGTATCCTACAGGTCCAGGCATTGTTGAGTGATCACTCGGACAAGCTTAAAAAAGGTATTTGTGTTCAAGGTCACTTTGACCCAATGACCTCAAAATAAAAAGGGTTCATCTACGCGTCAGGCCCAACCTCCAAGTCAAGTTTGAGGACCATAGGTCCAGGCATTGTTATCACTCGGACAAGCTTTGGTCTACAGACGGACCGACCGACATGTGTAAATATACCCCTTTTCTTCGAAGGGGACATAATAAGATTGATTGATTGATTGATTAGGGTTTAACGCCGTTTTCAACAATTTTTCAGTCATATCACGGCGACTGTACTGGCGAGGGGGAAGAAAGAGACGAGCAATGGCTAATGCGTATCCCGATGACTTGTATTGATACGATTAACTGCAATAAACATAAAATGTCAATCAGTATATCGTATACTAAATCATAACCTTTCATAAATTTAAAATATACATACATGTAGCAATGCATATATATGAATGAAATACATGACAGTACTATACCGTCTTAAATTTGTCTAATAATCTTTAAATCTCTTTTAAAGATAACAAATCGTGCTTTCCCACATCGGATTACACCTATCTAATTTGGGATCCTGTATCTTGTAACAAGAATCAGAAACTGTTTATCAAACATTTGACCTTAGGGCACACCAATTTGATGTCTTGGTCATTGGATTTTTTTTAAAAAATTATGGGCGAGCGAGCGCAATTTGTTTTTATATTTTTTTTAATGTTTGATCATCGGATTGTCCGTTTTAAAAAATCAGTTATTATAATGAAAACTTTAACTTGTTGGTATCAAGGTCTATTTATCTAACTATAAACAGTTTAACTGATTAATTAACACTAAAACTATAACACTATATTTATTATTGATGTAATCCACTTGGAATATTACTTTGTATTCACATTCATTATTTACTTGTTCTTATATTACAATACTTCCTTTACAACCAATATCATGTTGTTTACAACTTGAAAACCATCATTTAATCAATCCATTATAGTTTCAAGTTTCTAACTTGTCTTTATTTGCAGTAAGTTGTTTAAAAGACAGACAGACATCATAAATCATGTATAGACCAGAATTTAAGTTTAAAACCTGAAATGAAGCTCGAACCAACATCAGTGATCTACAGTTGAAGATTTAAAGCACTCATAGTCAGGTTAGTAAGTGGGAAATATGGACTCAACATCAAACTAATTGCAACAGAAATGATATTATTGTTTTTTGATAGTTTGTTACCTATAACATAACTGGTTAAAAGTCTACAGAGGGGAAATTGGCATATTTCTCTTATTTATATGATAACCCAATAGGTAGAAAACACCACAGATATATAAACACATATGTGTTTATAAATATGTCTCTGAAAACACCAACTGTTATCGACATCTTTTCTAAGTAACTATGCAAGGAACACAATTAAGCGGATATTGTACCTTAGTTTTAACATATATGGGCCACTCCATGAGAAAACCGGTGATAGTGACAACTTCTTCGATTTTGTGATTTTCACATTTTCATATAGTCCAACCTGTCTAGTTTTGTTTGATATATATGTGGATTTCGTATTAGGAATTTTGACGCCGTAATGGACGTCAAAAAAAGACATGTGTTACTTATCGTTGAAATGACGTCGAAGATATTTTGATAATTTATGCTCGACGCGCAAACAATTTCTTCATTTACAGCAACGTTATTCTCAATTTATCAAAATGGTTTGAGTACATTTTAAGTCATTCAACGTATAACATCAACTGTAAAGCAGTACTACATTGAATAGTGATGCATTTTAAAGAGTTCAAAACAGTCGGAACTCATAAAAGAGTAAAAGAATCACAAAAGAGCAAAACATCGTGAAAAGAACAAAACATCATAAGAGTGATGCTTGCTATTCCCTGAATAACACTTCACCGGCAGCAGACGACTTTGAAAACATTAAGTCAAAATTATAGAAGATCTTTACAAATGCAGGAACAAGTATTGAATACAGTTGTAAACATTGTGGCCAAAGGAGAAATGTGTCAATATATTTTCAAAAGTCGTCTTCTCAAGAGCGTCAGACAGCGGCTATATGTGGGAATGATTATGGTAGTCTCTTCTCGTTCATAATGAATCAAGTGTTGAAGAATGTATAGTAAAGATTATAAGAAGAATGGACTCAAATACGGTTTGATCGAAATTAATATTACTTTCAAGCATCCACGGGTAGGTTAAACTGCGAGCAGGTTCCATTTTCAGTCATAATCAATGAAAACGATTGACAAAGTTTACATTCTATTTGATTTGTGGTTGATGAACAGGTTATGTCTTCAAAACCTTTATAATAAAAATATTTTTGTAGAAATTCAAAACAATGATTTGTCATTGTAATTATTAAAAGCGTACATTGATAACAGTGTATGTTTATACTAATTATTATGACACTGATAAGATTATTCTATGAACTGTAAACTATTTACGGTTCATAGAATTATCTTATCAGTGTCATATCAGTGTCATCTACAGTTGTATATGCTCTTCGGAAAACATTGTCTATGTTATGTAAGGAATTTGTTTAAATTGTATAATTTGCTATAAAACTTGTAGTTTTTATGCATTAAAATATATTGTATTGTATTGTATATTAGTTAACAAGTGAAATATTTAACCCATAACCTGTAACCCTTTTTCCACCAACAACTAAATTGTAAATCACAAACAAACAAAGCGAAATATGTTTCATTTCTTTTAATTTAAAAGCTTTCTTTACCAACGTAAGATTGATACTATAATTATAAAGGGTTACTGTGTCTTATTAAAAGAAACAAAAACAAACAAAAAACAATATAAACTATTAACTTTTAAAAACACAAAATAATAAGTTTATATGTTTTGTTGAACCCTTTCTCTCTCACATCACTCCTTTTATCATTATGTTTCAAGATTCATCGGATATTGAGGTGTTAAAAAGAATCTATATGTGAGAAAGGTTAACCATTGTTCACATGTAGATGCTTTTTATCATCTCTACATGATATATTTGTGAATACATTGAGACAAAAGGAGAAATTGGTCAAAACGAACAGTTTCTCCAAACCACAATGTTTTCAAATATTTTCAATAATTTTACTTTCGTTTTAAATACAGATGAAATGTGGGCCGTCCCGCGAGGATACCAACATTGTGGACTCGGCGTAAAGTATCGACCCGGATCAGCCTAAGAATGCCACGCAGGTTTACCCGGATAGACACTTTTCGCCTCCTGTGGATTTTCGGTTTAAGTAATCATTACTCTATACCTTTATCCCTCTGAGACGGAATATGTCGGCCCGGACCAGTCTGCGCGGACTGCCCAGGCTGATCTGGGTCGATACATTACGCAAAGTCATAATGTTTGTTTTCTCAATTATCATTCTTTTAGGATTAAGGGAATAATATTTGTATTCAAATTTAAATCATGTGATATAAATGTATCACATACTGTAAGTGTTTGTTTGAAGTATGTAGATATATTTAAGAGATTAATATTGTTTTTGTTGTTTTGGTGCTTAAACATGTTTTTTATAAAATGTATATATCTTATTGAATATGTTGTTTCAATCCGTTTCTCATATAGAACAAATCTACAGCAGACAACTTCTAAAACATTTAGTTAAAACAATGGAAAATCTTTTTAATAAGTTTAAGTAAGGGTCAAAACCGTTTACAGGGACTGTGCAGAACCGAGAACCTATATCTTGTTCCCTTCAGTTTTATTCGTTGTCGTTTCATTTAAAATATTACTCCTTGTGGTTAATTAAACGCGTGTAGGCAATTTTCCTTTTCATTTATTTGACTGCGCAAATCAATTCTTTTTTAATTTGATGGAAATTATTTCATCTATCGGTAAAACATTGATGTAATGGGGCTTGTTATAACCCTATGTTACTGTCAACGCTACATGCAGATTAACCGGCTTGTAACAGTATGTCGATCTTCACTTCATCCGCCGATGAACAAGGTGTGTATCAACCAAATCAAACTCTGTGTAAACTTGCTAGTAATCTTCATCGTACACACACACAAATGACGTTAAACTTTGAGTGAAGATTACGTCATTCTTATGCTTTGTCACTATCACCGGTTTTCTCATGGAGCGGCCCATATATTTAACCCAATTGTAATCTGAATATAAAATGTACTTTTAAAAATGTTTTTACCAACTTTGTATCAATTTATAGACATTGTGAGCATACTTCGAGGTATATCTTACCCCACCAACTTGCGCAAGCAGGCATACACATAACACTTAACAGTGCCATAAAGTTATTTAGATACACAAGCAATTAATCAATTTGAGAAAAGGCTTGTGCAGAAGATTTCTTCAACAAACATGCCGACTAATGCACACCTGACGACAAATATTAACTAGAAATATCACTGAAGGTGATGAATACCCCAGCTGGTGCCTGACAATATACATATGTATGAGAAATTCAAAGAGCCATAATTCATTTAAAAAGAATCCAGTGCAACACGCCGACAATATGCACAACTAGGCCTGGTATCAATCATTATTGTGAAGTTATATTGATTTCTGACCAAGGGTTGCTGTGAAATAGTGTTCACAAGAAATGTTGACAATATACATATGTATGAGAATTCAAGGAGCCATAACTCATTTAAAAATAATTCCAGTGCAACATGCCGACAATATGCACAAATGGGCTTGGTATCGATCATTCGTGTGAAGTTATATTGAATTATGACCAAGGGTTGCTGAGAAATAGTGTTCACAATAAATGTCGACAATATACATATGTATGAAAAATTCAAGGAGCCATAACTCATTTAATAAAATAAACAAGAGGGCCATGATGGCCATGGATCGCTCACCTTAATTATACAATGTACTGCAATGCAAAACACCTCAAGACAATTTTTCTGAATGCAACCTCCACAGTGTTAAAAATATTTTCCTTCATTTGGCCTAGTGATCTATATTGTTTTACCTGATATGACCCATATTCCTACATGGATTAGATATCATCGAGACAACATTCTGACAAAGTTTCAACTTGCTCAAAGTAAAAATGCGGCCTCCGGAGTTTAAACAATATTTACCTTTATTGACCTAGTTGTTGATCCAATATGACCCATATTCAAATTTGACCTAGATATAATTCAGACAAACATTCTGACCAAATTTAAAGCTGCTGAAGAAAATAATGCGGCATCCAAAGTGTTAAAAAGTTTTTCCTTCAATTTGATCTAGTGACCTAGTTTTGATCAAGCATGACCCATATTCTAACTTGGCCTACATATCATAAGAAAAACAATCTGATAAAGTTTCATCATGCTGAAATTAAAAATGCAGTATCCAGAGTGTTAACAAGATTACCCTTCAATTTGGCCTAGTGACCTAGTTTTTAACCCGGCATGACCCATATCCGAACTTGACCTAGATATTTTTAAGACAAACACTCTGACAAAGTTTCAAGCTGCTGAAGAAAAAAAATGCGGCATCCAAAATGTTCACAAGATTTTCCTTCAATTTTATCTAGTGACCTCGTTTTTGACCAAGCATGACCCATATTCCAACTTGGCCTACATATCATAAGAAAAACAATCTGATAAAGTTTCATCATGCTGAAATTAAAAATGCAGTATCCAGAGTGTTAACAAGATTTTCCTTCAATTTGGCCTAGTGACCTAGTTTTTAACCCGGCATGACCCATACTCGAACTTGGCCTAGATAATATTTAGCTAAACATTTTGATCAAGCCGCTGAAGCAAAATATTCGGCTTCTACAGAGTTAACAAGATTTTCCCTCAATTTTGCCTAGTGGCCTAGTTTCTGACCTAATATGACCATATTTGAAGTTGACCTAGATATCTTTAAGACAAACATTCTAACCAAATTTGAAACTGCTGAAGCAAAAAATGCGGCATCCAAAGTGTTAACAAGATTTTCCTTTAATTTGACCTAGTGACCTAGTTTTTGACCCAGCATGAGCCATATTCGAACTAGGCCTACATATCATAAGAAAAACAATCTGATAAAGTTTCATCATGCTGAAATTAAAAATGCAGTATCCAGAGGGTTAACAAGATTTTCCTTCAATTTGGCCTAGTGACCTAGTTTTTAACCCGGCATGACCCATACTCGAAGTTGGCTTAGATATCATTCAGCTCAACATTCTGAACAAGCCGCTGAAGCAAAATATTCGGCTTCTACAGAGTTAACAAGATTTTCCCTAAATTTGGCCTAGTGACTTAGTTTTTGACCTAATATGACCCATATTTGAAGTTGACCTAGATATCTTTAAGTCAACCATTCTGACCAAATTTCAAGCTGCTGAAGCAAAAACTGCGGCATCCAAAGTGTAAACAGGATTTTCCTTCAATTTGACCTAGTGACCTAGTTTTTAACCCATATTTGAACTTGACCTAGATATTTTCATGCAAAACATTCTGACAAAGTTTCAAACAGCTGAAGCAAAAATTGCGGCCTTTGGAGTGTTAACAAGATTTTCCTTCAATTTGACCTAGTGACCTACTTTTTGACCCGACGTAACCCATGTTCGAACTTGATCTTCATATCATCAAGACAAACATTCTGATAAAGTTTCAACATGCTCAATTTGAAAAAGTGGCCTCCAGATTGTTAACAAGGTTTCGCTTCAATTAGACCTAGTGACCTAGTTTTTGACTTCATATGGCCCAGTTTCGAACTTGTCCAAGAATTTATGAAGATAAACGTTCTGATGAACTTTCATGAAGATTGGATGCAAAATGTAGCCCATAGAGTGTTAACAAGCTCAAATGTTGACGACGCGATGCCCCTTTCTCCAACAATGTATCAATATAGTCCAGTCAGTAAGTGTGGAAAATGGGCTCAACATCAAACTAATTGCAACAGAAATGATATTATTATTTTTTAATAGTTTGATACCTATAACATCCCTAGTAAAAAATCTACAAAAATCTACAGAGGGGAAATTGGTATATTTCCCTTATTTATATGATAACCCAAAAGGTAGAAAAACCAGAGACATATAAACACATATGTATAAATATGTCTCTGAAAACACCAACTGTTTTCAACATTGTTTCTAAGTATCTATGCAAGGAACAAATTTAAGCGGACATTGTACCTTAGTTTTAACATATATCTAACACAAATGTAGTCTGAATATAAAATGTACTTATAAAAATGATGTTACCAACTTTGTATCAATGTATAGACATTTGTGAGCATACTTCGAGGTATATCTTACCCCACCCACTTGCGCAAGCAGGCATACACATAACACTAAACAGTGCCATAAAGTAACTTAGATACACAAACAATCAATCAATTTGAGCAAAGGCTTGTGCAGAAGACTTCTTCAACAAACAGGCCGACTAATGCACATCTGAAGACAAATATTAAAAACATTGTAGAAAAAGGGGGCATTGCTCTTACAAAGCATACCTTTTCGACACAGTTTAACATTTTGTTCCGGATTTTAATTATTTTGCTTACTCAATAGCTACAGTGTATTCAAGGATTGGTTTAAATGTCTCCGAAATGTATAGGTTTGAAACCCGTAATGAAAAACCCCAAAACCAATACTGACAAAAGGAGCAATCTCCCCTTTACCTACAAAGTTTTTCAACATTATATATAAATAGTTCTTCAAAATTTCCAAATATCACATTTTGCTTCATAATGTAATCAAAGATAATGAATTTAAATCAGCATATCGGGGAAAGACAGTATAATGCAAGATTAAGGATACAGGGAGTTATACTTATTACTATAAGAACTTACAGACTAATCTCAAATATAACTACAATAGTTTAGTTTAAACTTATTTATTTTATATCGATTGCGAAACAAGCCTTTGGCTTAGATTAATCACTCTCGATATCTGCTTCCTGGAAACTTAACCAGTACTCGCGCCGTTTGTATGGAAAAATCCCAAAGTCAGGACCCGCTCATCACGGGACTCGAACCAGGGACCTTTGATACGAGAGGCCGAAGCACTACCTATGCACCACTGTCTTCCACAATGATAGATATGTGGGAAATGGTTAAAACTTGTGCCATTAAGTCTAAATATGAATTTTGTGTGTGCCCTACAATGGGGATTTAAAGAGATAGCATTATCTATATTTAAGTATGAAAGGCATTCATTTTTTCTTGAGGTGAAATTATTTTTTAGCCATATCAAGTCAAAAAGAGTCTTGTTGCTTCTTCTGTATTGTATAGTATGTTGGTATCACATCAAGGTAAAAGAGCTGGGCAGCACCTCATATTTTTCATAGAAACATACAGTTCCCCCTCCCCAGATCAACACCGTACAGAAGCAATTTCTCCTTTTCTCATAATGTTTTCAAAAGTCATCTGCTGCAGAGACGTCAGAAAGCGTTTTTATGTGGGAAAGGGTTAAAGATGTACAGCCGTTCTTAAGAGGTGTTGCTCTTAAGAGATTTAAACATTCTCCGAATATAATCACTTTTCGAGTCATCTGAATGCTGACAATTTAGGAAAACATTATGGGAAATCGAGAAATTGCTAAAGGGGACAAAATATCTTCTTTTCGTGCAATGTTTACCACTCTATTCCCTCAAAATAACCTGATTTTTTTAATATTTACTGTTTGCTTTTTGTAAGAATATGGAGAATGTGGTTCTAAAGAGGTTGCTATTTACTCAACAGAGCTCACTTTGGTGAGCTTATAATTGCTCACCCTGATGTAGCAGAACAGGGAGGACTCGGATGAAACTGTGAATATGTATAGTCCATCCTATCAGATCTCTAGATAACGCTTGTACAATGTATTTCACTCTCAAACCTCCTTTGACGACCCTCAAACCCTATGCTGTGGGTATTAAAAAAAATCGTCCCACTAAGATCATTATTTTGAGTACCCACGACATAAGGTTATGTATGTTAAGCCAAAGCAATGATATTCTTGAAAAAATACCTGTTTACTCCTTCTTAACATTTCCCCACATATACACAAACTCTGACGCCTCTGCAGCAAAAGATGACTTTTAAAGACATTGTGAAAAAGAAGAAATTGCTCAAAACTTCTTTCAGAAATCATACATTCATTTATAGAGATATTCCGTACTTTTGTCTAGATATCAAGATGGAAAGGGTTAATATCTAGTTCTCTGTCCTGAGTCTTGGATTTTCACAGATGCAAGATTTAGAGCCCTTTCACAGCAGACTCGACTCTTCTTTTTTTACATTAACTCATTAGTTTCGACATTATTTACAAAATGGACTGACAATTTCTCCTATGTTGTATACAATGTTTTCAGCTTAACTGACAAAAGAAGACCCCCTCAAATATCAATTATTTGTGGAGAAAGCACCGTGTTTTTAAAGATTGCTGTTATTAACATGTTTTAAACTATAATTGGTAGAAAATTACTGGTGAATACTTAAAATTATTGAATTGAAATATCTGTTTTGTCCGTTTTTTCCTATCCTTTTCTCAATAATTTTTAACCCTTTCCTATATACAACATATCTGCAGCAAACGATTTTGAAAACATCTGAGGAAAATGTGGAACATCGCTATAAATGAAAGTCAAATATTCATTGGAAATGAAATCATTGTGGCATAATGAGAAATTTCTCACTATGTGCAATTTCTCCTTTTGCCAGAGGGTTTTCACATTTTGTATGATGTAAATTTCTCAAATGCATCTGCATGTTGGAAAACAAAACATTTTGGCAACCAATATTGGCTCAGACATGCATGATTAGTTGGTAAAGACCAATAGTTGTTCCAAGATTGCATGTCCTTTTGACTTTATAAAACATTGATGCAAAAAGAGAAATTGCTCATAACAAGCAAGTTATTCTTTTGCCTTGATGTTTTCAAAATTATATATTCAATATCTGTACTTTTATTTATAGAGATGTTCCATATTTTTGCCTTTATGAGTGGGCGTTCCAGCCTTTGGGAAAGGTCACCTAGCGTGTTATCGAGTAGCGTCCTTTTCACTGATTTGTTTACGCTCATTATTTGTTTTGCTATCAATTTCAAGTTTAGCCTGCTATGGTTATAAATAACCAGTGTCTTTGAAAGTAAATAATACAACCGTGACATTGTAGGGAGTGAAAAGAACTAGCGGGCCCTAAATTAGAGAGGGAATTCATTATTACCTAACGAAAGATCTGACATTTTTTTAAATGGGAATAACCTTGTCAGTCGTTAACGATATCGATTCCCCTGTATACTTATACGCACAAAAAAATAATGCAAGGTTAACATATAAATAACCAATAAACTTATCAAAGAAAGGACAATGCACGAAAAATGTTAATCCTTTACAACTAACAGCAAATCTGCAGCAGAAGACATTTGAAAACATCTTCGCAAAAGTATGGAAACTTTTTATAAATGAAAGTATAGTTATTTAACAGAGTTGAAAACAATGTGGCGAAAGGAGAAATTACTTGTTTTGGGCAATTTTGGAAAATTTGATACATTCTAAACATGTAATGTTTTAGAAAAGATGGGTTAAATAGTAACTGTTATCATTTCCCACATCTCAACAAATCTGTAACAGACACCTATGAAAACATCTGGACAAAATATTGTAAAACTTCTTCTTTTGTAACAATGTGTTCAAAACTCGTATTTCAACTATTCAATTATTTGTACTTTCATAATTATATAGAGACTTTTCGTATATTTTGCCTAGATGTGTTCAAAGTCGTCTGCTGCAAATTTCGTGCACGTGGGAATGGGTTAAAGTTAGGGACTGATTCCTGTCTATCCTCTTTGCAGCATATACTTGTTATACTTGTGGGACAACATAACTAACATAAGCACTCAGGGATCACGGCCAGGATGACGGTATCGGTGAAATACGAAGGCAGCGACACGCTGTGAACTTGAAAATATGTTGAAATAAAAATAAAAGGGTTTCAAAAAAAGGTTGCCATCTTGGGTTTTAACCCTTTCCCACGTCAACAAATCTGTAGCAGAAGACTAAAGGATAAAAAAGGAATGACTGGAAATAAGTGGACAGCATAAATCCTTTACCTGCTAGGATATAGATATTTCTTCTTTGACAACAAATGAGGAAAATAATTAACATCCAGAACATAACATGTTTTGCTAAAATAGACAGTTGAAAAACATATTAGAAAATGACAAATTGCTCTATTTGAACAATTTCTGATATACATGTATTCCTTTTATTTTGTCAAAACCCGATGCTTTCGCTACAGAGGTGAATGCTTTAACCAGTACTCACAGACAGGTGGACAAACAGACAGATACACAACATATTAATTATTCTCAAGTTTCATTCTGGCAAGGCAGATTACGCAGCAATAGGTTGCATGTGTGGTGTAATGGTACAGTGTATGCCCAAGGTACAGGACGCGCCGGTTCAATCCCCGGCCGTGTCATACCAAATACTTTATAAATGGTAATGATGGGTTTCCCGCTTTGGCACTCAGGGTTGTGAGCTAAGTATTAGAAATAATTGTTGAAAGTGGCGTAAAACACCTTAACCAACAAACAAATATATTGAGATTAGTAATTTTTCTATGAATGTTTTTCGCACATGAGCATACATATGTATGTGTTTTGTGTGTTTTAGAGACATTCTTATAACTAGTATAAAACTATACAGATAAACATTAAATATCATTAATATTTAATAACACAGTTAAGAGTGTAACAGTATTCGTGGAACTCCATTGAATACTCCAATATTATAACCACATACGATTCTTTTAAAAGTATCCAATGTACCATTGACAAGAATATTAATATTTCCTCCAGCATTTATTGTGAAAAAAATATAAACACTTACCTCATATCATTGATTGTTTTGTGTTAATCTGTTGAAATTTGTTTTGCAGACTAATCCATCTTGGGTTATCCAGACGCTTGGATCAAAGTGTTGAATGTTATACTTACCCCTCTGATTTTAATCATTTCTAAATGTATACTGCCATCTTTGAAGTATTAAAATGCTGCTTTGATGTTATTACAACAAAAGCTTTTGATATTGAGATCCTTTTAAACAAAAATCTATTTTAATGATTCATTTTGCAATTCTCATGAATTTGATTCATTAAAATCAGTTAATGGCTTGGTGTATAGATCAAAGTACGATGAGTACCCAACATGAGCACATATTCTTATTTCTTCAAAGTCATTTATTTCAGTTATGGCTGCGTAAATTTGTGTAGATTTTTAATATGTTCTTATATATTCTATAAACTTCATTTTATTTAATAAACCATTTCTGTTGCAATTAGTTTGATGTTCAAGTATGTTCTGACTGGACTAATAATTTCGCAAACATGATTGAGAAGGATAAACTTTTTTGGGATATTTTTCTTAGAATAAAAAAATATAATGTGACAAATATGAAATGAGATACCATTTTCCTTTTTTAGAGGTAGTTTCACTGTGTTTATTATCAAATAGTTACTTTATCGGTTTAAGGGCTGGATTAAACAAGTTAATGTTGTATTGCTTGAGCAATACAAAAGTCCCCTACCGGACGAGGACAGCACATTGTGTCTTTTGACCTCTAAGTGTGACCTTGACATTTGAGGTACAGGCCTGGGTATTGTGCGCGACACGCCACCGTATTATAGTAAACATGTGTGCCTAGTAACTTGGAAATCCTATGATGCATTGTTGAGTTGCGTGCCGGACAAGGTACAGTCTTATCAAACAGTTCTCATTTTGACTTTTGACCTCTAAGTGTGACCTTGCCATTTGAGGTACAGGCCTGGGTCTCGTGCACGACACGCCACCTTATGATAGTGAACATGTGTGCCTAGTAACTTGGGAATCCTATGATGCATGGTTGAGATGCAGAGCGGACAAGGTACAGTCCTATCAAACAGTACTCATTTTGACCTCGTAAGTGCGACCTTGACATTTGAGGTACAGGCCAGGGTCTTCAGAGCGACACGCTGCCTCATCATAGCGAACGTTTGTTCCATATTTCATGGAAATATTATGATACATGGTTGAGATGAGGGTCAGACAAGGTACAGTTCTATCAAACAGTACTCATTTTGACCTCTAAGTGTGACCCTGACATCTGAGGTGAACATGTGTACCAATATTTTGGGAATCCTATGATGCATGATTGAGATGCGGTCCGGACAAGGGAATCCTATCAAACAGTGCTCATTTTGACCTTTGACCTCTAAGTGTGAATTTAACAGTATCGCCTGCGGACCCTGTTTTCCTTAAAAGTATCGCGGGCGGACCTGGTTATAATTAATATTAATGAGGTAGGCGGTGCTTATCTCGCTTCGCTTAAAAAGAAGAGTGTCCAACTGTTACTCTCTCTTTCGGAGTAGTGTCCAATTGTTTATCGTGTTATGTTCGTGTGGCAAGGCTTAATAAATAAATCACTACAAAGGCTTTCATATATGTCATATACAAAGGCTCAGATAAAAAAGAAATACATTAATTCCTAATGATAAATGTTTTTGGCTTGGGTGACGGTGGCAGGAAACGTAGAATGTCTAAACCGTCGAACTAATAAAACAGAACAAAACGGAAGTGGAATCGTCGAAAAGGAAAATGTATAGCCTTTATATAATTGTATTGTTTTTAGTTAATTGAAGTAGTATTTGTAATATCTAGTTTTGTCTTGTTTGTAGTTAATTGAAGTGATATTTGTAATATTCATTTAGAGTTGTGCAATTGAATAAAAAGAAAAAAGCGATGGCATAATGAATTTGTTTGTTGCAGCTTTAAAAATAAATTGTTGTACCAATTATGAATTTAATATGTGTTATAAGTTTTTCTTTATTAAATGTGATTAAATAGTTGATTTGAAGTAAAACGTTGATGAAAACATCTGGCAAACAATAAAACATCTTTGTAATACATGTATATCACTTGGTAAAAAGAAAACATTTATACAGAAAATGTGATTCTGAAAATACATTATTGATGACAATATCGCAGAAAATGGAAATATCTCTGCCATAAAACATAAATTTAAGTGACAAAACACTCTTTTCTCACAAAGTTTTCACAAACTCTCTACAACCGATGGGAACATCTATAAGCAAACTTGACCTGCAACTACATTACTGATCATTCTATAGTTTTAAAAACGTTAGGATTAAAGGAAAATTAATCCCCTGAGCAAGTTTTACTTTTCTCTCAACGTTTTCAAAAACTCTCAACATCCGGTTGAAACATCAGCAAACTATAAAACATCTTTGTAATACATGTATATCACATGGTAAAAACTTTATAAAACTGTATAATAACTAGTCTATAAATTTTCCTTTCCTACGTTTCCACTCTCGTTTTGTTCTCTTTTATTAATTCGACGTTATCACTGTAATTCTTCTGGCTTCACTGCTAGATTTAGCTTTGTGTATAATAAAATGTACTCTATACATTTTACATGTGTACTCGTCCTGAAAGCTAAAGGTCCCTGATTCGAGCATGGACTTTCCGCATGTTTCATCTTCTATTTCTGATTTGAGCCCGTAAATGGAAAAAGGCTGATATTATCTTTTAAGAATAATGCATATCCAGATTATTCTAATCACAGAATATTATAAGACGAGAAGATGAACCTATCGAACCACCACTCTTGAGAAATTACAACTTGTACAATGGAAGGGTTCATCAATCATTGATCTCTAGCCACGTCAGGGCATTTTATGCTTATTGCATTACACTTAATTGGAACGAGGAGAAAATGTGCACGGGCTCAGTATCATCAAGGTCTTTTAATAATCAAGAAAAAAAAACATTGTCTCAAATGTGCTTTAAAATATATTGTCTGTAATGGAGCAATGAATCTGTAGCGATTCTAAATAAATACATCACAGAAGAAGTACTGTCTTTGTCATAAAAAGAGCTCCAATAAGTAAGAAATACCATCACGTCTAACAAATACTCTTCAGTGCTTCACTGCTAACTTGAACTTGACGATTTACATGTAAGCGTTAGTGGACCGGTAAGTCAGAGACATGCAAATACATGTATTACATTAAATGTATTTATAGGTTTCTGGGTTAGCTAACTTGGACGAGAATTCGTCCCTAAACCGACATGACCCATGTTCGAACCCAGGTCTGCCTGCATTTATATTGTGAGCCTTTCAGTGGGAAATGGTACTTATTAAACTGTTATTAACATATCTGATCCACTTAAACCCATAGTGTTCAGAAACGCCATCTTGTACAAGGCACCGGCTGAATATATTGATTATTTATGTCAGTTTCTATATTTATTGCATTGCAATACTGAAGTTAAAACCGGTGAGAGCATGAGCACGGCCAAAAAAAAAGACCTTGGTCTCAGCTATGTTTTTAAAAATATGTTTTCGTATTTAGGAAATGCCTTTGGCTATCATACTGATTACAACCTAGAACTGTTTCACTATGCGTTTACAATGGCACGAAAGTTGTTCAAGCTTTCAAAGTTGCCTTCATTTTTACCATAATATTGATAAAAAATATTTTGTTTTTACACAGTTTAATATGTTAGTTACTTCGTCAACCTTCATTTTAATTAATGAAACATATCGATTTCAAACCGTAAATATGTTATTATATATATATAGACTACTTGTGTTTACAGCATAATATTGGATTATGAACACTTCGGTTTAACCTTTAACCGAGTATTCATTTTAAACTCCTCCTTTGAAGCGAATCAGCTTAGAGCTTAACAAAAACGATCTTAATTTTATATAAATTTACTAAGTGAAAGGTTTAGCATATCATAAGCATTGTCAGAACTTGGTAACGTGAGAACTATTTGTACTATGTAGGAGTTAATTGACACACGCTGTACATTTTCATATCTGATACGCACTGATATCACAATAACTCGTTACACGTCTTTGTTAACTCTGTCTCAAAATTCCACATTTACAAACAATATGAGCAAAGAAGGGATTACTTACAATGAGCATTGTTTTCATTTGTCTTTCTTTCATAAAGAATTTCCGTATTTTCATAAATTCGCTTAAGTAGTCTGTTGCAGATTTTTGTGTATCAGGGTAAAGCTTAAAACAAGCAAAACTCAAGGCACCAATATTTTCATTAAAGGAGTGACAGTTACTGAAATGCCCAGCGAACAACATGTTCTGGAAGTACATAATGTGTAATATATTCTGTCTTTCAAACACAAATAGAACTATATTGATACCTATCATATTGACGCTGTTGATGCATAACTCGGCTTCGAGAGATGGCCGCAATATTCTCGTATTAAAACACAGTGGTAACCAATGAGATGATAAGCTACCTTATTTTAAGCCCAGATACATTGTTTCAAGGTTAAAATGACACGAGTCAGAAAACGAAATGTAAAAACGTGATTTTATAGCTAACAGATGTACTCTGTTTAGTTAACAACTTCCTAGCAACGTTTCTATGAAGTTCATGTGAATCTTAACACACAGAACTAGCAATACAGAATAATTTGTGTAAAGTATATCCAGCCACAGATGACAGTTACATGACTTTTAAGACAAATAGCCTAATGAGCCGTTTAAAGCCCAGGGTCCGCAAGCGATACTTTTAAGACAAAAAGTAAAATGAGCGTTTAAGGTCCAGGGGTCCGCAAGCGATCCTTATAAGACAAATAACCTGATGAGCTTTTTAAAGCCTAAGATCCGCAAGCGATACTTTTAAGACAAAAAGCCTAATGAGCTGTTTAAAGGCCAGGGTTCCGCAAATGATACTTTTAAGACAAAACGCTTAATGAGCTGTTTAAAGGCCAGGTGTCAACAAGCGATACTTCTAAGACAAATAGCCTAATGAGCTGTTTAAAGGCCAGGGGTCAGCAAGCGATACTTTTAAGACAAATAGCCTAATAAGCTGATTAAAGGCCAGGGGTCCGCAAGCGATACTGTTAAGACAAATAGCCGAATGAACTGTTATTGCCTAGGGTCTGCAAGCGATACTGTTAGGACAAAAGCATAAAGAGCTTTTTAAAGTCCAGGGGTCCACAAAAGATACTTTTAAGACAACTAACCTGATGAGATGTTTAAATCTCAGGGTCCGCAAGCGATACTTTTAAGACAAATAGCCTAATGAGCTGTTTAAAGCCCAAGGAAGGCAAGCGATACTTTTAAGATAAATAGCCTTATGAGCTGTTTAAAGCCCAGGGTAGGCAATCGATACTTTTAAGACAAATAGCCTAATGAGCTGTTTAAAGGCCAGGGGTCCGCAAGCGATACCTTTACGTCAAATAACCTACTGAGCAGCTGTTTAAAGGCCAGGGGTCCGCAATCGATACTTTTAAGACAAATATCCTATTGAGCTGTTTGAAGGCCAGGGGTCCGCAAGTGATACTTTTAAGACAAATATCCTAATGATCTGTTCAAAGGCCGGGGGTCCTCAAGCGATACTTTTAAGACAAATAGCCTAATGAGCTGTTCAAAGGCCGGGGGTCCGCAAGCGATACTTTTAAGACAAATAGCTTAATGAGCTGTTTAAAGCCCAGGGTCCGCAAGCGATACTTTTAAGACAAATATCCCTAATGAGCTGTTTAAATCCCAGGGTCTGCAAACGATACTTTTAAGACAAATAGTCCTAATGAGCTGTTTAAAGGCTAGGGGTCCGCAAGCGATACTTTTAAGACAAATATCCCAATGAGCTGTTTAAAGCGCAGGGGTCCGCAGGCGATACTTTTAAGGCAATTGCCTAATGAGCTGTGTAAAGCACAAAGTTCCGCAAGCGATGCTTTTAAGACAAATAGCCGAATGAGCTGATTAAAGCCCAGGGTCCGCAAGCGATACGTATAAGACAAATATCATAATGAGCTGTTTAAAGGCTAGGGGACCGCAAGTGATACTTTTAAGACACATAGCCTAATGATCTGTTTAATAGCCAGGGGTCTGCAAGCGATACTTTTAAGACAAATAACTTGATGAGTTGTTTAAAGCCCAGGGTCCGCAAGCGATACGTTTTAAGACATATAACCTAATGAGCTGTTTAAAGCCAAGCGTCCGTAAGCGATACCTTTAAGACAAATAACCATTGTTTAGCTGTTTGAAGCCTATGGGTGTGCAAGCGATACCTTTTAAGAGAAATATCCTAATGACGTGTTTAACGCACAGAGGTCCGCACGCGATACTTTTAAGACAAATAGCTTAATGACCTGGTTAATAGCCAGGGGTCCGCAAGCGATAACTTACCCAGGAAAAGCCGTCACATAGATATAACTGAATTTTTTTGAAAGCAGCATAAAAAATAATCAAACGTTTTCTTACATCACTTAAAATACTTTCCTTATTTGGCATTCATTCTTTTGTCGGATATTTTAGATATGAAATAGTCTATTACGAAGCAAGGACTTATCAGCATGAAAATAACGTTTATCGTTGTAACTTTTTTATGGCACGCGTAACGGGAAGGGACAATCGTCATATAACAAATGTTATCTTAAACCGCGTCACTGTATGATATATTTAATCTCTACGTGACTCAGACAATGTTAATACATAGTCAGGCCAATACATGTTAGTATAAAACATTATATTAGACATGTTGGTAAAAAAAACAATTATGTTGTGGATTTGTTAAAATATATCTTTCCTGGGCCATGAAGAAAATTATACCTAAGACATGATTTTATCAAGGACAGGCACATTGTTGACATTTCTGACTTTTGAAAGGAAATGCAAAAAATGAGAAATTGCTAATTATTAATACATTTCGAGTATTTTCGTGTTGCCTTGGAACAGCGACACTTAGAAATCTATTCACCATTGTCTTTCTGTATGTACTAACTTGTTATATATATTATAGTACGATTGTTTCATTGAATAGCGTACAAAGCTTTGGGGGAAATGAGAATTTTTCCTTTTAGAGCAATTTCTACTTTTGTCACAATGTTTTCAAAAGCCGTCTGCTGCGAGGCATCTGAAAGCATCTGCAGGTTAAAAACTATTGGAACCTTATGTCATAGTATGAGTTTATGTGTTAAGAATTTTATTTATATCGCTCAAAGGTGTAGTAGTTAGGGCGACCTCCTTCGGACCAGGAAAGCCGATCAGGTCATACCAATAATTACAATACTACTGGTCAATTTATCCTGATACCAGCCAATCAGTCCTAATGCTTACCCCGAAACCCTGAGCGGCAAGGAGGATAGCCATTACTACCATTTTTAACGTCTTAAACACGACACGGACCGGCCCGGGATCGAACCCGCGTTTTCCCGCACCGAGGTAGACGCTCTACCATTACAACTTCGAGTCAGTACTTGAATTATAAATTGAAAATGTATTGCCCAAGCACAGCTAAGCACTTATGAATGCAGACGAGAATCAAACTCATGCCTGCCGGATAAGCACCCTAGCATGTTGCTTCTTTAGATACTGTACCTGTTGAAAATGCTGTGAGGAAAGTTCTTCATCAATATCAGATTAATCAGACTTTTATTCAATTGTTTTAAATTTAAAAGTACTCAAATGCACACTTGACGCGTAATACATATCAAAACAATATTTGTTATGAAAATAAAAATATGATCTAGTACATTTGACTTATTATAAATATAATCATAAAAAACGCAATTAAGTTCACGTTCATTAAATCTATCATTTATAATTGCCCCTTTAAAAGGAGATATAGAGAGAAAAAGAGAGAGAGACAGACAGACAGACAGACAGACAGACAGACAGACATACAGACAGAGACAGACAGACAGACAGACAGACAGAGATGGAGAGAGACAGAGACAGATAGAGACACACAGAGAGAGACATACAGATAGAGAGACAGATACATAGATAGACAGAACTAGAGACAGAGACAGAGAGACAAAGACAGAGCGAGAGAGAGAGAGACATAGAGAGAAATGGGGAGAGATAGACATAGACAGGGCGAGAGAGAGAGAGAGAGCGAGAGAGAGACAGAGAGAGACAGATAGAGAGATAGACAGAGAGAGATAGACAGAGAGAGAAGGAGAGAGACAACGAAATACAGAGAGACATAGATACAGAGACATAGATACACATAGACAGAGACATACACAGAGACATACAGACAGACAGAGAGAGATAGACAGAGAGAGAAGGAGAGAGAAATCGAAAGACAGAGAGACAGAGATACAGAGACATATATACACATAGACATAGACATACACAGAGACAGACAGACAGAGAGAGAGAGAGAGAGACAAAGACACACACACACACACACACATACACACACACACACACACACAGAAAGAGAGAGACATAGACAGACAGAGAGGGAGAGAGAGGGGGCCAGAGACAGAGAGAGACATACACAGAGCGAGAGAGACACACGCATAGAGAGACAGAGAGAGATACATAAAGAGAGAGAGATAGAGAGAGAGAGATATATATATATATAGTGACAGAGACAGACAGAAAGACAGAGAAAGAGAGAGACAGACAGACAGACAGACAGAGACAGACAGTCACGCATACAGACAGAAGGAGAGGGAGACGGAGAGAGAGATACAGAGAAAGACAAAGAGAGAGGGAGGGATAAAGAGACAGAGAACGAGACATACACAGAGACAGATACACAGAGAGAGAGAGACAGACATAGACAAATAGAGAGAAAGGCATAGACAGAGACTTGCGGACCCTGGGATTTAAACAGCTCATTCAGCTATATGTCTTAAAAGCATCGCTTGCGGACCCTTGCGCTTTAAACAGCTCATTAGGCTATTTGTCTTAAAAGTATCGCTTGCAGACCCCTGCGTTTTAAACAGCTCATTGGGCTATTTGTCTTAAAAGTATCGCTTGTGGACCTCTGGCCTTTAAACAGCTCACTAGGGCCTTTTGTCTTAAAAGTATCATTTGCAGACCCTGGCCTTTAAACAGCTCATTAGGGCTATTTGTCTTAAAAGTATCGCTTGCGGACCTTGGGCTTCAAACATCTCATCAGGTTATTTGTCTTAAAAGTATCGCTTGCGGACCACTGGCCTTTAAACAGCTCATTTTACTTTTTGTCTTAAAAGTATCGCTTGTGGACCCTCGGTCTTCGAACAGCTCAATTAGGATATTTGTCATCGCTTGCGGATCCCTGGCGTAATACATGTCAAACAATATTATATTTGTTATGAAATTAAAAATATGATCAAGTACATTTGACGTATCATAAATATAATCATAAAAATGCGCAATTAAGTCCACGTTCATTAAATCTATCATTTATACTTACCCCTTTAAAAGGAGACAGAGAGGGGAAAAGAGACAGAGAAAGAGACAGACAGACATACAGAGAGGGAGAGAGAGAGAGAGACAGACATACAGACAGAGACACAGAGAGAGACATACAGATAGAGAGACAGTTATATATATAGACAGAAAGAGAGACATAGACAGAGAGACAAAGACAGAGCGAGAGAGAGACAGAGGGAGAAAGGGAGAAATAGACATAGACAGAGCGAGAGAGAGAGAGATAGATAGAGAGAGAGCGAAAGAGAGAGAGAGAGAAAGAGAGAGAGAGAAAGAGAGAGAGAGAAAGAAAGAAAGAGAGACAACGAAAGACAGATAGAGATACAGAGACATAAATACACATAGACATAGACATACAAAGAGACAGACATACATACAGACACAGAGAGACACACACATACACACACACAGAAAGAGAGGGAGAGAGGGGAACAGAGAGAGAGAGAGACATACACAGAGCGAGAGAGACAGAGAGAGACAAACACATAGACAGACAGAGAGAGAGAGAGATACATAGAGAGAGATACATAGAGAGAGACAGAGAGGGACAGAGAGAGATAGTGACAGAGACAGAGAAAGACAGAGAGAGAGAGAGAGAGAGGGACAGACAATCATACATACAGACAGAAAGAGAGGGAGACGGAGAGAGAGATACAGAGAAATACAAAGAGAGAGGGAGGGATAAAGAGACATAGAAAGAGACATACACAGATACAGAGACAAACACACATAGAAAGAGACAGACATAGACACAGAGAGAGACAGACATAGACAGAGACAGATTCATACATAAAGAGACAGATATATATATGTATATCTGTCATTTGAATACAGGGGACTTATATGAAATAGGCCAAACTACCATACACTATTTCCAGACACCATGATAACACCAAGAAAAATGGGGTTTTGAAAGTACATGTATAAGCTTATAAAGAAAATTAAACTTAATAAGTTATATCAAATCCTGTCTGTTTCTCGTCATCCTCTGAACTATTCCCCAAGTCTGGTTGATGTTCCCCTCTCTCTATAGTGGCATGTTGATTAATTTTCCTAAAACTGTAAATTGTTCATTTATTGGAAGATATTCTACATTGACCTGGACAGGTTTTGGAAATATTTATGTTCAATATCACTATCACTAATCTTTCAGAGTTCTGTAAAGAACATACATTTTCAATTAATATGAAGAAAACATGAATTATAGTATTCAGAAATGATGGCCCTTTTAGATCAAGTGAAAAGTGGAGATTTGAAGGAACTACTCCAGTCTATAGATATATTGGCCATCTGTTTACTCCGAAATTGTTCTGGTCAGCTGCAAAATACAAACTTGTCGCGCAAGTAAACATGGCAATTTATTCTGTTCAATCACATCAACGTAATTTTCTACATAAAGAATATTTTAAGCTTTTTTATATAATGATAACGCTTATTCTTACTTATGGGTCCGACATTTGGGGAACTGATTATACAGATGCATCTGCAATATTGTCGTGAATTTTTAGGTGTCAATCCAACAATAAATTCCTGCATTATTTTATCAGAATGTGAAAGTCTACCTTTATGTGTAATCTATAAAACAAAAGTAATACAGTATTGGTGTAAACTTTTACACATGCCTAAGAGTCGATATTAAAAGCAATGTGTTTTGTATGCTTAAAGCACATGACGAAAATGGGCAACGAATGTTATAAAAGATCTTATGCACGCCTGGTTTGGGTTCTCTCAAGATGTTGGAAATGTTGAGAATTCTTATAGCCCTTTTTAAAAAATGATTGCGATCATAACAAACATATTCATTCTTTGTTGAATCCAGAGAGATATATGTTGGTTCATCTGTCTCGGTATTTAAGAAAGGCATTTGCAAAACTCCGATGCTCCAGTCATAAATTAAACGTACATTTAGGTATACATTTTAATATTGAGACAGAGAATCGCATTTATTGTTATTGTTTAATTCATAAAGATATTTTAACAGTTGAACAAGGAATACTTTGTATTGTTTCAATGTGGCCAATGGCTTGCAGAAAGACAGATCGTATTGTATGCATGATATAACAGCCGAGATGATATTAGAAGTGTTTACAACCTGATGTAAATAGTAATATTATAAAGAAAATCGCAAAATATATTCCAGTTATAATTGCGCTAAACGAGTCATCCATCCAATAACACAAGTCATTGCTCGATTAATATTGTAGATTAGTTTATCCTGTCACGTCTCACTGTCAATTTCGACCCGATAACAGGGTGCCGTATATTTCTTTTGATCAACGTCAGTTGGTCACGTGATAATATGGCGGGCACCTGCTAGCCGGGACTACTTCTTTTGGTAAGCGACGCTGTAAATTCAAACTTCAATCGATAAAGACAGCAAATATCGTCGATAAATTGACAGCGATTTCAGTTGTTTAAATAAATAAATATTAAATTTAACATATTTAACAAAAATATTTTGTGAATACAATATTCATGAAGATGAATTATATTAGAATTTTGAGAACTATTTCTTTCCGCGCATTAATCACAAATGGCTGTTTATTTATAAAACATGACGTCACAATCAAAGGGATGCAATTCAGTAAGTTACATATTTTTAAAGCTGCCATAAAAATAAAAAATAAATGCGACAGGATAAATAAAATAATAGGTTGGTGCCGTTGATTGAGAAAGTTTATCTGGCTCAGCACCGTAATTTATTGAATTCGACTTCGGCTCACCCGATAAACTTTCTCAATCCACGGCACCAACCTATTATTCTCTCTATATATATTAATACTCAACTCTATGTGAATTTTATATCTGTATATTTGCTGTTTTTGGGCCGTTGGCCTCTATTCACAAATAAATAAGCATTGTATCGTATTGTCTACTAGAAAATGATGTGTCAGCTAAATACTCATTAAAGTTTACTAAGACATGGGCTTAACCTTATATTCCTGAATGTTTGCTAGTATGTGAATTCATAAATGAGATCTAATTTAACCCAAGTCTGTGTAAAATCACTTACTCTTTCAGCGTCAATGGCAATATTGAGGTGTTTGCAAACAGATGCAGGTGAGTTAGCTCGTAACGAACTGTCTAACCTGAAAGCAGCATGATTTGCCCTTTAGTTATCAAAACATTCTAAAACGCATGACACAAGAAATGGAGTCACCAGATTTTGATCATCAATAGTCTATTTTATTAAAATCGGCGCTGAAAAAGTAAATATGTTCTTGCATATATCGTGTTTGATTTGCTTTCCTGGTATATAATGTATATCCATTTAATGAATAAATGTTTGCAAGTATATGATTGTATTAAACATGCGAATCGTTGCCAAAACTTAGACAACACATTGTGTCTGTTTCAAATGCATAAATATACACAGTAACAATTTGTGTCGATACGATTCAGGACTTATTGCCAATATTAAGACCTGATATATATTGAAATATGAGAGGCGCTCCAGGATAACTAACATCATAACGTTTAAATTACAGCTTTGGCAAAACAATACCTGTCTTTGCATCCAAGATAATGATCGAAATATAAACCATAGGCAATCGATGGTATGTATAATTACCCTCATTGGTCTGCAACTATCCGAGAGACATACACAGTGTGTTTATATGTCTCTGGTCGGTCTCACTGGTTAGTCCGACGGTAATATATAATACGGTATGAGCTTACAAAATGACAACGCAAACTGTCATATTCAGTGTCAAATAAAAGCAAATACTAAACATTCCCCTTGATTTAAAACAACAGAGGTGGATAGTCTGATTTATAAAAACAACTTCGTCCCGGCTTCCCAACTGCAATGCGTGCGCATGACACCTTGTTCGTAATAGTGGTGGGCTGAGCTTAAACGGTTAATTGTATTTGATAGATGCGATTCCTCTTTGATTTATGAAGCATTTGAGTTTGCAATGCTTTATTTACAAAACACGGGGTGGTATCACTAGTTCCTCTTTTGAATGCCGCTGTCACTGAAACGTACTCTCGAGTTTAGATCTAATCCTGCTCTGGCAGACAACTTATTTGGATACACCGACGGGACTCTATCCATGTATTCGTTTTTACACTTTCTTGACGTCACCTGCTAGACTTTAAGGGGCTCAAAGCAATATAGAAAGTTGGCATCGAGGTGGATGTGGAAGAAGAAGAGGTAATAAGACAGCATTTATCGTCAAATATATGCAATGCACCCCTTTGATTTTGTCAATATTGATTTGAGGACAGCAATATTGCAAATACCGACACTTAAACCTACACATTGAATAAGAAAGTCACTGTTTCTTAACATAATGATGCCATAATTGTTCCATGAATTTGGCTTACGCTACATGTCAAGAGCGGTGAACAATTAATTCCTCCGTTTGCCTTACACTTTTTGAGGAATTAATTTCATTTTTTTTTTTTTTTAACAATATGTTATTTATATCATGAGCTACTCGTCTGGTTTGCAAATTCTATTTATCTGTTTGCACAGTGTTCAAACGCCGCTATCGACAGTATTTCATTTTTTAATCGAGTTTTCTGGGTATATTTGTTTGTTCCACCGGTTTACGGATGTTATATTTAAATGCTATCACCTAAGCTTGAATATCAGGCGGGACACCCTTACTACCTTTTTTCATTAATTTAAATTAAACATGTGTATTTTACATCGATAACGAAACAAGTTTTCAGTTTATGTTACTTACGCTCGATGCCTCGGGCCCGTTTTATCAACGGTCGTATCTCGGTCTTAACTAAGATTGTCGTTAGTTTGGACGTAAATCCGGTTTTACGTCCGATAACCATTTATCAAAGAATCGTAGCTAAGACACTCGTAAGTTCGCGTGAAAAGTTGCGTCTTCTCAGAGGCAGTCTTAAGTCGCGGAAAGGTTCCAAATATGGCGGCGATGAAAACAAAATCCGTCGATTCAAAACCATTTTCGTTTCGTCTGAATTGCCAGAACAAATCATGGTGTTTTTGTGTGGTGACGTGGTGTTCTCTTGACATACAAATCCGAGTCGGAGTATTTCAATTATCGAAAACACACTGGTTAGTCAAAAGACGACGACCAGCTACCAGCAGCGACTCAGATGTCATGTGAGTATTGTTTTTAAATGTACGTATGTGTTAAAATAAAATCCCATATTTAATAACTTGTGTCTAGGTTGTGTTTAGAAAATATCTAGGTTAAATTATCTAAGGGACGATAATCTCAGGTTATAGTTTCTGGCCAGTCAAATATCGAGTTCAAAAGCGCTAATGCTGCGACAAGATAACTATTAACTACAGATAAATTTAATTGATTTCTTTAAGGTTCTTTGATAGTATGAAAGCATCAATTCGTGTTTGTTATTTTTAACATGCTTAATTTGTTTAAACGCCACGGGTATGAACTATACGATCCGTACCCAAGATTAATAGTACCGAATGTCTTAAGAGTAAGACTGTTTATCAACTCTGTCAGTCGTCTTAATAATTCAATTATTCATGCTCAATTTTTGCTTATCTAAATTTCTGCCTCTGGACATTTTGGATTTCTATCGGACTATGGTCGATAGGATCAAAACAGAATAGAACGTTTAGTTTACGTATACAAAATACATAGTCATTGACAAACATATATTCATACACAAAATATACAGACACGTTGTTTGAAATGGGGGCAAAAAGGGAGAAAATGGTTTTAACAAAAAATCAATGATTGCAAATGTGTATCGGAGGTTATTGTCCCAAAAAGAGAATGTAACTTGAAATAAATTAAAACATTTTAGTAATTGTAATCTACTTTCTAAGATGATTTTAACAAAAATGGCAGTTTTTTAACAATTGTTTGGCTTTCTGATTTGAGCAATAGAATCCATTGTTTCATTGAAGGGTGTTCATAAAAAAAAAGGTTAAATATGTTTCTCTCTGGCAACGCCAATCTGAATCACCGCTGGCTTAATCCTATGTACCTTAATTAATAAACTAAATAATTTAGATAATTAATTTTTAATTTATTTCTTTATTTATTCATTTAATTCTTTATTTATTTATTTCATTTAATCATTTATTTGTTTAGGAAATATATCTCATTTTGAGTGATATACCGGCTCGTATATCACGATTCGGAGTTCAGGTGTGTAGTAATTAATATCGAAGGCCGAATGGCCTGATTGATTCATTTATACACACCTGAACAACAAATCGTGATATAAGAACCGGTATATCACTCAAATTTAGATCTATTTCAATTCTAGCACTTTTTTATAACTTAAAGGGATACAACTTAGGGGGGGGGGGGGGGGGGGGGGAAAGCTATGTTTTGACATGACGTTGCTTAAAATTTCAACAGCCAAAAATAGTTCCGGAAGTTTATACTGCATTTAGATCACGATCAAATCCTTCTTTGTGTATAGAAGAGAAATTGTCAATAGTGTTAGAATTATGTATTCATATGACGTAATATAATCATTTTGAACAATACTGAATATAAAACGTTTGTGCGCGAGTTTCCATAGAAGAAGAATTGATTGTGAAAACAAAACTGGGATCAATGCCGCTTTTCAAGAGAAATTAATTACGAGTATCACCAATCAATTTATAAATATTTAGAAGTTGAAAAACATGGTATACGGGCGGCATCCTTATGGGGGTTAAATTATGCTACTGTGAAAGTGCTTGCAGGATCATTTTGCAATAGCAAAGTAAACGTGTACACAATTTGCTTGGAGCACTTTTGGTTCGTTTTAAGTAATTGATTGATTGATTGTTTGGTGTGTTACGCCGCTTTCAACAATGTTTCAGTTATATCACGGCATTTTCGTGATAAGCTACCAGTACTACCAGTACTACTGGTACATTAACCCTGACACCAGCCCGCCAGTCGTAATGCTAACCCCGCAACCCTGAGCGCCAAGGAGGGCAGCAATTACTACCATTTTCATAGTATTTGGTATGACGAGGCCGGAGATCTAAGCCACGATCTCCCGCACCGAGGAGGAAACTCTACCACTACAACACCAATCAATTCAATTCAACTTTATTAGCAATCTGCATAAAATAATGCCTTTGGCCATTTACAAACAACTTTAAGTGAAATATGGCAAAGACACACAGCAATATACATTCCTGACCAATACAAAAGTAGTCAATACATATTAATAGACATGCAATATAACTATCAAACAATCGTTAAGGATTATTAAAATATTAATTTTGTTCAATACATAATTTTCTAATTTTAAAAGCTTATTTAATAAATGTTGCTAATTTAATTTGTACCTTTTTCCTATCATTCTTCATAAGAGATATAAATTTGTTTAAAGAAGGCCAACATGTAAAGTATCTAGGAAGTAATTGATTTCTAATGTCAATATATTTCGGACACACAAGTAAAAAATGGTATTCAGATTCAATCTGTTTTTTATTACAAAATATACATAACCTATCATTTCTCTCAATATTATTGTATCTACCAGTTTCTATTGCTAAACACCGAGAGGTTCACAAGTTGGCATCTGAAAAAGTGTGAACATCGGAAAACCTTAATGATTATTTTGCTCTGAAAGTGATAATCTGATTTTAAATTTATTTTGCAGAAATGTTCCCGACACGACCCTCTAGTTTACAAATATTAACCTTTCCGACATACTGAGACACTTTGTATCATCTGCTTTCGACGGCTTTTGTAAACAGTATGGTTAAAGTGAAATTGATCAAATGAGCATTTTCTACTTTAGCCACGCCGTGTTGAACTCATGTGAAAAATTAAATATTTAGTTTTGTAGAATTTTTATAAATTTACCTAAGAGTTTTCAATGTAGTCTGCTGCATTGTGATTGGTCGAAATACATGGCTGCCAAGGTGCAGGACTTGTGTCTCGTTATGTGTGTATACTGCTGCATCGGAAAGACTTATCATCGTCTGAAATTACTGGTCCAATTTCAAAAGAATTAGACATGAATGATCCCCGGGTTACCATCTACAAGGTGTGCTAAAATTATAAAGATTAATTTTTAAGAATAACCCCGATGGTTTCACTGATATGTCTTATTTGAGATGTGTACTATGTTGGAAAAAAGTTAAATTGTGTTGATCAGAGTGGTTTAACGTACATATTGTTCTTGTCTTGATAGGAACATACTCAGGTGAGCGAGCAATTGGCTTACGTGTACCGGTCCTCTTCCTCTCCCCAGCTAC
Organism: Serripes groenlandicus; assembly: GCA_031761405.1. Classification (NCBI taxonomy): domain Eukaryota; kingdom Metazoa; phylum Mollusca; class Bivalvia; order Cardiida; family Cardiidae; genus Serripes; species Serripes groenlandicus. The sequence continues at coordinate 141,181,365 of JASEVX010000004.1, forward strand.
GCTTAAACAATCGTAATTCCCCAATCAAAACTGTGAATGTATAAAAGATAGTTTTGATTTGCATCAAATGTGTGTTGGCAAATAATAGATACATCTATCTGAAAACTGTTGAATGAACATTGTTCGTATCAAGTAAATAGTTATATCTTTTAGATTGTATAGATTTATTTTATTTTATATTTGTATATATATACAATGTATATTAAAATAGAAAATTAATATAAAAGAAATAAAATTGAAACGGAATACCCACCATAGTAAATAGATGTGAGCTATAACCGATCTCCACAGATGGCGCGACCATTGCATTAGTTCACTTGTTTTATTTAATGTGAAATCTATCGCTTCTACCTAATCCAATTACTAATGCTGAATTAATTGTTCATCATATCGATCCTAAAGTTGGTTTCCCGACTGCCGATTCGTGAAAATATACTTTAGACGGCATTCAACACGTAAAGTTGAAGTTTATTTCTAAACGTTTACTGCGTAACACATTTAAGAAATATATACTGTTTTTAAGGGACTTCTGTTAAATGACTGTTTAGAAATACGCATATACAAATTGGATATTAACACTTTTTAAAGAGTTGTCTGGTATAATAATTATGATCAAGATTCATTTCAATATCCTATTTATTGTTATGTATCTTACAATATACTTAAACAGTGCAATTGTACATTTTTCAACGGGAAAATTGACAACCACAGCTCTTTTTCGATCTTATTCGAATATATCATTTAATAAATGTAAATTTGAGTGCAAATCCAGGAAGAAATGTAAAGCCTTCAATTATCGCCGACATGTTGGATATTGTGAGTTACTTGCTGCGGATTCTTCAAGTGAACGTATAGAGGCTAAGCCAGGAATGGTGTTCAGTGAGAAGAAAGATTGGGAACAGGTAATTCTTCACATGTAAATACTTACACAGGGTTAATCAAAAATCGGTCCTCTGACCTCCCCGTGTACGCATGGTTTGAAGAACTATTTGTGAATATTTCAACTAGAAACCTATATCAAACTGCAGGGAATAATCGCATTATAAAAGAATTGCGCAATCATATTGTAAGGAATACAAGTCATAACGACATATAAAAGATGCAATTTACGTCATGAAAAAGATACTGTAAACTAGCTTCTTCCTTTTTCGTTCATTCATCCATTCATTCCTTCTCTCATTCACTCAATATATTATTTGTATAAAGCGTAAAATAATGTCATACATATACGTCGCACAAAGTGGTCCTCATAGTCGCATTAAAATGTCAAATGTTTTTTCAACTGTACGTTATTTCTATATCTTAATACTATCAGAAATATTTGGTGTCTACCCTTTCAAAGATATTAATAATTTGCGTTTTCTGAGATATTTGTTAGGTGTTAAAAAACAATGTCCAAATAACGCAGTTTTTGGTGAATTGGGAAAACTGCCTCTATCTGTTATCTGTAAACAACGTTCTTTAAAGTTTTGGTGCGAGATATGTGAAACATAAACTCTTTTTGTAAGATAAATACGATGACCTTAATCGTCACCGCTTTCTATGTATGGAGGGTCCGTTTCGGTATGGCCCGGCTCAACTATTTCAACTAAAATAGCTTCTAAACATTTCCATATCATGAATTCTTTAACAGTATGTCTTAAAAGTGGCTTTTTTCATTTTACAAGGATTGGGGGTACCTTATGTACGAACTTATGGAAGGTCTTTCAGGAGTTTTACCAAAGGGCTTCGATAGTACATACTAGCTTTACGTGATTGACGGTCACAGATCAGCATGTGGATAGGTTAACCCTTTCTCTCATACGGCAATTCTGCAGCAGACGACTTTGAACATATTTTATAAAAAAATGGAAAATCTCTATAATTGAATGGATAACCTTTGACTAAAACTGGTAAGCATTGTGGCAAAAGGATAAATTGCTCGTTTTGAGCAATTTCTTCTTTTGTCACTTTGTTTTCAAAAAGTCTGCTGCAGAGGCGTCAGAAAGCATATATATGAGGGAAAGTTTTAATGTTACTCGGATGAATGAATGATAAAATAGCTACAGTAGTTATATCAATCAATATTATAAGGGCCTATATTAAAAACAACTTATCAAATATTGTAAGTAAATTTGTTTTATGACATATATTCCTTTTTATGTACACCAAGTCTGCTTCGCTTTTAACCCTTACCCATATATAGACGCTGACGATTGCTGGGCGAAATAGAAATGAGTAATGGCTTTATTTCAGATGAAGGTATTTAAATCAATATTGTATACACTCTAGCTTTCTAATACTTCCAAGAATCTGCAGATCACTTGATTCACATCTTAAGTTCTATGGCGACCGTAAAACTTCAAAAGGTGCGGGGATTTATAGCATGCGTCAAATATTTAAGAACAACTGTTTTAGAAAATAAACACATCTTTTTTATTTGTAATCGATAAATTGTAGTGGCATAATATTGGCTGCAAAGGTCCATTATAACTGACATAACTTACTACCCCATTTTGTGACAACCCGACCTGGGGAGACAACCGACTGCCTACGACTTAACGTTTGACTGGCGAATCAGCGACCTGTGTTACCATAGTGTCGAAATCCCACTAGTTAACACAATCTCATGTGGACAGCATTATGGGGTCAGCCCGTATTACCTATCCCCCGAATTAAGTTCCCAAGCGTTAGACAGCTCTGGACCTCCCCTCTGTATATAGAGGTGGAGGGGGACCCCCACGTTACACAGAGGTATGCCCACAAACTGCAGAACCTGCAGGTTTTGAGCGTGTCAGGCCAGGGTAAAGGCCAGGCGGATACCTATCTCCCCAGAACCGCCACGGTAAAATATCAAACTATATTTTGCCTCGCCAATTTCTTTTATTTACTTCTACTGACCAGCATGGTACAGATTGCCATTATCTTTTAAAAACATGTTTAAGGCTGCTTTCCAATTTATTACAAGAATGCCGTTTCCTACATCTGAGAGGTGGGTCCAATCTGTCCTGTACAGACTAGCCTCGTCTACCTTAATATAACTGTCATTATGGATTACTTTCCCACCTGAGTGTAACACGAACGATTTAATGGCTGCATTTACCCGTTTCCTCTTTTTGTCGATCTGTGACCCTGAGCCGATAGGAGCAAAATGCCAATATTTCCTAGCGAGCAGTGATGTCCAAATGATTGTTATGTCTTTGAATAATGCTTTATAGCGAAGGATTGAGGTCTTAAAGTTTTCTATAATGTTCTTGCCTGAAACACATTCTGTCGTAAGATCGTTCGATCCACAATGGATAAAAGGGAGTTTCGGACACTTATCTTTTTTGAACTGGTTGTCAAGCGTCGGATGCAGGGTGTTCAGTATCATACCCTTTCCCCCATCAACTTCATTGAACGCTCTGATAAGTATATACATTTGATAACCACCTACCTGCTGCCATGATTCTACTCTCCTCTGTTCCTAAATTAGCTAAATGTGTAGCCCCGCCTTTTTTGAAACTGTGTGATTTGAATTGTTCGATCGTTTGGGTGAATTGCAGGGCTTTGGACATTATGGCTTCGAACTGATATCTTGTTAGCGATTTCAAATTTAGTGTATGAATAGGTTCGCGTTTTCCGTTTTAGGGCGAAGATTATAGTACTCTTTCATAAATAGAACTGGGCAGTATGATTTGCCGTTTGCTGGAATATAGAGGGTGACGGATTTCCCGCACTGGTCAGATTTTGACCATCTTAATGTTACGTTTAATTATTTTTCAGACAACCTAATGTCTGAATATTTAATTACCTTTTGGTCCTGTGACTTAGTGTTGGCCTCTGTAAAGTCCCATTTTCTTAACAGACCAAAGAGCAGCTCGAAATAAATATTGTTCAAATGTGTTTTGACAAATGCTTGCTAGGCTTCCTATCATCTAATGTAATGTGGTTAGGGAAATCGGGGCTCTTGCATCCATTTTACTATCCTTAGTTCGTCTTGCACCCTCCAATGCCTTAACTACAAAATATGATTTTGTTGTATCATCTACTTGTTGGAGTTTATGAGAATATGACATACCTGACATGTAAGTCGATGTTGTTGAAGCAGCTATATTCTGGTAAGCTAGATACGCGATGAAATGTAACAAGTCTTGATTTGGGACAGGCCATATCTCTTGCAACTTGTATAACTCTCAAACATGGGTGAGTTTTCCTAGCGCTACTGAATAAGTATTCTTTGTATTTTGGGAAGTGGAAATGAATATTAAATCGTTTGATATACCTTTTAAATCTTCCTTGACCGGGCTGAGATTGGCCTCTAACGCTGCACTCCTGAACCTTCCGCACTGAATAATCCTCGTTTCCTATGGGTAACTAGTCATTATCCGCCTGCCTGGACCTCTTAGGCTCCTTTCCAACCTTCTTTGAAGCTATTCTCCTCTTGGGTGCAATTATTTCCATAGATTGCTTGGATTTTAAATTTTAATACATTTTAGACAGCTATGTCCTTCAAGAATTACAGGAAAAAGGAAGTTGACTTGTAATGGCATTCTGGTCAAAGGGGAGTAAATCGGAACGGCTTGCCGGGCAGACAGCTTTGTCCAGAGAATTTCAGATGAATTCATAAGACTGTGGTGGTCTCCCATTGGACAATAATGATTTTGTTGAAAGTTGAAAGTGTTTTTAATAAAGTTGAATACCCTTTGACTAATTTGTGATCGAAACAGTGTTTGCTTTTAAGCTTTATTGACAGCTTAGGAGTCATTTTTAGAACTCCAACAACATGTATTTTCTTAAATTGAAAGTAAAATTCACTTCGGAATAAGGGTGACCTTTGATTTGACGTCATAACTAAACAAAAGGTTGGATAGCATGGGAGTTTGTTGTGCTTCTTTGGTAGTTTTGATAATGAACTTTAATTGAATATAGGTTTCTGGCTTATTTCAACTGTTTGGAAAGAGCCATAGCCCAAAACGCTAGAATAGTCGCCTATGGAAAATGAATTGCTTCCAACATAATTATGCTAATAGGGACATAATTCTGAAGCGAAACTTCAGAAATTCAGAAGCATTTATCTCCCTCATATTTTTGAACAAACGACCCTTTGTCAACATTATTTTAAATTGGATTATAGAATATAAAATTCATATAATCTGTATTAAATTAGAGCTTGAATGTTGAACTTGTTTTGAAAACAAAATTCACTCCAAATGGGTTGTGATTTATTCATAGTTTTGTGCTTCTTGGGTTTAACTTTACAATTTAATATCGTGATAAATCATTATATATCTAAAGGACAGCTTTCGGCTTTCGGCTGTTCCTCTTCGTACATTTGCAAATATATCAATGAGTAAATGTGAATCAGTAATGATATGGCTTATAATTAGACCAGCCGGTCAGTGCGTGACGAGTTTTAACTGAACGTGGTTGCAGCGTGGCGGCAGCGAGGCATAACTAATCACAACGTGGCGACAACTAGGTGACAACGTGGTGACAGCGTGGCGATAGCGTGGCGACAGCATGGCGGCAGCGAGGCATAACCCGACTTTGATATTCGATGTCACCAGTCAATCGTGTTACATCGGGACTACAACTAGGCCAGAGCGTGGCTAGCACGTGGCGACAACTTGGTACATCGTTCCACCCTGCTGAAATTTTCCAAATATTGGGTGTAAGAGACGGGGAACATCGGCGCGGCCAAAACGTGACACTATGACTGGCGTACATATTCGTGACAATTTACTTCTAAACTTACCGCCCACGCTTTGCTGGCCAACAACAAAAAGTGTTTATTAACGGGTTTTCGTTTTACCAAAGGATTCTTTGTCCCCGTCCTTGTCAACATTTATATAACGGTGTTTTCTTTTACCACATACATATTCACACCCTCCAACCTTGCTTGCCAACAGCAGTAAGTTTCTGTAACCGTGTTGTCTTTTTTTTCTCAACAGAAATATTTGTCATCATCCTGCCTTGCTTGCCATGAAAACCAAGTGTGCAAACTCGATGGTGATGTTACACAGTGTAAAACAGAAGGTAAACCTGCTTCAACTTTCCTCCTGGTGGAGATGGCCTTTTGTAGGCAAAATCTTAAACTTTGTAATGGTATCATATCAAGAAAATAGCCCGACAGAAGTTCTAATTACTCGTATGGACAATCAGAACCACTGCTTCGTTGTTATCAAAGAATTCGTTATAGGAAAAGGCTGCAGAAATATATGATAAACTTACACAGCGGACAATGTGTAACATTTATAACAGATTAATTAATTCAACCACATCATCAATTATGAATGAGCTGAATCTGTATGGTCTGTTTATCTGACCTCTAATATTTTACGATCACAATTGATTTCCGAATCCCCTGATACCTACCTATACTGAGTTTAAATGTGATCCTTTTTTTTCTCATTCATCAAAGGAAGAATATCAAATTTAAATTACCCATGAATTTTGTGGAACATATCCAATAAGAACATAATAGTGTTACGCTCTCATTACATTGCAACCCGAGGCATGAAACACACCTCTGCCTCTTCCGATCCGCTCTCTTTCTCTTATTTTACTCTCTATCTCTCTCCCCCTCTCTCTCTCTCTCTCTCTCTCTCTCTCTCTCTCTCTCTCTCTCTCTCTCTCTCTCTCTCTCCTCTCTCTCTTCTCTCTCCTCTTCCCTCTCTCTCTCTCTCTCTCTCTCTCACTCTCTCGCTCTCTCTCTCTCTCTCTCTCTCTCTCTCTCTCTCGCTCTCTCTCTCTCTCTCTCTCTCTCTCGCTCTCTCTCTCTCTCTCTCTCTCACTATCTGTCTCTGTCTCTATATCTGTCGCTTTCTCTGTCTCGCTCTCTGTCTCTATGTATGCATGTCTGTCTGTCTGTCTGTCTGTCTGTCTGTCTGTCTGTCTGTCTGTGTGTGTGTCTCTCTCTCTCTCTCTCTCTCTTTCTCTTTTAACCTCTCTCTCACTCTCTCTTTATGTCTCTCTCTCTCTCTCGAACCCGGCCCGATGTCCATCTCTGCCTAATATTACTAGTTTTTTAACCAACAATTGTAATTGTAATTGACATTCTTTTTGAAAATCATGCATAGTCATTTTCATTAATATTGCTCGTTTTCTCGATTCTTTGAAGAATGTGTCGGTGCGCATACCATGGGAGGTATCGTTAAAGTGTACGGGAATCTACGACAGATCGGCAGTAAAGTTCTGTACGAGTTACAATGTTACGACTCCTATGTCAAAGAGGTTAAATTCGTACAGGGATCGTGTGAAGCGAGCGGTGATTGGCTAGTTCCAAGCATCACGTGTATAGATCGTAAGTATTTTTCCACGATATTGGCCTAATGCTGACCTTTGTGCGTGGTCCCCATGGCAACACATACCATTTACGAGACGTAACGACAAGCGAAGAACCAGATGAGCCTGCGCTAATCAGGAACTTTCCTGTTCGCGAAAATTCAATTAAAACGAAAAGAGACATTGGCTCTGGAGGCGTTTGTTCGAATCTCTCCAAGGAAACAATGCTGTTGGAGTAATGTCAATTTACAAAGTCAATGTGATCAACTTCATTCAATTAGTAGTGAAAACTCCGCGTTAACAGGCATTTAGTTCGCTTCCTCCAGTCCGGGAAGAAATGTGAAATTAGATTCTGTCATATTATGACAGCAGCTGTGTTGGGAAACAAAAAGCACAGTTCAATCGTGCAATCAAACAGGTATACTTTGAATCCTGGCGTAACTAAGAGTATTGAAAGTGCAATCAATCGTGCAATCAAACAGGTATACTTTGAATCCTGGCGTAACTTAGAGTATTGAAAGAATAAAAACTAGCACCATTGGCATACCCGGTTCGAATTGTTTATATACCCAAACTTTACCAAAACTAATTCATTGGTAATGCTATTGTCAAACCTTTCAGGATAACGTTAACGGACGTCTGACGGAGTGGAAAATGTTTCATTCCGTTCGTCTCTATTTCTTGTCCTTTTCTCATTCGGCGAAGGCTTTCATTGCTAGAGGATGATCAAGCCCCTGTAACACCTTGCCGTGTAACGTTAACGGACGTCAGACGGAGTGGAAAATGTTTTAATCCGTTCGTCTCGATTTTCAAAAGTTTCTTTTCCTTTTCTCGTTCGACGAAGGCTTTCCTTGCTAGAGGATGATCAAGCCTCTGTTACACCTTGTCGTGTAGCGTTAACGAAAGTCCGACAGATAAACTTAGAGATTTATTTTATCACGGACGGCTATGGAGTTTTTAAACAGTTGTTATCCATCTGTTCCATTCCTTCCTTGTCACGTAATCTTCAGCGAGTCAGGTATTCCGGAAATAAACGGATGCAAACTGACAAGTACAGGATGAGGAACGTATGAGTTCCAAATAAAACGAATTCTTATCGCACAGCAACTGCTATACGGTAATGTGTGAAACTAGTATAAAGAGCAGAGTTGCGAAATACTGTACGACAGATCTAGATAATGTTAAGTCAATTTACAATGAACCCGATAATAGTTCAGACATTGTTGTAACTCTGAGCTACCCTCACCTACCATTACATTTAGGATTCAGACATACGGCAATTAATGGCGGCGCCATTTGGATATCTAGTCGCCATTGTGGACCCATGCTTGACGTACTAATTAACTATATTAACAATGTTGTAGAATGGCACAACATTGGGTTTAATGATTTTACCCTTTCGCTACAAAATGCAGTTAAAGGCCTTTGCAATCAATGCAGATTCATGTGAGACAGCTCGTAACGAATTGTCTCTCAGTTTCAACATGGAAGAGTCGACTTATAGACATAAATACCAAATCATAGAAAAAAGTATATATCAATGAAAGTAAGATTAGAGTGAAATCATTGGGGCAAATGGAGAAAAATTATGAGCAACTTTTTCCTTTGTCAATCGTCTGCTTCATATGTGCTAAAGAACGTGAACATGTCGGAAAGGGTTTAACACAGCCCGGTTATTGCATGTTATTGCATCTTTTTTCAGTTTGCAGTGCCATTCATGGGGTATGTTTTAGGGACTCTGAAACTAGGATATTGAGAGGCAGTACGATTGTTCATGGTGATATGACAATACCAATGTGTGCTAATTATTGTCGAGATCTGGGATAT
>JASEVX010000004.1:141190636-141338932 GCA_031761405.1 Serripes groenlandicus
ACGTTGGTCTTACACTTAATCGTAAGTGTGGGGACAGAGACAGAGACCGAGAGAAAGAAAGCGACATAGACAGAGGAGAGAGAGAGAGAGAGAGTGACAAACGTAGAGAGAGAGAGAAACACACACACACACACACACATATATATATATATATATATATATAGGGAGAGAGAGCGAGAGGAGATGGAGAGAGAGGAGAGAGAGAGAGAGAGAGAGAGAGAGAGAGAGAGAGAGAGAGAGAGAGAGAGAGTGACAAACGTAGAGAGAGAGAGAAACACACACACACACACACTATATATATATATATATATATAGGGAGAGAGAGCGAGAGGAGAGAGAGAGAGAGAGAGAGAGAGAGAGAGAGAGAGAGAGAGAGAGAGAGAGAGAGAGAGACAGCGAGAGAGAGAGAGAGAGAGCAAGCAATAAAGAGAGAGAGAGAGCAAGCAATAAAGAGAGAGCAAGAGATAGATAGAGAAGAGAGAGAGAGAGCAAGCAATAAAGAGAGAGCAAGAGAGAGGGAGAGCAAGAGAGAGAGAGAGAGAGACGTAGAATGACAGACAGACATACAGTGTGTGAGAGACATGGAGAGACAGACAGACAGAGAGAGACAGACAGACCGAGAAAGAGACAGAGAGAGTGACAAACAGAGAAAGGGAGGGAGAGAGAGAGAGAGAGAGAGAGAGAGAGAGAAAGATATATATATATATAGACAGAGATAGAGACAGATACAGAGACAGACAGAACGAGAGTGAAAAAGCGACAGATGTAGCACTCCGGCCAGCTACATCAAATTGTCCACGAGGAAAACACAGGTAAATAAACGAAATGGTATAGTGGTACATTCATTTATCTAAATAGATCTAAAATTAAACTAGAGTCTCATGACTCTCTCTCTCCCAGATCTGGCCTGTCTATCTCCCTCTCCCTCAAATACACATACAATAAATAATATAGGGCTGGGAGAGAGAGAGAGAGAGAGAGAGAGAGAGAGAGAGAGAGAGAGGAGAGAGAAGAGAGAGAGAGAGAGAGAGAGATGAAAATTGCCCAAAACATGTCACTCAGAGATTATAACTGTTTATATTGTATGTTTAAAGTTGCGGAATATGTGTTTTATGCTCTTGTAAGTTCGTTTTTTTTTGTTCAAAGAAGACATGTCTGGTCTGTGGATAATGAAGTATTTTTCTTCTAGACAAAGGTTGCATATTTTGTTATATGGTGAATAAAGCTTAGCTCTGCTTAGGATTTTCCACGTTATTGAGTACATCACATTGTTCTCTTTTAGACACAAAATAAGCCACTTAATGTTGTGGCATTTCTCTTTTCTTTGTTCATGAAGCTGGAGCTATGACCAGAATAGCGTGATTTAAAACTATTACATGTAAGGCCTATATACGTATCCAGGTCCATGTTATCGTGACGGGTAACTGTGGCCTGGTATATCACGTTTGTAGTGAGGCATTTTCCGTCTAAGGGGCGCCTTCGGTTATATCTGCAGTTACAGTTGTCTTGAATATCTTCTAGCTTAGGCTCAAGTTTATTAGTCGGGCAGAAGCCCGCGACTTCTATTTTTAAATGAAATGAAATGAAATCGGAAATGACCTGGGATGGGGGATTATTATTAGAAAAAAACACATTTAGATGTCTTGAACATATTACAATTGTGTTCGTTTAAAAACACTAAGTAATGACACATCTAAAAGGAAATAAATATTCCGATGTTTAAGGTATTTTCTTTATTTTGACTCGCATTAAGTTTTTTTGTTTTATTTACGAAGACAAAACAGTCCCTTTTAGCTAGACTGATATACTTTATTTTACACTATATACTACATGTAATCAAAAGGCGATAACTACAAACCTTTTCGTCGCACTGTCTAATTTGTTTACATACGCGCACCTGCTTGCAGCAGACTGTTATGTCGAGATGAAAATGACATCGAATATTCTCCTTTTAATGGCAATTTTAACTTACTGAATGTTATTTTTGAAGAAGGCATTTTATAATGTTTATCCATGTATATCTAAAATATGAACTGTTTCTAAGCTAAAACTGTTGAAAAAACAGAGAGCCGCTCTTTACACTCACTTACAAATAGTAAATCATAGGTGATTTTATTTATTTGGTTCGAAACAAATGAAGAAAAGAACAAACCGAAACCGAGATAAAACTGGTTTTAAATGAAAAATTACTTTGAACGAACACTCTCTGCCTATAAAGAGAGTTTCAAGAACGACACCTCTGCGAAAAAGAAAGAATCGGGTCTTTCGTACAAAATTATTTCGTCCTTGACAATTTTAAATGTGTATTTAATTCCCTAAAGGCATATTGCTTCCGATCTGCATATTGTTATGCATCATTGACACAAGGACGCTCATCATAATATAATTTTAAAACATGAGTAGTTTGTTATTCTCATTATAAAAAAGGAAGGAAAGAATTAAAATAAATTAACATGTTGAAGGGCTCAGTTTCGAAATTAAGTTTAAATTATACAACAATTTTAATGAGATTTAACTGTTTAGTTGATATCATATTCGAAGGTGGTCTAATTTATAAATATTGGACTACATTTAAACATTTGTTAAAGTATGATATAATTAGGATGCCAAGCTAATATCATTTTGAGAAAAAGAGAAAACTCATGTCTTCAGCGATTTAACCCTTATGTCATTGTTTTAAAAGTAGATTGCTGCAAAGGTGTCCACTGTTGACTTTAATAGAGGAAAGGTAAAATGACGTGCTATTGCATGCAAATCCTTAATTGTCTGTTTTGTGGTTTTATGGAAAAATAATAAAGTTCAAATATTCTGACAAACATCTTGAAAAGTGTATGTGGAATTCATAAATCTTATAATTATTCCTTAATGAAAGCACTTTATACATACTAAGACTAATGATTGGCAAGATTACTAATTTACATTACTGTTTATGATCAATAATTAGTTGGTTGTGTGTATGGTCAACCTACTTTGGAATGGAGATTGATCATAAACAATGAAAGGCTTCAATTATCATTCACTTTGTTGACAAAACAATGCAAGTTATGATACATTTTCACTTGACCCCACCCTTGATGTTCCAATATGCCCCTGAGTTGAGAGAGACAGAGAGTTGATAACTGATTATTCAACTTCTATAATGTTATTGTTATGCATAACTGCACTATGGATATCCGGCGACGTGGTGCGTTGCATCAACTTTCTCTTGTATATATAAAGACATAAAGAGAGCGAGAGAGAGAGAAAGAGAGAGAGAGAGAGAGAGAGAGAGAGAGAGAGGGAGAGAGAGAGAGAGAGAGAGAGAGAGAGAAGAGAGAGAGAGAGAGAGAGAGAGAGAGAGAGAGAGAGAGAGAGAGAGAGAGAGAGAGAGAGAGAGAGAGAGAGAGAGAGAGAGAGAGTATACAATCTGCTTGACCATCGGTTAGTCTAAGAATTTAAGAAGAGCTGACTTTATAATTTTTAATCGGTTCTGTTATAGGGTAAGTGTAACTACAAGTTGTATCTCTTCTTGGAAAGCATTGAGAAACATCTCACAAATCTTCAAGCCGAAAAGGAAGACGCTTGTTCAGCAATAAGAAAATCTTTGTGTTTAATTTAAAACAAGCAGATGATTCATAAACAACAAAAATACATACTTGCAAGCCCTTAAAACACTTATATTACAATGCAATCCTTCTTTGATCAGCGCGGAATGTCACAATGAAGACTGCATTGAGGTGTTTAAACTTATTTATTTTAAATCGATTGCGAAACAAGCTTTAAGCTTATGTTAATCACGCTCGATGTTTGCTTCCTGGATACTTAACCAGTACTCGCGCCGATTGTGTGGAAAAATCCCAAAGTCAGGACCCGCTCATCACGGTACTCGAACCAGGACCCTTGATGTGAGAGGCCGACGCTCTACCTCTGCACCACTGTCTTGCATTGAGGTGTTCGTAACAGGCGAGATCCAAACCAGCCTATGCTTTATCACCTTCTGGTCTACAAAATAATGCTATTGTATCATCCTATAGACATTCATGATATGTTTAAAGTGCCTTGCTAAAGGGTGCATCTCGCGTTTGCATTCTTAAATAGTTCTTGCCATTAAAGATCGATTTTGCAAGGGTCATAACTCTGATGACACAACAGACATAGTGTCATTTAGCCTTCCAACATGCAACAAATATACCGTAGACGATTTGAAATCATCTTGCGAAAACTATGGAAAATCTCTTTATATAAAAGTTTAGTTTTAGATGAGTGTTGAAAACATTGTGGCAAGAGGAGACATTACTCATGATGAGCAATTTCTCCTTTTGCAACAGTGTTTTCAAACACTACACATTTACATATTAATGAGCAGGTGATTGTTTTGTCTTTGACATCACTTTAAAATATAATTACAAACAACTTTTGGGGCTACAATTTCAGTCTTTTGTCGAAAGATGCATGTGAGACTAACTTACATGTAGACGGACAGTTGCTCAAGCTCGCCTGACTCTTCACTGTACTTAACCCTTTCCCACATACAATAAAACTTCAGCAGACGATTTTGAAAACATAGTGGCGAAAACCTAAAAAATCTCCATAAAAGATTATTGTTAAATTAAGTTGAAAACATTGTGACCAACTTGAGGAAAAATTGCTAATCATAAGTAATTTCACCTATGGCCACAATATTTTCAAAAGTCGTCAATTGCTACTGCGTCAAAATGCGTCTGCAGGTGGGAAAGGGTTAAGACACCAAATTGACTGACACTGCTCAAGTATTACCAGCTTTAACACGTTTACCACTTACAATAAATCTGCAGACGACTTTGAAAGAAAAATGCGGAAAATCTCTTTAAACCATCCATAATTATTATACTTAAAAACATTGTGGCAAATGGAAAAAATGATCAATATGAGTAATTTTATCCTTTGGTCGCATTGTTTTTAAAAGTCGTCTGTTGCAGAGGCGTCAGAAAGCGTCTGTGTGAGGGAAAGGGTTTTACTGTATGCTATTTTCTAGGGTTTTTATCAGCTCCCCGTGTTCACCAGTTACCAGTTATTTGATTAAAATATGACGTGGAGAAACAAAATAATTCAAATTCTACATTTTGTAGCAAAAAAAACTTTCCAGAAAATAACCTTGCTATTGCCATATGTTCGATAGTTTTAGTTTATCGTTTTAGTTTAACTTGCTACAAATTCTGGGAAGGGTTGATATTTTAGAACACAATCTGGTTATTTACCCTCTTATGGACATGTTCGTCCCTGTGTTGACTAAGCCTTTAATATGAAAAAGGCAAAGCCTCGTCACGAGCACAGCGCCTATAATGGGTATAAGCTGTAGGTTTATGACTACCATGATTAAGGAATATGTAAAAGGCTGTCGGAACTGAGACCGTTATTGTACTCTCTTCCTACTTTATCTTTTGGTGCAAAGTCAAATCATCAAACATTTAAACATTCAATTTATCAGATGAGCATACACATATATAATACAGTAAGGTCAAACATTCTAATAGCAATGTTCAGAACATCCATTCTGCCAAAGTTTCAACATGCTAACATTAAAAGAAAATATTTCCGAGTGTTAACAACATTTTCCTTAAATATGGTCTAGTGACCTTATGTTTGACCCGACAGGACGCATAGTTGAACTTGGCCTAGATATCATCAGGACAAACATTCTGACAAAGAAGCAAACATTGAGGTTAAGAGTGTTTAAAAGACTGTTCTCAAATGTTTCTTAGTGACCTTGTTCTTTTTTAACCAACATGATCTTTAATGGAATTTAGCTTATATTTCACCAAAACACAAATTCTGACAAAATGTCAACATGCTAAATTTAAAAATGCAGCATTCAAAATGTCTGATTGTTTACAAGATGTGCATTCAATTTGGTATAGTGACCTAGTTTTTGATCCACCATGACCCTTATTTTTTACTAGGCCTAGATATTGTCAAGACAAACATTCTCACAAAGTTTCAAGCTGCTGAAGTAAAAGTGTGGTTTCTAGACTGTAAACAAGATTTCCCTTCAGATCAGATTGGTGAAGTGACCTAGTTTATTACACGACATGACCTACATTTGAACTTGGCCGTTCTCCAAAATAACATCAAGATCATAATTCTTACAAAGTTTCAACATAATAATAATAAATAGTCGGCCTCTAGTGTTAACAAGATGTTCCTTCAATTTGAACTTGTGACCCAGTTTTTGACCTCACATGACCAAGGGTAAACCTTGGCCTAGATAAATTCAGGACAAACATTCTGACAAAATTTGGCCAAAAGACCTAGTTTATGACCAAAATCACTGGATATTTTTAAACATAACATAGATATCATCAAAACAGTTATTCTGAAAACATTTAAACATGCTCAAGTTAAATAAGGCCTCCAGAGTGTTTACAATATTTTCGATCAATTTGACATTGTGACCTAATTTTTTCACTTATCAAGAGGTAAGTACCTGTCACGACCATTACATTATTTGGTCAGGCTTACAAACAAAATGGCGGCGCCTTTCGGACATGGTTTAGCAAATATAACGCCAAAGCAACAACCTTTATCTTGGACTAAACCTTACAAATGCCAGGTTTTATTGATCCTCTTTTGGGTTAACGAAAGTCAATCATGTTATTATTAATTTACTAGCGAACGCCGGGTACCAGACTAAGTCAAGACGCACTAATTTACTCTGTACGCTGGGTATAAGACTACGTTACATTGATGGTTCATGCCAGTCGTTCTAATTTACAATTTGCTAGGCCGGGTACCATAATAGCTCGTTTCATAACGTCTACGCAAGGTATTGTATCTGAATATTAGACGGTTGAACTGATTAAAACAAAGACAATTTCCATATCTGCGATCTTTAAAAGCTAAGGGAATTCACCATCTCCTCAAAATCTTCACTTGTCGCACGATTGAGCCACTGTCGAGTCTTAGCCGTCCTCCTATATTCTATATATATAAACATCGATGCACCGTCTGACAAATAGACTTGAATTGTTAAATTAGGTTTATACCAATACATTTAACTGAAAACTTGTTAAAAGCTGTGTAAATCATCATACCGACAAGCAAAGTTACCTTTACACGATGTCATTGTCGAGTATCATTTGCAAGGTACATTTCAAAGCCTAGTCCTGATTACATAGTCATGCACCACGAAATTTATACGCGTACTGTCTGTCACCCAATTTCATCAAAGTCCATTGCCAAGTCAAAAAAAAAAGGGAAAGAAATGCTGAATATCAGCTTAGTGATGTAGTGGTAGATTTGCGTCTCGGGTGCAGAAATTTTCGGGTTCAATCCCCGGCCGGGTGATACCAAATACTTTGAAAAATACATTTATGGCTTGCCCTCCTTGGCGCTCAGAAATTTGGGGTTAGCAATCCACTTTACTCGCTGCTGTCAGGGTAAATGGACCAATAACACTGGTAACGTACCAAGGACACGTCATGATATAACTGAAAAGGTGTTGAAAGCGGCTTAAAACACCATATAAATTAACAAATAAAGCAAAGGAAAATGCAGCGTTTAGTAGCCACCATTATAGATCCTGGTCAGGTGGCGAGATTACGCAGGCTGACTTTACTCTTTACTGATGGCTGAAATTGACACGATTCAAGCAGTCAAACGGTAAAAACAAGTGCAGACGTCAATTACTTATTTCAATAAATAAAGAATCAAAGCGAGTTGAGTATCATTTGAAAATAGGTCTGGAGAAGGATCAAACACGAATTTTCATTTGATATATTTCTTGGAAACAAATTTAACATCAAATGACTGTTTAACTAACATCAGATGTAGTTGCTGTCCTATGTAGTATTGTCTTCTGATAAAACCCCCACGTCGAAGCAGCGTTAAATATACGTAAAGCTTCTGGGCCAAACAATCGAACAGTGCAGGGTCATATCAAAATAAGAGTGCATTGATTCGAAATGTTTATTTAGATCGACACTTGTCCCAAATTCCGTGGGGCCGTTGTTGTAAGAGCGCGGCTGAAGAAGAAAGAATGTGACTTCTTAAACGCCTCTTGTCTCGAGTGGGGGCTATCTATGTATCTGCCTCTAATGTCAAACCCCTAGTGGGGATCTAGACAGTTGCGCGTCAAGCTACAATAATGTTAGTAAGATTTGCGAAAAAGAGATAACGAAACAAAAGTTAAAACGAAAAGGTTCAGGTTATGTTAAAAGTGGAAGCCTGCTTTTATAGCGACGTTGGTAGAATGGTTGACCTTTTCGTAAAGTTAAGCAACGTTCCTCGCGGTAAGTGCCTGGATGGGTGACCCGCAATTGCTTAACGCCGGTACACGTTACACTATGGTTTTAATTTACATTTTAATTATAAAAAACCTACTCGCATATAAATAGACTGGTTCACTAATCTTAATCTTCTATCGCAAACTCGAACGAGGACCAGTCTAGTGAAGAACTGCTACGAAAATATCCGAGAGCTGACGGTAAAGTACGGCGCATGCGCGATCAAGACGATTAACACGGCGCATGCGCAAGCCCATTGCACCAGTGACAGTTTTTTCACAACCAGTATATGCACTGGTGCTGAAGCACCCGCGCAATAACAACAGCTTTTTAAGATATAACTTATCAAGGTATTAGCTATACATGTACCTAATGCAGATTAGCTGCTAAATTATCCTTGCATGTCTTTTAATTATTAGAATAAATCTGAATGGAATATCTAAACACAAACAAGGTCCAATCTCTATATCTGTACTTTCTGTTACAAACAGAAGTATATGGCCGCGAAACTTGCACCGGCTACGAAACCTACACTGTATTTGTGGACACTGAACAGAAGTTTAGTCTGGTTCTCCCGCGTACTTTATATTCAAAAAGTGCCGTAACAAAGTGGTAGGGTCAGGTAATCCAGACTGGGCAGAAGGTTTGCTTTTAAAGCGACATGGGTCTTGTCAATTTTGGTTATAAAAACAGGCGGTATCAAATATGGTATGCTAAAGTTAACTCGGTGCACTGTCATAACATTGTCATCAGAAAAAGACAAATACTAGCCAGTAGAATGCATCTGTAATTATTTCGTTGTGAAATTTCTTTGTTTGTGAAACACGCCTCGTATACATTTGAAATTAAAGAGCAGCAAGTAGGGAACATTCAAGTTTTCATTCAAGTCACAATGTTTTCGTATGTTTGTATGCTAGAAAAAAAATATATATAAATGTCACGGACGTCTTTGTTTGTATTGTGTGCTCAGGAAAATGTGTTTCTATGTTTCTATGTTTTTATGCATTTTGTGTACAAATAAATTATAAAGAAATTTCAGAAGACTTTGTTTGTATGGTATGCTCAAGAAAGTTCATTTCTATGTTCATTAGTGTTCAAAGAGACTATATTGAAATTGTCTAACTCATATAATAGAGAACATATATATGTCGATACATTATGCAGAGTCCATAGTGTTGGTTTTCTCGTGGAACGGCTCATATACATGTTGACTGAGTGCCTTCAAGCGCAATCAAGTGTAATGCACACGAACAATAACGATAGCACGCCTTTTGTTGGAGTTGTTAGAAGATTGTAATCATTCCAATATGCCTATTTTTAGAGTTATGTCTTTGTTTCATGATTTCTTGTTCAGCAAATTCCTCGATTATTTTCAAAAGTATTAATTTCAAACTTAAGGTGTTGATAGCTTGTATTCAGCAGATGCACAGGTGTACAGTGCACGCTGACTATAATTCTAGCATGCGTGTTCATCCCACTTTTAATACGCCCGTTGATAAAGGGGCCGCACTATGGTAACACATACGACTTTAAGTCTATTGGTGGATGACGCTTGTCACAGTGACTTTTGTCAAACGTTAGACAGAATGTCGACCGAGCTGGGGTTCGAACTCACAACCACTGTATTGAAGCCCGCATCGCAAACGACTGAGCTACCGGGCTTGACATATAAAGACAAGACCGCCCGGTCTCCAAGATATATGGAGTCGTCTTTGCGGCGTTATATCGGTTTGTTTGTGAAGTCTGTATTATAGTGTTTGATTTAATATGGCAGTCTGAAATACGAGGCGTCTATATTACATGGATCGCATGTTGAATACAAATCGTATTTAAGGTTACTCTGGGATTGACTTTATGTATAACTTACCAATTTTAGCTAAACAGCTTATTGAGAAGTGAATATATTGCCTATCCCTTTTCAACAAAAATGAAGAGTTAACTGCATGCGTTTGGTTAAAAGAAGAAAGCCGGTAAAGAAAATATTGTAACATTGTGGGAAAAAATATAATTTTGCTGAAATTCTACAATTTCTTTTTTTCAGATAGTGTCTATAGCTCATGACACATAATTATATCCTTGATATATCAAAAATGACATTTACAAACCTTTCAGTCATACAAGGTAAATTCTTTACTTCACGACAAAGTTGTAGCCGATGAAGATATGCTTTAAAAAGCCAAATTAGCTCTTATAGATATCGAGGGCTTAGCGTGAAACAGTTGTAACTAAGATTTGCATTTTTTTACCAAGGTTAATCACCACGCCATAAAGTCTTTTAATGTGTTAAATCAATTTTCTTGGAAAACAATGGAAATGTAGGTGCCATTGCTCGTTCTGAGCAACGGTACCTAAATTTGCATTGTTTAAAAATTGACCCAAAAACAGGGTTTTCAAAATAAATTTTTAGTTACAACTCGATATGTTGATACGGAAGATATCTGTTTGTTTTAGTTGTTCTATTTTTGTCTTGTTTTAAACTGTTCCCTTATACTCCTTTTCTTCAACAGTGGACTTTGCAAAAATTTGAGAAATCTCTTTAAATGAAAGATATTTTTTTAATATTGTTGAAAACATTTTTGCAAAAGGAGAAATTGCTTATAATGAGCATTTTACTCTTTTACCACAAGGTTTTCTTAAGTTTTCTTTTACAGTTACGTCCATAAATGGGAATCCGTTAACCCTTTTCTACCTGCAGGTACATATTGACACATCTGCAATAGATAACCTTTGAAAAATATGCCATAATGCTTTTTTTATTTAATAATTAAACTGTCATATATGGAGATATTTCATATTTTCAATGCAGTGTAGGAGACTATGTAAAGAAAAATATGTGTAGTGAAAAGTAATACTAGTTAATTTCACTGTTTTAAAACATTGAGTTTCTCAATAATGCTTTGACCACTATGTAAAACACACATTTCTTTATCCTTTCCCACAAACAGGGGCTTTCTGACAACTCTGCAGAAGATGAATTTAAAAAAAACATTATTTTAATTCATTCATCAAATCTTTTGTTTGTTGAAATTATTGGTATCGTATCCCGTATCTTGCTCGCTTTTCCGAAATTGTCGTTTTGATCGATGTTTTCAGTGGTTTCAACGAGCGCCGTACTTCTCACTCGATTGCTCTATCGAATAGACTTGTTATATACTCTTTTCTTCAAAATAGGCCCAAAAATCGAGAGATAAATTCCTCAATAAAATATGGAAAAATTTGTTGCAACCATTCAATGCTCCAATCACAATACAATCAGAGTGGCTCTTTCATGCTGGTCTTAACTGTATGTGACTGAACTATTGTTGAAAACACCAGTAAAATCTAATGAAAAGGTTTGTGGTAAAGGATGTATTCAAACTTGAACAAAAAGATTTTTGAGACGTTTTCAGAGCAGACGATCCTAACATACCATATCGGGATACTTCTAATTATAGCACTGGATATTTGTACATTTTATCATTACCGGTTATAACCGCCTATCGTTACGAAGTATTATACGGTATCTATGCGCAATATCACGTGATTGTTGTTTGTCAAGACTGCATAGTCGTTTGGGCCCGGCATTACGGTTTTGACTTACATACAGTTCGGACGTATCTACCATATTATATTACGGGGAAAGAGTGGTGCGCAAAAAGGATAGAAGATTGTATTGGTGTACTTCGATAATTCGGTAAGTTATAACTTTTGACCTTTATTTTTAACATTATATTGTTTTCCTGGTTTATCCAATGATACCGAACCTAATATACTTACTATAATTTTAGGGGGGAAATAGCTTTGCAAACCTTGATGTAAAGATATGTGATGTGATGTATAGAGAGTAACTGTTAAGGACATGTTATATCATGTTATATTTAATATTGCGACCCCACTTTCACGTATATGTAAATATAAATACATATACAATTGGATGGCAGTTAATTGTTAAGGACATGTTATATTATGTTATATTTAATATTGCTATCAGGGCAAAATTATGTTGCTTATCATTTGTTGTATTTTATCCCGTTAGCTTTTGTTCGAATACCATTTAGGAAAGGAATCGAACTTGCGACTTCTGCAGTTACTGTTAAAGAGATGCTACATTTCATATTGCGACTTCACTTTTCACGTACAATTTGAAATGCAGCTAACTTTTATGACTTCACTTTTTACGCATTTGTAAATATACACAATTGGAAAGTTAGCTAACTTTTAAGACTTCACGTATTTGTAAATATATACAATTGGAAAGGGGCTAAATTTTAAGGAAATGTTACATGTAATATTGCGACTTCCCTTTTCACGTATTTGTAAATATATACATTTGACAGGGCAGCTAACTTTTAACACTTCACCTTTCATGTATTTGTAAAATATATACAATTCGAAATGCAGCAAACTGTTAAGGAAACATTTATTTCAGTTTATATTGCGACTTTACTTTTCACGTTTTTGTAAATATATACAATTGAAAAGGGGCTAAATTTTAAGGAAATGTTACGTTTAATACTGCGACTTCCCTTTTCACGTATTTGTAAATATATACATTTGGCAGGGCAGCTAACTTTTAAGACTTCACTTTTCATGTATTTGTAAAATATATACAATTCGAAATGAAGCGAACTGTTAAGGAAATATTTTAGTTTATATTGCGACTTCACTTTTCACGTTTTTGTAACACATCTTAGTCTAAAATACTTTTATTGAAGAGTATTCTATGTAAATGACTTTCACATAATATTTCTTCAATTTGTTTTCACGGGAAAAGGTACACGTTTGCATTTCTGAGCAGTGTAGGCTCGGATCGCCTTTACATCTTATCATAATCTATACAATTTGACAAAAACTTCTATTACCCTTGTGTAAGTAATATTTGAACAGAGTAGATATGTAACAGACTGTGCCGATGCACTGGCTGATCTGAATATACACTCTTCACAAAACCAAACGTGAACCTTATCGCACGGACGATGACATATATACGCATGTTCAATCGTACGTGAGATATTTTAGTTAATTACTTATATGACGCACTCTCTCCGTTTCCAAGAATGTTATTCAAAACGGGTTTTTCCCCCTTTCGTATTTACTGTTAATAAAGTTGACATCATACTATATAAGACTTTGGCGGTATATACTGCATATATTGAGTTAAAATATAATACAATTCTGTTATTATTTTTTTGTTTTGAAAAGACACATTGCATATATATATATATATATATATTGCCGTGTTCACTTATCTTAATTTTTGAAACTATTTCGGTCGAATATAAATCTGCCCTTAATGTTTGCCAACCCTAAAAGAAGTTTATCTATGATGTAGCGGATCGCTCACATGAGTATTCGTGTTTACAGGACAATACGATATTCTGATCCATGCTATTTATCACATTCTCACAAACAGCAAATCTGCAGCATACTTATTTAATGGTACATTTGTCTTAGACTAATTTGAATGAAGTCAGTAGATCTAGTTTCAGAAAACTTGTTTTTAGAGCCTGTTTGCACTATACGCATATACATTGAACCAAGCTCTACCACAGCGGCAATGCTTTTTGACTGATCAAACTATTTCGAAAAACGTTGTTAGGGGGCTTTGTAAAGAGCATTTATATGTTTATAAACTTACTTTGAAATAAGCCCCCTAGTTTCAAAAGGTTTAAAGGTTGAAAGTATGTGCACTTAATTTAAACAATCCCCATCCCCTAGGGGTCGTGTTTTCTTTCTTAAAAAAATAAACATGCTAGAACAAAGACTGAGAGGGTTACCACAACCACCCGAAACCTACTTCGAAACCTTATCATTACTTTCACACGTTTGCCTTATAGGCATATAGTGATAACAGGCCCCATCCCTAAGGATCATGTGTTATAACCTATCAACATATTTTGATTACTCATGGAAAGAACATTTGAGTAAAGAATAATATAGTTTTAGAGGAAAAAGATTGTTTGCTTTCTCCATTTGTGATACCATGTAAAACATGAGTTCAGTATCGAATCGAATTATTTGAACACTTACGTACTAGAAACATTCCTTTGAAGTTTAGTTCACACAGTGCTTTAAGTGGAAATGTTGGTTAGCATGTAAGGTCTAAGCTGACTGCCACATGGTGATCGCATTAGCTCATCTTAAACACTTAGTTTATGTTAGCTAAAAGAGGTCATCTATTGCAACTTGTGTCCAAAGTAACTTTGCAGTATGTTCAACATGTATGTTCTGTTCTGTCCTTCATTGACTTTGCGCACGTTGTTGCTCCCTTCGTTTGTTTAAACGTCAAAATCAGTTGCGTCTCGTTAATTAGAATTTGTTTCATTTTAATTCCGTATGGCTTAGCTGTACATTAATTGTGACATTCCGTTTCTTTACTTAATTAGTTTTTGCGCAGATATATAGTTGTCTTATTTTTTTGACAGTTTTTAATGAATTCAATTTCATAACTCCAACTTATCGTCGAGCAAAGGAAAATTGGAAAAATTCCATTACAAAAAAAAAAAAAACCACTATAACGCTACAGTATATTTTTTTTTAATTACACACATGCACAAATGGTCGAATGTGGTCGTATAAGGCAATATCTGTACTAATTATTCAGAAGGTTACATTTTTGAATATTTCCAAATGCAAGGATTCAAAAATATGCATAATACGTCTATTGTATTATTTTTCTAAATTCTGGTTATATATTAACAACAGTTGCTGGGGCCATAGTCTGTTTTCTCGGAATAATTGTGTGTGATGTCTTGTTTTTAGTTCACCTATGCACGAAGTGCAAGGTGAGATATTATGATAACATTTTGTCCGGCGTCCGTCCGTCGTCCGTCGTCCATCGCGCGTCGTGCGTCGTCATTATTTCAGCTTGTTAAAACTCTACAGGCTACATTTTGCATCCAATCTTAATGAAAGTTTATCAGAACATTTATCTCCATCAAATCTTGGACACGTTTTGAAACTGGGCATATCTTGAGCATATTGAACATTTATCAGAATGTTTGTCTTGATAAAATGTAGGTCAAGTTTGAACATGGGTCATGTCAGGACAAAAAAAGGCCCCTATGTCAAATTGAAGGAAAACCTTGTTAACACTCCAGAGGCAGCAATTTTTGCTTCAGCAGTTTGAAATTGTGTCAGAATGTTTGTCTTAAAAATATCTAGGTCCAGTTCGAATATGGGTCATATTGGGTCAGAAACTAGGTCAATAGGCCAAATTGAAGGGAAATCTTGTTAACACTGTAGAAGCCGCAGAATGTTGAGCTGTATGAAATGTAGGCCAAGTTCGAATATGGGTTATGCCGGTTCAACTAGAGCATGTTGAAATTTTGTCAGAATTTTGTCAGAATGTTTGTCTGAAAGATATCTAGGTCAAGTTTAAATATGGGTCATATAAGGTCAGAAACTAAGTCACTAGGCCAAATTGAGGGAACATCTTGTTAACTCTGTAGAAATTTGGTGAGAATGTTGAGCTGAATGATATCTAAGCCAAGTTCGAATATGGGTCATGTCGGGTTAAAAACTAGGTCACTAGGCCAAATTGAAGGAAAATCTTGTTAACACTTTGGATGCCACATTTCTTGTTTCAGCAGCTTGAAATTTGGTCAGAATGTTTGTCTGAATTATATCTAGGTCAAGTTCGAATATGGGTCATATTGGGTCAGAAACAAGGTCAATAAAGGAAAATATTGTTCAAACTCCGGAGGCCGCATTTTTACTTTGAGCAAGTTGAACATTTGTCAGAATGTTGTCTTGATGATATCTAGTCCATGTTGGAATATGGGTCATATCAGGTAAAAGAATATAGATCCCTAGGCCAAATGAAGGAAAATCTTGTTAACACTGCGGAGAATGCATTCAGAATAATTGTCTTGATGTATTTTGAATTGCAGTACATTGTATAATTAAGGTGAGCGATCCAGGGTCATCATGGCACTCTTGTTTTTTATTTCAATCAAAGAGAAGATCAGCGACCGATCGTATTGCCGCACGAAAGAGTAACACCAACTCTCTCTGCCTCAGAAATATTAAGTATCTCGAGCTTAGAAATAAAGGTACAGATAGGTTTCATCATCTGTTATTTTTAACATTTCTCCAATATATAAGGCAGTCACAACATTAAGGACCGGTCGAGCGATGTCATTTCTTTACTAATTTATGGGTTCAATAGCGTATTTCATGTCGTCTAAAACGGATTATTCTGTATTTGTTAAGTGTTTCATTATTGGCGCTTTGTCAGTAGGTAATGCTTTAAATATGTACGAGCCGTCTCGCGAGAAAATCAACATTATGGCTTCTGCGAAATGTATCGACCATATCAGCCTTCACTGTCCGCGCAGACTGATCCAGGCCGACACATTCCGCCTCAGGGGGATTGAGGTATAGAGTAATGATCCCTGAAACAGAAAATCCACAGGAGGTGAAAAGTGTCTATCCGGGTAAGCCTGTGCGGCATGCTTATGCTGATCCGGGTCGATACTTTACGCAGTGTTGGTTTTCTCCCCGGGACCACAATGTTTTCAACTTTATTTAACAATTAAGCTATCTTTAAGGAGATTTTTTAGGTTTATGTAACTCTGTTTTCAAAGTCGTCTGCCAAATATTTGTTGTGTGTGGGAAAGGGTTAAAAGCATGTAAAGCGATGTACTGGTACGAGAATTTAAATGGTAGGTGGGCTGACTACCGAGATATAACTAACATACTGTTTTCCAACACTAATTCTGTTACAGATCTATACTGGTTTAAGTGGTAAGCAGATAGCAAACACCACACGAACATCGATTTTCGAGATTTTTGAATAAACCAAGGCTCCGATATACATATATGTAATCTAATATTTGATTTCCCTTTTCACCATACGGCCATCCAAGAAATATATGATTTCCCTCAAACGAATAATGATTAAATATAAAAAGTGTAAAATCTGAAGCGTTATTTATAACGGTGACTTCTCTCTTTGCCACTTGTTAGTTTTAAGATAAGATTTCGTGGGTGAAAATGGTAGGCAATGTGAGACTAGGCTCCAATTCCACCAAACATACCTAGCGCTATTTAAGACTTTTAAAAATACTTAAAAGTAAATTTCATCATTATAGTCTTTTCGAAAACTTTGTAAAACATGAATGGTGGAATGTTTAAGTAAGTTAATAAGTTCATATAAATCGTTACCTTGTTAAAAAATGAAATTGTTAAAAGAATTACTCAACGCTAAGTAAGTTTTCTGGAATTGGACACAGGTCAACAGTCGTGAATTAGCCAGGGGCTAGGCTTTGTCAAATGTTAGCTCTCCTTATTAGATATTAATGGCCAGCCTTCTGGACACTATTTGGACCTTGTGCATTTGGGCCGCTCCATGAGAAATCAGTGATAGTAACATCGCATATGAAATGACGTAATCATTGCTCAAAGTGTGACGTACTTTCGCATATTTACACGGAGTTTGATCATGTTTATAAACGTAGTGTGCATCGATAAAATGAAGAGCCACATACTGTTACAAGCAGGTTCATCTCTCCTTATTAATTAATCCAAAAGAAGTGTTCAACCTTTCTAACATTCACAAGCGCTTAAGCTTAGTTAGACGTATCGTAAAAAGGTCAGGCAAACTCAAAAATGGCCAAACATGCTTGAATATTTGTTTGCATATTTTCCTTATTACTTTATCAAATACAATACGTTTCATGATACACTTACATTTAGAAATGAAATCTTTCTATATGCTTCGGATACAATAATTGAGAAAAGCCCCTAACTAACACATCATTTTACTGGCCATTTTCCAGGGAACAAATAAAGATGAAGTGTAACACAAATTTGCGACGAAAACTACAAAACAGCCTTAAAAACGTAAATTGTCTTTGATTTAGCGTAAAAATTACGTCTGTTTTCTCGGCAGACTACAATCGAATTAAACAACATAAAGAGAAAAAATAAAATTTGTGACACTTAGATTTTTTATGACAAAAATACGTTACCAGTGTAACTGATATATTAATAACTGATATATTATCTCATACCGATTAACTTATTCCCGGAAACCCTGAGTCACCATGAAACGAAAACAAAGACAACTTACACTTGTTTGTCGCTGTTTGCGAGTATTGCATATATATATATGAAATGAATATTTATCTGTTATCTAAAGCTTAAATCGAAACTTATGACGAAATTATTTATATTTCAATCCAGATATAACTGCGACTTAAAACAAGTAATTACTACGTTTACGTTATCTTTACTTGATTATCAAATGAACGTCAAGTTCACGTCATTTTAAATAAGCGTTAAGCCAACCTGGTATTGCACGAATTTTGTCCCCGCAATGCAACGCAATTCGTCGTGCCAATCATTAAAGATGAAATTTTCAAGAATTCGGCACGCATCAATTTTCGTACCATGTGCATTAACCATACTTGTTCACTGCGCGACCTCGGCGCGAACACTGCCGACGGTGCGTATCAATGCGTGAACACTGCGCGAAGTCGGCGCGAACACTTCCGACGGTGCGTGTCAATGCGTGTCAATGCGTGCAGTCGTCCACAGCGGGTCGAGGAATGAAGTTAGGTGTGAAACTACACGCTATATATACAGCGTGCCGCCAAGCGGGACAAAGCGTTACAATGCGCGAACAATACTTAACCTATGTGTAAACAAGTAGTGCCATTTCGTGTCAATGTGTGCCAATGCGGCCCATCATTGTCCGCGCATTGCTTAGACAGTGCGTAAGTTATGCGTGTACAGTGCACGAACAGGCCGCAAACACGGCTTCACGCTCCGCTGCGTAGCACCGAAATGACACGCCTTGCCACGACGCATTGCGTGGCATTGCGGGGACAAAATTCGTGCCAGTGTCAGGGTGGCTTACACTTTTTAGCCTCACCTTTTGAATTTGTGCCAGTGTCAGGGTGGCTTACACTTTTTAGCCTCGCCTTTTGACGTTACGTCTTATTAGATATATACTATATCGATATCTATCTACATGTATTTTGTTCTAATTCCTTCTTTCAATGGTCCAACCAGATTTAGTGTATGCTTTTAGACTTAACACATTGTCTCTGAGATTGTTTTAAACTATTGATAGATACGCATTTCCGTGCATTCTTTTTTCTTTCCATTTTGTCTCGATGTAATATATTGTGTTTAGAATCCGTGTCTCTCTGAAAGTAATTGTGACACAAATGGTATTCGCATTCTGCAGGATTCATGTACCTGTTCATCCCTCTATAAGATTTCAATCAAAATGTTTTTACGTTGTAATGGTGTAATACAATGCTGTATGGATAAAATGTATCTGCATCTGGGAAACGTAAATTGAAAAATAATATATATGTATATAACCGACCAAAATGTTATGAAACAGTGGTGTACTATAGCTACGTTATGTACATTACAGACCGAATATAGTTTTACAGTGGTGTACTATAGCTACGTTATGTACATTACTGACCGAATACAGTTTTACAGTGGTGTTCTATAGCTCGTTATGTACATTACAGACCGAATACAGTTTTACAGTGGTGTACTATAGCTACGTTATGTACATTGACAGACCGAATACAGTTTTACAGTGGTGTACTATAGCTACGTTATGTACATTGACAGACCGAATACAGTTTTACAGTGGTGTACTATAGCTACGTTATGTACATTACAGACCGAATACAGTTTTACAGTGGTGTACTATAGCTCGTTATGTACATTACAGATCGAATACAGTTTTACAGTGGTGTACTATAGCTACGTTATGTACATTAAAGACCAAATACAGTTTTACAGTGGTGTACTATAGCTACTTTATTTACATTACAGACCGAATACAGTTTTACAGTTGTGAACTATAGCTACGTCATGTACATTACAGACCGAATACAGTTTTACAGTGATGTACTATAGCTCGTTATGTACATTACAGACCGAATACAGTTTTACAGTGGTGTACTATAGCTACGTTATGTACATTACAGACCGAATACAGTTTTACAGTGATGTACTATAGCTACGTTATGTACATTACATACCGAATACAGTTTTACAGTGGTGTACTATAGCTACGTTATGTACATTACAGACCGAATACAGTTTTACAGTGGTGTACTATAGCTACGTTTTGTACATTACCGTGAGACCGAATACAGTTTAACAGTGGTGTAATATAGCTCGTTATGTACATTACAGACCGAATACAGTTTTACAGTGGTGTACTATAGCTACGTTATGTACATTACAAAATTTACCCCACCCCGGGGATCACCTATTTTATAAGGAGAAAATTTGAAAATGTTCTTGTCTGAAAAAGAGATGCATAGAGCTTAGATATATGGTGTGTAGCACTGCATTGTAGTCCTCCACCATGATTGTTCAAATAATGCCCACTGGTTTAAAATTGGTTCCGCTTCTGGGTTCACCTGTTTTACATGCAGCACATAGGGGAACACTTGTTCAAGGAGTGTCAGCTGATATAACACTACCATCGAGGGCAGGTTAATTCTCACCATATTCTTATAGTGGAAAGTTTTAAAATCTTCTTGAACAAATTGTGCTCCTTGGCGAAGCGTAAAAGTAGCCATCTCTGCACCCTCAGTAGGAGGTCAGAGTCTCCATATGAAACCTAAATACTAACTAGTGTGGTTTTCACTTGAGAAGTAGACAAGAATATGATATTCAGAAGCCATATAGTTGACTATAATATAGATCGAACTGTTATTGAGCCTCGCTATGTGTACAGGACACTCACAATGAGCCGCACTTATATACAATTCGATCAAAGTCTTCAACATTGTTTATGAATAATTAGCCTGGAAATGTTTAAGAGGATCAATATATCAGCCGTCCCACGAGAAAACCAACATTGTGGACTCTGCGTAAAGTATCGACCCGGATCAGTTTAAGCATGCCGCCCAGGCTAATCTGGGCAGACACTGTTCGCCTCCTGTGAATTTTCTACTTCAGGAGTCATTACTCTATACTTCTTTCCCCTGAGACGGAATGTGTCGGCCTGGATTAGCCTACGCGGACTGTGCATGCTGATCTGGATCGATACATAACGCAGAGTCCATAATGTTCGTTTTCTCGGGGAACGGCTAGTAAAGTACAAACTTGCGCATGATATGAATCGTTATTACTGATGTCATTAGAATAATGACGTCATTTTGAAACCCGACCGTAGAGTTCTTTTAGAATACATGAAGACGAGCATCTAGACGTGTGGACTGCAGATTCATTGTTTTGAAATAATCACGTTTATCTACTTGGTTTATTTAGTTGATAAGGTATTGTGTTTCAGTGCATGTTAATATTTTTATTCTTCGGTTTATTCATTCAATTTTAGCAACCTTTCAGGAAAACCAAATATTGGATTTATTATATGTGTAAACCCTGATCACCCTGCGCATCCAAGAGTTTGATCTGGTTTTCACTGATACCTTATAAGTCCTAGAGACGATCAGGATTGAAGATTGAAGCCTCCGTTAGACAGTGAAAGGTTTGATCAGATTCTCACAGATAGTATGGCTATCCAAATGGATGTTTGGTTATTGCTTGTTAAAACAGGTTAAGATGACCATGCAGTATATTGTCCTAAAACGCACGGCTCAGATTGTATGGCCATCCAAATGGATCTTTGGTAGATCTAATTTTGCTTGTTAAAACAGGTTAAGATTGCCATGTAGTATATTGTCTTAAAGCACGGCTCATTTAAAAGATATAATTTATTTATATTTATATTCATTCGCTTAATCTTTCATTGTTGTCATTTATTAAAATATTCACTCGGTCATTTGTTTTATTTCAGAAGGTCTGCAAATAAACCAGTGATCTGTGTTTGGTGTTTGGGCAATTGTGTCTAAAGAAAAAAATCGAGAGTAAGAGTAATTTTCTTCTTATTTTTCAATTCTTGATATAAATCTTTCTATTAAATACTTTAAAAACATTAAAAGCTATAGATTATAAGATATTGGTCATTTTATAAGATACTTACCACGAGATCAAACACATCATGGATCTAAGTGTGCATGTTCTTCATAGAATATAGCTTTAAGCAACAATATCTGTATAGGGACCGTGCTCTAGATAAGGAACTCGTTTGCCTTTGCGAATAGTGTTGATCCAGATTACTATGTGTATCCACACAGTCTTATCAAGATCTAACTAGTTCACACACTACTTACCCAAGTTTGTTAGGAAATTCAGCCAACTTGAGTTGTTTCAGATAAGACTTAATAAAGGGACTGGGTGATCTGAACCTAAAATCAGAAATGTCAATATACACGGTAGGTCAGACACTTAAAGTCCTTTAGTTTTTAACTGTTGCCTGATGATTTCATAACACATTCAGAATACATAGAAATATAAAGCGTTCACTGTCTTACCAGCCCCGTTTCTTTGACAGTTCACTTATACACTATTTTAAGGTGTTTGGATCTATATAGAGTAAAAACAAGAGTAAACCCTGAACAAACATCTCCTGCTGAATTAATTATTCTCAGTTTGTCTGTGAAACAATGAGTTAATCAGGATATAAATGATATATTTCTCGATTACATACTGAAAAGCATGTGATTTTAACTTTAATTGTCTGATATTCCTATGTTTTCAGCCAGTCAGTATATCTACATAGTGGTCTTCGAGTTTGGTTATTTATTGTGAATTGATAACAGACCAAAAAGTGGTAAGATTTGTTAATATAATTTGTGAATATGTTATCAGTAGACTGAGTGATTGTTGTAGAAATAGGATCCTTGATTAAAGCCAACCAAAAGGATATTTGTCTTCACTGTAGACCCAACTTAAACTACTTTTTTTATGTTATCTGATCTGTGTGAACATATATCAGATAAAATGATATTTGATCAGGGCAAACCATACACCCAAATAAAACTGCATTTTCGCTTAACCTGTTCTGGATCTACACTTGTTGAAACTTACTTATTGAAACGTCCAAGAAAAGTATAACAAGCAGTATGAATACGGATCAGATAGGGGTTTTACAGTCAGATCTTTTTCCACACTTGTCATAAATACCGAAGGGTTCATTCCTTTCATCATGGCATATACTATCATAATCGACATTAATAAGTTAAATTCCGTTAACAGTCATTCAGTTACTTCAGTATCATCTTACTACAATTTTTACACTTATCTGTTATCTAAAAGTAAGTATTAAGGGTTAACATCACGAACTCATTGAATTATAATTATAAATAAAACTATTAGACTAGTTCAGACCAAGATCATGAAATAAGATGTACTGGTAACTAAATGTATTCCCCAGAAATATTATGTTACGTTTTCTTTATAAATGGTCAATTAATTACATGCACTTTCTTTTACAGAAAAACGGCACAGGCTCCCACCGATATGGCTGAAACAAACAGGTCCGGTCAAATTGAACCCGATGTTAAGGGTTATAAACTTTCATTCGATGAAATAAGAGAGGAGACATTACAAACTGAAAAAGAAGTGTGGAATAAACAAACCTGCGACATTTGCTTTTTATTAGATTTAAGTAAAATCTCCGCTTTATTTTTGTGTTATATATGTCAACAATATGTGTGTGGTAGATGTAATGAAAGGCACGATAAATCCCATCGTATGATAGAAATAGAGAGTAAGAGGGGTGAGGGAGATGGACAGATCGAGGGATTTCTGGACGAAATGATGAATGAGAGTGATAGTGAGAGAAAGGTAATGTTAGATAGAGAGGAAGTTTCTGTGGTCGATAGAGTTAATGTTAAACATGAATTGGATAAAAGTAAGGATTATAGGATAACTGGATTATGTGGACTGGATGACACAAAGTGGGTTGTTTGTGATGATCGTAATCATTGTATTAAAGTATTCAGTATTGGTTCGCACATATTACAACGCTATATACGGTTTGGGTCTGGACCTTGGGGTGTAACAGAAATAAGGGATAAACGAGAACCCACTAAGCAGGGCATAATTTCCACTACTGATATTTCCGTAACCAACCCATCAAAGCCCAATAAACAATGTATGCTAGCTGTTACGTTGCCAGGGGAACGTAGAATATTGTTTATTAATTTAACACAAAATCCTGCCGTAATCACTAAATCTATAACAACGACGAAACCCTGTTATTCTATAGATTTTAGTGGAGATCAGATTTTTTCCCTCTGTAAGGATGAGTACTCTCATGGTCTTGTTCATAATCCCTGGTTTGTATTCGTGATGTCCACAGACGGAGTCACGATAAAATCCATAAACACTCATTTACACTTTTATAGGTCTGATCTCGCTGTTTGTCCTGGAAGGTTCTATTTAATTGACTGGGATAACGACAAAGTACGTTGTATTAACGATGAGGGAAAAGTAGTCTATGACAAAACAATAAAAGGGTCACGGCCATACGGGATCAGTGTAGACCCAGATAACAATAATATTTATATTAGTGACTGGGGTCAAAACAAAGTTTACCGACTCAATTCTCGTTTAGAGAGTTTCGAGTCTCTCGTAGATTTAAAGTCGGTAAAGTCGGAGAGGCCCAGAGGTATTTGTGTATACAGAGATAGACTCTATGTCGGTCATGACTCTTCTACTCATGGCCACTTGGTAACTGTAATCAGAGTTTTATAATATCCCATCCTTGGTTAATGTATAACCTGTTACATAGTAACAGTTATATAACATGAACGTGTTTCATGAATGCTCTTTTGTTGCAATGGTTACTTAGCCACGAGATAACCTTCCTTCATTAATATGCATTGCTTTGTTTACATTATTTAGTCCGCCGTGTTGTTGGTACACTCAGTCCATACAAATCTTATCAATATTGGTTTTTCGTTTCCATCATTTATATTTTAAATTAGTTAATTCATATATTTCTATTCATGATTTATGATTTAAATTGTATTAATTCAGGATTTGATCTATATTTGTTTCACATATTTAACACTTTTGATAAAAGTTATCTAGCAGTGTTTATCCGGCAACTGTTTCCATGCGTCATTCAGATCATTTATTTTTCTATCTCTTTCATGATTAAACTGGTTTACTGTACTTATTAGCAAGCCTACCTTGTATCATTCAGTAAATATAATCCACTTAAAACTTGATGATTGATTTTTTATTTTTGATAATTCAATGTTCGTGTTTTACACTTAAATGAGAGGGAGAGAGAAATACAGAGAAATAGGGGGGGGGGAATATACACACATGCATGTACACACACATAGAGGGAGACAGACAGTCAGAGAGAGAGAGATAAACAGGGAAAGAGGGAGAAATATATTTGCATTCTGTTAAAAGAAAGAGAGAAGAATTTTTTTTATATTTGCATCTGTTATTCTAGTGATTTAAGTTTTCTTTATGTTATATCATTGTAGTATGCATGTAGTTAACTATGTTTTTAAAGACTAATGCAATTATTAAATGTTTTATATTATCCTATAAAGTTTTGACTTTTTTTTTTTTTTTTTTTTTTAAACATGGATTAAGGTTAAATATCGTGTCAGGCGAAAACAGATCCAAAACTTTGAGCATCGCATGAAGGTGTACTAAAGAGTCTGGCGTAAATCATAGGACAGTTTGGAAACATTGTTCGAAAAGTAGCCCAACTTATCACTGTCATTATCACTATTATTGAGTTATTGTTATTAAAATATCATCGTCCTTTTGAAAACATTGATAAACATAATATAAATCGACTGACGTCGTGGATATCACAGTCCAGTAACTCGTTACTGCTTGTACAAGTCAAAGACAACCAAAATCGCTGGGGAGGAATCGAACACATAGCCCTGATCTTCAATCCCACATGTAATACAATTGAACGCTGATCCAGAAAAAACAAACCTAGGCGTTATGTGACACTTATGCACGAAGGGGTCATCTAGACGAAATTCTGTCAAAAAGGAAACTGTAATTTTCGAAGGTTTCTAGAAAAATTCTCGGATTTATTAGCAAATACCCAAATGTTCCTGAGCGTCTCTCAATCAATTTGCAGTTGATGACTTTGGAAACATCTTGAGAAAATGTGGAAGATCTTTAGAAGTGAAAGTATAAATATTGAATAACAAAATTCCAAACATTGTGGCAAATCGAGACAAAGCTCATTGTGACAAGTGTTTCCCATTTGTCACAGCGTTTTCACAAGTCGTCGATTATCAAATGTAATGGGTTAATGCTCCATAAGTAGCCACCGTGTATGTTTATTTGAACACATGCGAAGTATATCCTTGAGAACAACACAACTTGTATCAGCTAGCGTTTTTAGCTCATCTGTGCACGAAGTGCAAAGTGAGCAATTGTGATCACATTTTGTCTGGCGTCCGTCCGTCGTGCGTCGTCAGCAATTGACTTGTTAACACTCTACAGGCTATATTTTGCATCTGATCTTCATGACAATTTATCAGAACATTCATCACCATCAAATATTGGACATGTTCCTAAAAAAGCATATACAATTACGAAAAGTAAAACCTGTGTTGTACTGAAAAGGGGATTCAGTATAGGTGCCCCAATACACATCTCAAGATGTATATCCCTACCCGCGCGCACTCCAAACAGAAAATGATGCAGATATCGCCATTCCCCCGACACGCAATGAAAGGCATGCCCGCGTATACGGGGACACCCATATGCAGCAGGCAATACTCCACTGACTTCTTCTCCTAAGGAGTATAAAAGCTGCTTTATGAAAAGGATTTAAACATTGACAGTTTAATGGACGCAATGCGTATTATATTAAAAAATGATATAACAGATCTAGATCGCCTCAAATCAGATTTTGAGCAATTGGTGCAACACATATTTTATGGCGCTGTCACATAGCACCGGCTAAGCCTAACGGGCCCATACCGTACCAGCCAGTGTCACCGTGTTGGCCGTTTTCTTGCCGGGTCTCGCTGGGTCAGTGCCGGGTCCTCACTGTGTAGCTAACGGCCCCTTACCGCCCGGAACGCCCCAATATCGTTCGCTAAATGTTCTCGCCGCCTTGCTGACGTCAAACACCGTATATAAAAGCTGGGAATTTACCCGTCCGGCCACACATCAGTTTACGAATTGTGAGTACATGTACTCCTCATAAATTTATTTGTTTTAAGAATAAACACCCCCTTTCATCTTATGGTCAAAGGGAAGTAACTCAAATCGGCTTGCCGGTATCGGGTGTATTCGGCCCAAAATGTATTCGGCCTGGTCTTTTTCAGCCTAGTCTTATTCGGCACACTATGTGTTGGTATGCCGATCAAAGAGATATAGTTGTTCACACATTACACACATTATAACTGTTAAAGTTTTGAATTAAACCTTGTTTATTAAGATAGTTTGAAGGTCGTTAATCATTGATTATGTAACTTGTTTGATTAAATAATTATATTGATTAAATGAAATAAATGTATGTTTGTAACAACGTAACTTCAATTAAATTGTATATTTGTTTTGTCTGTATCGGCATTGACGTAGATAAGATATCGGTCATGGGTTATTTGAAGCCGACACAACCTAATTATCCGTTCTCTTAGTACATATGGAGGATATGATATTCTAGATGTTTTCTTAAATAGGGTCAACATTTGACAGTATGACTTCGGCTTCAAATAACCCATGACCGATATCTTATCTACGTCACTGCCGATACAGACAAAACAAATATACAATTTAATTGAAGTATTTATTGTATCGATCTCCTAATCCAAATGTATACGTGTGACGACTTTAAAATGGATCCGCGAAACAGAAACAAAGTTTTGACCCATTAATGCAAACCGTAACGGACAGATGGACGGGTGGATGAACACAAAGACGGACAGTCAGTCGCTTCGGACAAAGGACACAGCTTGGGGAAGCACTCATTAACGAACAAGGGCATTTCACGGAACGCATGTGTTGCATGCGAAAGTCATATAATAAGTGAGAACATGGAAAGACAAAAATATACAACACTCCAAACGCAGCATGCTAAAGTTATGGTAATGGTGCACTGCAAATCTGTAGGCCATAAGTTACCTACAAACCTAGTTTGAAATGGATACAATGGAAATTAATTGAGACAATATCTCAAACTAAATAAGATAAAATGGAGATAACTAAAACAAACAGAACAGAGTTATGTACCTTACTTTGCCGTTCTCCTGATCACACGGTATAAGTGTGACCACTTTGAAATAAATCTGACATACAGTAACAACTAGTTGACCAATACATGCAATCCATTACGGACGGACGAATGCACATTCAGAGACAGCCGGCCGGACGACGGATTATACCTCCAAGCTTTACAGACAGAGACAACTCATAAAGTATTGATTACAGAAGTCGTACAAGGTTAATTTACAAAAACCTATTTAGACTACATTTCTAGTTTATTTGTCAACAGATATATCAAGGACTAGAATACACGTTGACGGACGTTGAGTCTTCAATTAACGCAAATGCATATGCATTATAAATTTTGTCCCAAAATCGCTAGAAGTGCCTCAATTATAAAATAAATAATTACCTTGCGGTTATAACTCGTGTGTATGTTGACATTTTCGGCCAAATTTCTTTCTGAGGTTTGACAAAAGTCAATGCGACATGCGTCATTCGTCTTTCACCAATGGGCTAAGTCTATGTAGAAAAGCAGCCAGTTGCTTGGGAAGATTGTTGTGTGGAGTACTGGTGTGAGAAAACCAGGAAATACATTTGTAGGTGAACTGGCCGCCATGGTATTACTGAGGAAATGTTAAAAAAAGGCGTTAACCCCAATCAATCAATGTTGAAAATAACTTGTCTCTAATTTATAGATTTAAATTCTATTTCCTATTTTGAATAGTGATGAAAGCATTGTGGAAAAAGACAAACTTGCTGATTATCATTCATTTGTTAAGGTGAGTCAATATTGCATGCGGAATCCGCTGTGGTCGAGTGGTTATCGTCGGGGATTTCGAAACCGGGTGTCCCGGGTTCGATCCCCAGTCGCGGCATTACGGTCATGGTGGAGTGCCCTTGGGCAAGGCACATTTTCTAGCCTAGTACTGGTTTGTTTATCCAGGGATCATGAATAATTAAATTTAATTGCGCGCTAAATGACCTTAGCTGTCGATGCGCCATAAAACAATGTACATTCATTCAATATTGCATGCATCCGAGGCGTTACTCTACAACCACACCTCAAACACAAATACACATCCATTTTTAGCTCACCTGTGCACGAAGTGCTCAAGGTGAGTTATTGTGATCGCCCTATGTGCGTCGTTCGTCGTCCGTCAACTTCTTCTCCTCAGTAACCAGTGGGTCAATTTGGATGAAACTTCACAGAAAGCATCCTCTCAATGACCTCACCAGAATTCCTTCAAATGTTTGGGATCCATAAAAAATTCTGGTTTCCATGGCAACGAAACCGAAAAAACTTAAACAATCTTCTTCTCCGAAAGTGTCAGGCCGATTTTCAAATAATTTTGTAGAAATGTTCCTTGGTTGACCTTCTATCAGATTCCTTCAAGCCATGTTGATTGGTCGAAAAACATGGCCGCCAGGGCGGGCGGGACTATTTTGCCTCATATGGCTATAGTGCAAACTTAAAAAATCTTCTTCTCCAAAAGTGTCGGGCTGATTTTCAAATAATTTTGTAGAAATGTTCCTTGGGTGATCTTCTATCAGATTCCTTCAAGCCATGTTGATTCGTCAAAAAACATCGCCGCCAGGGGGGGGGGGGGGGGGGGGGGGGGGGGGGGGGGGGGCTATTTTGCCTTATATGGCTATAGTGAAAACTTAAAAAATCTTCTTCTCCGAAAGTGTCTGGCCGATTTTCAAATAATTTTGTAGAAATGTTCCTTGGATGACCAACTTTCAGATTCCTTCAAGCCAAGTTGATTGGTCGGAAACTATGGCCGCCAGGGGGCTGGGCTTATATAGCTAAAGGGGAAAAAAATCAGGTGAGCGATTCCAGGGCCATCATGGCCCTCTTGTTTGCATTTAAGAACGATTGGCGTTTCACATGTCCTTATATGTTATAGATTCATGTACTCTATGCAAACTGCTGAAAACACAACTTTTTACTTCAAATAAACTATTTAATGACGGGACAGCAAAAAAAACGTAATTTCATAATAGGTTAAATAATTTATTTTCAAAGCTGCAACAAACATTACACATTTTAATAAAGGGTACGACAATATAAAGAACCACTTATAACACATATAATATTCATAATTGCCACTTTTTTTTTTAAACTGCAACAAACAAATTCATTATGCCCTTGCTTTATTCTTTTTATTTAATTACACTACTCTTATTAAATATTACAAATATCACTTTAATTAACTACAAATAATACACACTGTTTATTATGGCATAGAATATATACATAATTATAGAAAATAGACAATATATTTTCCTTTTCGACGTTTATTAATATATGACCTCTATAGTTTCCTTTCCGACGTTTTGACTCCCATTTTGTTTTTGTTTATCAATTCGACGTTTTGGTCATTCGCCGTTTTGACCGTCACCCTGCTGATGTACGTTTATAGAAAACAATAATACGTATAACAAAAAAAAATGGGCATATCATATTAAAACAAATCTAGAACAAATAGGACTTTCAATCGTATGTGAAAACCAATATACCATGCATATAAATTACAATTTTATTAAGCAAAGGATAACCGATATTTACCAACAACACTGGTGTACTAAAATTAACAACTCTACACGATTGAAACATATTGTTTAATTAAACTGTACATTCTTTCGACCAGGAAAACTATCTTGAACTCATTAAAGAACACAATAAATTATTAATTGAACTGTTTTTACAAAATTTCGCACTTCGTCCCATGAATTAAACATTGAAAGTGGTCGTTATAACAATATTTCAAGAAATGAAAGATACTGCGTATATTGTACCTCTGAATTAATTGACAATGAATAATCATTTTTTACTCATTTGTTCCAAAATACTCTGATCTAAGATCTTCATACATCAATAGATGAAACAGCAAGCGCAAAGTGCAGAACTCGATCAGACTGTATAAATATGAAGGTTAATCTTGACCTGCATATGTCGCGAGGGATATTCTAATCGCCTTTACGTGGTGAAGGGATTAGCTAGAGAGCTAGGGACACATGTGTGGGTTAAATATATATGTTATTCTCTTACACATACACATACCCTTAATTATGTTAATATGTATTTTGTCACAATTTGGAAATATATATCAATGCCCTACAAATTTTAATTCTTACACACTTTTGAGAACATTGTGAGCATAGATGATAAAGTAATTAAGTCTTTCGTAGCCGTGTTTTCTAAATCGGACTCTACCAACTTGTAATTGTTCATCTTACATTGCTTGTATATATTTTAGGAAAGACTGTGAAGTATAAAGTGCGAAGTGCAGATAAAAATCAATCTGTATATATATACGGACTGATCTTGGCTAGTGCTTTTCGCGTAGGACATACAACTCATCTACGCGCGACGAAGGGGATAACACAGACAATTGTGTGGGTTTAATGTTTATGCAATTCTCTTCTATTAATCCATAATGTTTATGTAATTCTCTTCTGTTAATCCAAAATCTATTAGTTATGTTAATCTGTTTGTATTTGCTATGAAACAAGTATATTTTAATGCAATAAAATATATGAATGAATTTAATTATCGTAAACTTGGATACATGATAAGTTCAGGTTTTTTTCAATATGTTTTTCAAATTATTTTCTTGTTTGTGGACTGACACTGGACTGACACTGACCGCTTAAATATTGTTCTTGCTTTCAAACGACATAGGCTTTGCCTATTAACATTATTATATTTTTTTAAATATGATTTTTCATTGTTCTCCCTAGCTCAAATAAACAGTTCTTGAGAACTCTATGTGTTGGTTTGAGAATATTATCGTTAATAACAACAAAATAACATCCTTACTCCCGTTGATAATGTTTTCGGAGTGAAGATTCACATTAGTATTTTTATGATTTCATCACTAGCCTACCGAAAAAATACGTCCAAATTGGTAAACTCCCAATACAATGATTTTTATTATTCCCCAATCATAATCAATAAGAATACTTTTGCGTGTCTAAACTTCGAAAAAATATATATTAAAAAAAAAATAGGCCGAATACGTTTTTGGCCGAAAAAGACCAGGCCGAATAAATTTTGGGTCGAATACACCCGGATTCGGCTTGCCGGGCAGACAATTTTATCCAGTGGATTTCAGATGATGCATGAGACTGAAGTGGTCTCCCATTGGACAATAATAATTTTGTTGAAAGTTGAAAGTGTTTATAATAAAGTTGAATACCCTCCAACTAATTTGTAAACAAAACATTGTTTCCTTTTAGCTTTATTGACAGCTTAGGAGCCAATTTCATAGCAATATAAGGGTGACCTTTGATTTGACGTCATAGCTAAACAAAGAAAAGGTTGGATAGCATGTGAGTTTGTAGCTTTTTGGTAGTTTTGATTATGAACTTTGATTGAATATAGGTTTCTGGGATAGTTCTACTGTTGGGAAAGAGCCATAGTTCAAAATGCTACAATGGTCGCCTATGGAAAATGAATTGCTTCCATCTGACCTAAAGGTCAAAGGGAACTAAATCGGATGTACTTGCTGGGCAGACAATTTTGTCATCTTACCGCTGAACCCCATTATATTAACACAGGGCGTCGTCAGTGTGTGGCCAGAGTGTCCTGCCTTGGGCACAAGCCGGCATGCATCTTCTGACGCGTAGGTACATTACTTCTTCTTCGCCTCAACTTCATTTGTTTCCGAGCATATCCATCATGGTCAATGTTGGCCCCGACTTGTATAATGTGTGGCAGATTTTGCGTCTTAGTCGGTGTTTTTCGTAGATGCGCCGTCAGTTGATTTTTCACATACTTTTTCTGCTCACGATGCTTTTCGTACAGTTTGAATAGCTTACGCTTCAATTTGAATTCAATGGACTTTTCCCATGTTTTTTTTCTTTTCAGAGTAAGTTTGGAGCGAATCAAGTAAAATTCAGTGCGGGATAAGGGTCACCTTTGATTCGACCTCCTAGCTCTGTCAAAAAATGATGAACATGTGAGTTTGTTTTGCTTTTTTGGTAGTTGAGTTCTAAGAATGAACTTTAGTTTGATACAGGTATATAATTATGTGTTAATTCATTTGCTAGTAACGAACCATAACCCATAATGCTATAATGGTCGCCTATGGAAAATGATTTACTTACCTTTGACCTAAAGCAGGGCTTAGTTTTCAGTACTTTTTCCCTCTTTTCGCTCATTTTCATCACTTGTACTCCTTGTATATACGATACCTTGAGACATTCATCATCAAACGTTTATGAAATGGAATATCCATACAAGTTTTGGCTAAAGCTGGAGAATGCCATAGAAAAACACGAGCTAGGACCCCGGGGGAGGGTCAGAATGCCTGGAGTGCATGGGTTACACAGACAGGGATGGTTATCATATCAAGAGGGTTACTGGGCCTGATGGCAGATGTACACAGACCCGTTATCAGCGGTTGATCTTGATGATTAGACATAGGTCCGAGCTGGTAGAGGTTGACACACATGGAAATTGCATTGATGTCTGTCACCTCTGTCACAATAAGAGATGCATAAAAGAAGTTCATCTTACCGTTGAACCCCATTATGTTAACACTGGGCGTCGTCAGTGTGTGGCAGAGGGTCCTGCCTTCGGCACAAGCCTGCATGCATCTTCTGGTTTAGGTGCACTACTTCTTCTTCGCCTCAACTTCATTTGTTTCGGAGCATATTCATCATGGTCAGTGTTGGGCCCGACTTGTATAATGTGTGGCAGATTTTGCGTCTTAGTCGGTGTTTTTCGTAGATGCGCCGTCAGTTGATTTTTCGCATACTTTTTCTGTTCAAGATGCTTTTTGTAAAGTTTGAATAGCCGCTGTCTTCGTAGCTTACGCTTCAATTTGAATTCAATGGACTTTTCGCATGTTTATTTCTCTTCAGAGTATGTTTGGAGCGACTCAAGCTGACAGTCAGCACTACTTCCTGAAGGAATTGCACATCTGGCAGCAGAACAAAGTTTGCGCAAGGAATTTCCGCGTCCATTATTGACAGAGTGTGGGCACTGTGTGCATGTGACTGGAAGTTCCTGGAAAACGTCTTGTCTTTGGGTAATGAACGTTTAATGGCTCTATTTGTCCCCTCGACTTTCTGTGTGTTGGTACTTAGCCTGGTTAGTTCGACCGTTTCATCTCCCAGGCGATATTCAATCATCTCCATTAAGATGTTCTCGTTCTCCTCCTTCTTTATGTCTATTTTAAATGTGCTGGATAGAAACATACTGTTGAAAAAGCCAGTCATTGTTCGTTTCCCCTTTGCACACAGCTGAATTTATCCTGCACAGACTATGGTTCCCTGCAAAGCATTGCTTTATAGTGGATATCATGACGCGCGGGTTGTCTAGGATATGTTTCGATTTCTTCTTGATGAAGTTCAGCCTGACAGCGTTTGCTCATATCTAATGCAAAGCTGTTTTGTGTGTTCTGCCGATATGCCTTGGTTTTCCCTGGCATGATTGTGATAACCTTGTTTGATGCTTTGATGTACTTTCACTGATTAGCACCGAGATGCCTTGTGTCAAGTTGGTGCACAGGAATAGTTTTTGTATATCCAGACGCGTGAAGCTGGAGTGCCGTCTGAAATGATTTTCCATCCCCATCTGTGGTTACAAATTTCATCTCCATGCCATCATTTTTAAGGTTGGGGAAGCATGTTTCGGCCCATTGTTGCTCGTCCCCAATATTAGTCTCCATACTGACAGTTGCTGAACATTTACCGTCCTGAATATCACACTGCCCTACATCCTCCTTTGTGGGAAAACCATGATTGGAGCATAATTTACTGACTGCCTCGACTGCCACCAACTGCTTACGTGGGGTGATATTTTCCGCCACTGTTACAATGCACTGGGTTGCGGGCTGAAATGGGGTTCTTCCAACTCAAGAATAAAGGTTG
The DNA here is from genome assembly GCA_031761405.1 of Serripes groenlandicus. Taxonomy (NCBI): domain Eukaryota; kingdom Metazoa; phylum Mollusca; class Bivalvia; order Cardiida; family Cardiidae; genus Serripes; species Serripes groenlandicus. The sequence continues at coordinate 141,225,787 of JASEVX010000004.1, forward strand.
ATGTTATATACGCCGTCTACCTGCACAGGAATCTCATTTTATGTCCGACCTGGCCAACGGTTATTGTTTAGCAACTGCTGTAGTCGTTTGGACATGTCAGCCTTATTCTCAGCAACAATGACTTCACTAGCTGCTTTGCTACTGTTTGTTACGCCCCGACGTGATGGGCCCCCCAATATTTCCACCAGCCAAAAGTCGAACGAGACTAGATCCCCCAATCGGGGTTTGAGTCAACGCTATATTCAAGCTCAGATTTGCTGTAGCAATCTTGAAACCTCTTCTCTTTGTTGGGGGAAGATACCTCTGTGTAAACCTTGTGCATTTTAGACACATATAAACATGTGCAACATGTCATTCTCCCCCTCCAAACGAGACCTCTTTGGTCTTCACTTTTCTTGTCGAATGTGAGATTCCCTCGACAGTTTGGAAAACTGGCCCTGTGCTCCATATTGACCATGTTAAACATCTCTAAGAGCTTTTTGATGTGAAATATTTTGTAGCAGTCATTCTCCTGGCTAAAATTGAGTATAAAAACAAGCCTGATTTTTTATTTTGTTAATTTACATGACCTACTCTCCTATGAAAACACCTGCAGCAGGCATAATTTGAAATTATTACGTAAAAAGGTGGAAATGATTACATTGAGCAATATCTCCTTTTCCCAGGATGTTTTCTCTCTTTAAGTTAACCTATGGATTGACTCAATTTCATTGTATTTCCTTCGTGTGTTTTGGGTTTGACTGAGTCTGTATATGGAATATCATGGGTGATCAGAACTGAAAACCTCTTGAATTAGCTTTGTGTGCATAAGGTCTACTGATTGATCTCCCTTTGACGGTAAACTTGAAGAATTAAGTGCACTTTCAACTCCTTATTTATCTCTCAAAATGTCAGAAATCAAGTCAATGTCAGTTTAAAGGTATATTTCTATGCTGTATAATGTGTACTCAGCGAAAATAACTTGTCTTTTTGCTTCCAGTACACTTGTACTCTGGCTGTTTGAGTATGGGGCGCAACAACATGACGTCTGGCTTCTGGTCTGTTGAAGTTGACGTAGATGCCATTGCGTCAACTTGGTCTACATCCATTAATTCAGCCTCTTCCATAGTCGGTCTTACATATTCACTGCTAGAAGTCACTTTAGAAACACTTTGACGTCCCGACCCACATTTATTTCCACGTTTGAACATGGATTTTCTCCGTTTCTTGTCACCTTTCATGATGAAAAACCTCCAAAAACTCAATTTATATGAACAAATAAGAGTATGTATCCTGTTTTAGTGTTGCCTAAAGGCTTGCTTACTACAAACTGAGTCATGTCTGAGACACAAAGATCCCCTTCCATGGAGGTCAATATGTCACCTTAAACCTATTAGACTAGCACATTTGAGTCCCTTATCAAGGACTGGACCTGCTCAGCTGTCAAAAAAACAATAATAAAATGTTGTGAGAACATTGTAGGAAAATGTATATACCTATGAGACATTGCTGCTAACATTTGGAAAAGATTTATGCCAAAACTGACTTTTCAGTGTATGATGCATATACAATAATGTAAAAAAGAATCACATTTTAAAGCAAATGTGGGCTATGTCATTAAATGTTAATTAACATCAGCAAATTTAAGTTTTCAATGACTACTAAAGCCTTTGAAATGTTAAAAACACCCAAACAGAATGAAAACTAACAAAAACAACATTTGAGGTTGGATTTATAAGTCCCTTTTTAAGAATTAAAAAATTCTATTTTTAGTCAAGGGAGGCCATCCTATTATAAGTGTACAGATTAGCACAGTGCACAGAGGGTAAAGGGAAATTGCTACTTTTTCATAACCGTTCAACCAAATTGATTGAAATTTTGTTTGTAAGTCCGCAATAGACAGTCATTATACTAAAATGTAATAATTATGCCGTTTTTGAAAAACAGAATTTGATTTAGGTCAAAGTGAAGTAAATCGGATTGGTTTGCTGGGCAGACAATTTTGTCCAGGGAATTTCAGATGAATATATGGGATTGAAGTATATTGGGGAGACATCCCATTGGACAATAATGATTTTGTTGGAAGTTGAAAGTCTTGTTTATTAAGTTGAATAACCTGTGACTGATTTTTAATAAAAATAGTGTTTGCTTTTAGTTATGTTGACACATTAAGAGCCATTTTTAGAACATGCTGTATTTTCTGAAATTGAAAGTAAAATTCAGAGCGGGATAAGGTCACCTTTGATTCGACCTCCTAGCTCTGTCAACAAATGGTGAACATGTGAGTTTGTTTAGCTTTTTGGGTAGTTGAGTTCTAAGAATGAATTTTAGTTTGATACAGGTATATAATTATGTGTTAATTCATTTTGCAATTAACGAACCATAACCCATAATGCTATAATGGTCGCCTATGGAAAATGATTTACTTCCCTTTGACCTAAAGCAGGGCTTAGTTTTCAGTACTTTTTCCCTCTTTTCGCTCATTTTCATCACTTGTACTCCTGGTATATACGATATCTTGAGACATTTCTGATCAAACGTTTATGAATTGGAATATCCATACAAGTTTTGGCTAAAGCTGGTGAATGCCATAGAAAAACACGAGCTAGGACCCCGGGGGGGGGGGGGGGGGTCAGAATGCCTGTTGTGGACGGGTTACACAGACAGGGATGGTTATCATATCAAGAGGGTTACTTGGCCTGATGGCAGATGTACACAGACCCGTGATCAGCGGTTGATCTTGCTGATTAGACATAGGTCCGAGCTGGTAAAGGTTGACACACATGGAAATTGGATGGATGTCAGTCACAACTGTCACAATAAGAGATGCATAAAAGAAGTTCATCTTACCGTTGAACACCATTATGTTAACACTGCGCGTTGTCAGTGTGTGGCCAGAGGGTCCTGCATTCGGCACAAGCCTGCATGCATCTTCTGATGTAGGTACACTACTTCTTCTTCGCCTCAACTTCATTTGTTTCCGAGCATATTCATCATGGTCAGTGTTGGGCCCGACTTGTATAATGTGTGGCAGATTTTGCGTCTTAGTCGGTGTTTTTCGTAGATGCTTGTCGAATGTGAGATTCCCTCGACAGTTTGGAAAACTGGCCCTGTGCTCCATATTGACCATGTTAAACATCTCTAAGAGCTTTTTGATGTGAAATATTTTGTAGCAGTCATTCTCCTGGCTAAAATTGAGTATAAAAACAAGCCTGATTCCTTATTTTGTTAATTTACATGACCTACTCTCCTATGAAAACACCTGCAGCAGGCATAATTTGAAATTATTACGTAAAAAGGTGGAAATGATTACATTGAGCAATATCTCCTTTTCCCAGGATGTTTTCTCTCTTTAAGTTAACCTATGGATTGACTCAATGTCATTGTATTTCCTTCGTGTGTTTTGGGTTTGACTGAGTCTGTATATGGAATATCATGGGTGATCAGAACTGAAAACCTCTTGAATTAGCTTTGTGTGCATAGGTGTGTGAAGTTAGCGCGTAGATCGTAGATCGTAGCTCAACCAAAAATGTAATTGGTTGTGCTGGGTCGTAGATCGTAGTTCAACCATTTTAAAAACATTGCGAATTGGTTGTGCTAGGTCGTAGATCGTAGCTCAACCACTACAAAAACATTGAGAATTGGTTGTGCTGGGTCGTAGATCGTAGCTCAACCACTACAAAAACATTGAGAATTGGTTGTGCTGGGTCGTAGATCGTAGCTCAACCACTACAAAAACATTCAGAATTGGTTGAGCTGGGTCGTAGATCGTAGCTCAACCATTTTAAAAACATTGCGAATTGGTTGTGCTGGGTCGTAGATCATAGCTCAACCACTACAAAAACATTCAGAATTGGTTGAGCTGGGTCGTAGATCGTAGCTCAACCACTTAAAAACATTGCGAATTGGTTGTGCTAGGTCGTAGATCGTAGCTCAACCACTACGAAAACATTGAGAATTGGTTGAGCTGGGTCGTAGATCGTAGCTCAACCACTTAAAAACATTGCGAATTGGTTGTGCTGGGTCGTAGATCGTAGCTCAACCACTATAAAAACATTGCGAATTGGTTGTGCTGGGTCGTAGATCGTAGCTCTTACCACTACAAAAACATTGAGAATTGTAGCTCAACCACTTAAAAACATTGCGAATTGGTTGTGCTGGGTCGTAGATCGTAGCTCAACCATTTTAAAAACATTGCGAATTGGTTGTGCTGGGTCGTAGATCGTAGCTCAACCACTTAAAAACATTCAGAATTGGTTGTGCTGGGTCGTAGATCGTAGCTCAACCATTTTAAAAAGATTGCGAATTGGTTGTGCTGGGTCGTAGATCGTAGCTCAACCATTTTAAAAACATTGCGAATTGGTTGTGCTGGGTCGTAGATCGTAGCTCAACCATTTTAAAAACATTGCGAATTGGTTGTGCTGGGTCGTAGATCGTAGCTCAACCATTTTAAAAACATTGCGAATTGGTTGTGCTGGGTCGTAGATCGTAGCTCAACCACTTAAAAACATTCAGAATTGGTTGTGCTGGGTCGTAGATCGTAGCTCAACCATTTTAAAAAGATTGCGAATTGGTTGTGCTGGGTCGTAGATCGTAGCTCAACCATTTTAAAAACATTGCGAACTGGTTGTGCTGGGTCGTAGATCGTAGCTCAACCACTTTAAAAACATTTTGAATTGGTTGAGCTGGGTTGTAGATCGTAGCTCAACCACTAGAAAAACATTCTGCATTGGCTGACCTGGGTCGTAGATCGTAGCTCAACCACTTTAAAAACATTTTGAATTGGTTGAGCTGGGTCGTAGATCGTAGCTCAACCACTTAAAAACATTGCGAATTGGTTGTGCTGGGTCGTAGATCGTAACTCAACCACTATAAAAACATTGCGAATTGGTTGTGCTGGTTCGTAGATCGTAGCTCAACCACTACAAAAACATTGAGAATTGGTTGAGCTGGGTCGTAGATCGTAGCTCAACCACTTAAAAACATTGCGAATTGGTTGTGCTGGGTTGTAGATCGTAGCTCAACCACTAGAAAAACATTCTGAATTGGCTGACCTGGTTCGTAGATCGTAGCTCAACCACTTTAAAAACATTTTGAATTGGCTGACCTGGGTCGTAGATCGTAGCTCAACCATTTTAAAACATTGCGAATTGGTTGTGCTGGGTCGTAGATCGTAGCTCAACCACTAGAAAAACATTTTTAATTGGCTGACCTGGGTCGTAGATCGTAGCTCAACCAAAAATGTAATTGGTTGTGCTGGGTCGTAGATCGTAGCTCAACCATTATAAAAACATTGCGAATTGGTTGTGCTGGGTCGTAGATCGTAGCTCAACCACTACAAAAACATTGAGAATTGGTTGTGCTGGGTCGTAGATCGTAGCTCAACCACTACAAAAACATTGAGAATTGGTTGTGCTGGGTCGTAGATCGTAGCTCAACCACTACAAAAACATTCAGAATTGGTTGAGCTGGGTCGTAGATCGTAGCTCAACCATTTTATAAACATTGCGAATTGGTTGTGCTGGGTCGTAGATCATAGCTCAACCACTACAAAAACATTCAGAATTGGTTGAGCTGGGTCGTAGATCGTAGCTCAACCACTTAAAAACATTGCGAATTGGTTGTGCTTGGTCGTAGATCGTAGCTCAACCACTACAAAAACATTGAGAATTGGTTGAGCTGGGTCGTAGATCGTAGCTCAACCATTTTAAAAACATTGCGAATTGGTTGTGCTGGGTCGTAGATCGTAGCTCAACCACTTAAAAACATTCAGAATTGGTTGTGCTGGGTCGTAGATCGTAGCTCAACCACTAGAAAAACATTCTGAATTGGCTGACCTGGGTCGTAGATCGTAGCTCAACCATTTTAAAAACATTGCGAATTGGTTGTGCTGGGTCGTAGATCGTAGCTCAACCACTAGAAAAACATTTTTAATTGGCTGACCTGGGTCGTAGATCGTAGCTCAACCACTTTAAAAACATTTTGAATTGGCTGACCTGGGTCGTAGATCGTAGCTCAACCACTTTAAAAAACATTGCGAATTGGTTGTGCTGGGTCGTAGATCGTAGCTCAACCACTTAAAAACATTGTGAATTGGTTGTGCTGGGTCGTAGATCGTAGCTCAACCACTACAAAAACATTTATAATTGGTTGAGCTGGGTCGTAGATCGTAGCTCAACCACTTAAAAAAATGCGAATTGGTTGTGCTGGGTCGTAGATCGTAGCTCAACCACTAGAAAAACATTCTGAATTGGCTGACCTGGGTCGTAGATCGTAGCTAAACCACTAGAAAAACATTCTGAAATTGGCTGACCTGGGTCATAGATCGTAGCTCAACCACTTTAAAAACATTGCGAATTGGTTGTTCTGGGTCGTAAATCGTAGCACAACCAATAGAAAAACATTCATAATTGGCTGACCTGGGTCGTAGATCGTAACTCAACCACTTGAAAAACATTCATAATTGGCTGACCTGGGTCGTAAATCGTAGCTCAACCACTAGCAAAAACATTGCAAATTGGTTGAGCTGGGTCGTAGATCGTAGCTCAACCACTAGACAAACATTGCGAATTGGCTGACCTGGGTCGTAGATCATAGCTCAACCAATGGTAAAACATTCTGAATTGGCTGACCTGGGTCGTAGATCGTAGATCGTAGCTCAACCACTTGAAAAACATTCATAATTGGCTCGTAGATATTAGCTCAACCAATGGAAAAACATTCTGAATTGGCTGACCTGGGTCGTAGATCGTAGCTCAACCAATGGAAAAACATTCTGAATTGGCTGAACTGGGTCGTAGATCGTAGCTCAACCAATGGAAAAAACATTCTGAATTGGCTGACCTAGGTCGTATATCGTAGCTCAACCACTAGAAAACATTGCAAATTGGTTGAGCTGGGTCGTAGATCGTAGCTCAACCACTAGAACACCATTTAGTCATGCATATACTATATTTGATCCGTCCCTGGTAAATGAGCATGTGACATATTTTAATATATCTTGATAACAATTTGAGAAAAGGATATTTTCTCTCCCCAAGAGTGACTCTTACTGTTCCCAGATTGTTTTCATGGATATCACATCACTTATATGGGTATACAATTTTTTATATATACATGTATATGTGTCCATATGCAGACGTATGCTTTGCATTGCATGTCCGTGTTAACTACTAAGGACATCCTCACTGACATGTTTTGTTCTGTGTTTGCTCTGCATTACGTGTCAGTGGGGATGTCCAGGTCAACTACGAAGGACATCCTTACTGACATGTTTTGTTCTGTGTTTGCGTGTGTATGGTATGTATATATGTTTTATATACATGCGTATACTCTGCATTACGTGTCAGTGGGAGTGTCCGGGTCAACTACGAAGGATATCCTTACTGACATGTTTTGTTCTGTGTTTGCGTGTGTATGGTATGTATATATGTTATATATACATGCGTATACTCTGCATTACGTGTCAGTGGGAATGTCCAGGTCAACTACGAAGGATATCCTTACGGACATGTTTTGTTATCTGTGTGCGTGTGTATGGTATGTATATATGTTTTATATGCATGCGTATACTCTGCATTACGTGTCAGAAGGAATGTCCGTGTCAACTACGAAGGACATCCTTACTGACATGTTTTGTTCTGTAGAGGCCTTAGTCAAGGCAGTCGAAGCCCGAACATTTCACAATGGAGTGGAACACTTTTTTTTTTTTTTTTCACGGGACAGCTACCAGGGCCGTAAGTGGAATTTCTACCCGCGTAATTTAAAGGGAGCACTCCGTCATAGAGGCCTTAGTCAAGGCAGTCGAAGCACGAACATTTCACAATGGAGTGGAACACTTTTTTTTTTTTTTTTCACGGGACAGCTACCAGGGCCGTAAGTCGATTTTCTACCCGAGTTTACCGCGTAATTTAAAGGGAGCACTCCGTCATAGAGGCCTTATTCAAGGCAGTCGAAGCACGAACATTTCACAATGGAGTGGAACACTTTTTTATTTTTTTTTTCACGGGACAGCTACCAGGGCCGTAAGTCGAATTTCTACCCGAATTTACCGCATAATTTAAAGGAGCACTCGGTACTAGAGGCCTTAGTCAAGGCAGTCGAAGCCCGAACATTTCACAATGGAGTGGAACACTTTTTTTCCTTTTTTTCACGTGACAGCTTCCAGGGCCGTAAGTCGAATTTCTACCTGAATTTACCGCGTAATTTAAAGGGAGCACTCCGTCATAGAGGCCTTATTCAAGGCAGTCGAAGCACGAACATTTCACAATGGAGTGGAACACTTTTTTTTTTTTTTTTTTCACGGGACAGCTACCAGGGCCGTAAGTCGAATTTCTACCCGAATTTACCGCATAATTTAAAGGAGCACTCGGTACTAGAGGCCTTAGTCAAGGCAGTCGAAGCCCGAACATTTCACAATGGAGTGGAACACTTTTTTTCCTTTTTTTCACGTGACAGCTTCCAGGGCCGTAAGTCGAATTTCTACCTGAATTTACCGCGTAATTTAAAGGGAGCACTCCGTCATAGAGGCCTTTAGTCAAGGCAGTCGAAAACCGAACATTTCACAATGGAGTGGAACACATTTTTATTTTTTCACGGGACAGCTACCAGGGCCGTACCCGAATTTACCGCGTAATTTAAAGGGAGCACTTCGTCCTAGAGGCCTTAATCAAGGCAGTCGAAGCCGGAACATTTCACAATGGAGTGGAACACTTTTTTTGTTTTCTTTTTCACGGACAGTTACCAGGGCCGTAAGTCGACTTTCTACCCGAATTTACCGCATAATTTAAAGGGAGCACTCGGTACTAGAGGCCTTAATCAAGGCAGTCGAAGCCCGAACATTTCACAATGGAGTGGAACACTTTTTTTTTTTTTCACGGGACAGCTACCAGGGCCATAAGTCGAATTTCTACCCGAGTTTACCGCGTAATTTAAAGGGAGCACTCCGTCATAGAGGCCTTAGTCAAGGCGGTCGAAGACCGAACATTTCACAATGGAGTGGAACACTTTTTTTTTTTTCACGAGACAGCTACCAGGGCCGTAAGTGGAATTTCTACCCGAGTTTACCGCGTAATTTAAAGGGAGCACTCCGTCATAGAGGCCTTAGTCAAGGCAGTCGAAGCACGAACATTTCACAATGGAGTGGAACACTTTTTTTTTTTTTTCACGAGACAGCTACCAGGGCCGTAAGTGGAATTTCTACCCGAGTTTACCGCGTAATTTAAAGGGAGCACTCCGTCATAGAGGCCTTAGTCAAGGCAGTCGAAGACCAATATTTCACAATGGAGTGGAACACATTTTATTTTTTCACGGGACAGCTACCAGGGCCGTACCCGAGTTTACCGCGTAATTTAAAGGGAGCACTCCGTCATAGAGGCCTTAGTCAAGGCAGTCGAAGACTGATCATTTCAAAATGGAGTGGAACACTTTTTTTTTTCACGGGACAGCTACCAGGGCCGTAAGTGGAATTTCTACCCGCGTAATTTATAGGGAGCACTCCGTCCTATAGGCCTTAGTCAAGGTAGTCGAAGCCCGAACATTTCACAATGGAGTGGAACACTTTTTTTTCTTTTTTTCACGTGACAGCTACCAGGGCCGTAAGTCGAATTTCTACCTGTATTTACCGCGTAATTTAAAGGGAGTCAAGGCAGTCGAAGCCCGAACATTTCACAATGGAGTGGAACACTTTTTTTTTTTTTTCACGAGACCGCTACCAGGGCCGTAAGTCGAATTTCTACCCGAGTTTACCGCGTAATTTAAAGGGAGCACTCCGTCATAGAGGCCTTAGTGAAGGCAGTCGAAGCCCGAACATTTCACAATGGAGTGGAACACTTTTTTTTCTTTTTTTCACGTGACAGCTACCAGGGCCGTAAGTCGAATTTCTACCTGAATTTACCGCGTAATTTAAAGGGAGTCAAGGCAGTCGAAGCCCGAACATTTCACAATGGAGTGGAACACTTTATTTTTATTTTTTTTCACGGGACAGCTACCAGGGCCGTAAGTGGAATTTCTACCCGCGTAATTTATAGGGAGCACTCCGTCCTATAGGCCTTAGTCAAGGTAGTCGAAGCCCGAACATTTCACAATGGAGTGGAACACTTTTTTTTCTTTTTTTCACGTGACAGCTACCAGGGCCGTAAGTCGAATTTCTACCTGTATTTACCGCGTAATTTAAAGGGAGTCAAGGCAGTCGAAGCCCGAACATTTCACAATGGAGTGGAACACTTTTTTTTTTTTTTCACGAGACCGCTACCAGGGCCGTAAGTCGAATTTCTACCCGAGTTTACCGCGTAATTTAAAGGGAGCACTCCGTCATAGAGGCCTTAGTGAAGGCAGTCGAAGCCCGAACATTTCACAATGGAGTGGAACACTTTTTTTTCTTTTTTTCACGTGACAGCTACCAGGGCCGTAAGTCGAATTTCTACCTGAATTTACCGCGTAATTTAAAGGGAGTCAAGGCAGTCGAAGCCCGAACATTTCACAATGGAGTGGAACACTTTTTTTTTATTTTTTTTCATGGGACAGCTACCAGGGCCGTAAGTCGAATTTCTACCCGAGTTTACCGCGTAATTTAAAGGGAGCACTTCGTCATAGAGGCCTTAGTCAAGGCAGTCGAAGCACGAACATTTCACAATGGAGTGGAACACTTTTTTTTTTTTTTTCACGAGACAGCTACCAGGGCCGTAAGTGGAATTTCTACCCGAGTTAACCGCGTAATTTAAAGGGAGCACTCCGTCATAGAGGCCTTAGTCAAGGCAGTCGAAGACCAATATTTCACAATGGAGTGGAACACATTTTATTTTTTCACGGGACAGCTACCAGGGCCGTACCCGAGTTTACCGCGTAATTTAAAGGGAGCACTCCGTCATAGAGGCCTTAGTCAAGGCAGTCGAAGACTGATCATTTCACAATGGAGTGGAACACTTTTTTTTTTTCACGGGACAGCTACCAGGGCCGTAAGTGGAATTTCTACCCGCGTAATTTATAGGGAGCACTCCGTCCTATAGGCCTTAGTCAAGGTAGTCGAAGCCCGAACATTTCACAATGGAGTGGAACACTTTTTTTTCTTTTTTTCACGTGACAGCTACCAGGGCCGTAAGTCGAATTTCTACCTGTATTTACCGCGTAATTTAAAGGGAGTCAAGGCAGTCGAAGCCCGAACATTTCACAATGGAGTGGAACACTTTTTTTTTTTTTTTCACGAGACCGCTACCAGGGCCGTAAGTCGAATTTCTACCCGAGTTTACCGCGTAATTTAAAGGGAGCACTCCGTCATAGAGGCCTTAGTGAAGGCAGTCGAAGCCCGAACATTTCACAATGGAGTGGAACACTTTTTTTTCTTTTTTTCACGTGACAGCTACCAGGGCCGTAAGTCGAATTTCTACCTGAATTTACCGCGTAATTTAAAGGGAGTCAAGGCAGTCGAAGCCCGAACATTTCACAATGGAGTGGAACACTTTTTTTTTTTTTTTTTCACGGGACAGCTACCAGGGCCGTTAGTCGAATTTCTACCCGAGTTTACCGCGTAATTTAAAGGGAGCACTTCGTCATAGAGGCCTTAGTCAAGGCAGTCGAAGCACGAACATTTCACAATGGAGTGGAACACTTTTTTTTTTTTTTTTTCACGGGACACAGAACAATACATGTTTTATATGCATGAGTATACTCTGCATTACATGTCAGTGGGAATGTCCGGGTCAACTACGAAGGACATCCTTACTGACATGTTTTGTTCTGTGTTTGCGTGTGTATGGTAAGTATATATGTTTTATATGCATGCGTATACTCTGCATTACGTGTCAGTGGGAATCTACGATCTACGATCTACCCAGGTCAGCCAATTCAGAATGTTTTTAAAGTGGTTGAGCTACGATCTATGACCCAGGTCAGCCAATTCAGAATGTTTTTTCTAGTGGTTGAGCTACGATCTACGACCCAGAACAACCAATTCACAATGTTTTTAAAGTGGTTGAGCTACGATCTACGACCCAGCACAACCAATTCGCAATGTTTTTAAGTGGTTGAGCTACGATCTACGACCCAGCTCAACCAATTCTCAATGTTTTTATAGCGGTTGAGCTACGATCTACGACCGAGTACAACCAATTCACAATGTTTTTAAAGTGGTTGAGCTACGATCTACGACCCAGCACAACCAATTCGCAATGTTTTTAAGTGGTTGAGCTACGATCTACGACCCAGCTCAACCAATTCTGAATGTTTTTGTAGTGGTTGAGCTACGATCTACGACCCAGCACAACCAATTCGCAACGTTTTTAAGTGGTTGAGCTACGATCTACGACCCAGCTCAACCAATACTCAATGTTTTTGTAGCGGTTGAGCTACGATCTACGACCCAGCACAACCAATTCACAATGTTTTTAAAGTGGTTGAGCTACGATCTACGACCCAGCTCAACCAGTTCTGAATGTTTTTGTAGTGGTTGAGCTACGATCTACGACCCAGCACAACCAATTCGCAATGTTTTTAAGTGGTTGAGCTACGATCTACGACCCAGCTCAACCAATTCTCAATGTTTTTGTAGTGGTTGAGCTACGATCTACGACCCAGCACAACCAATTCACAATGTTTTTAAAGTGGTTGAGCTACGATCTACGACCCAGCACAACCAATTCGCAATGTTTTTAAGTGGTTGAGCTACAATCTACGACCCAGCTCAACCAATTCTGAATGTTTTTGTAGTGGTTGAGCTACGATCTACGACCCAGCACAACCAATTCGCAATGTTTTTAAAATGGTTGAGCTACGATCTACGACCCAGCTCAACCAATTCTCAATGTTTTTGTAGCGGTTGAGCTACGATCTACGACCCAGCACAACCAATTCGCAATGTTTTTAAAGTGGTTGAGCTACGTTCTACGACCCAGCACAACCAATTCGCAATGTTTTTTAAATGGTTGAGCTACGATCTACGACCCACCTCAACCAATTCTCAATGTTTTTGTAGTGGTTGAGCTACGATCTACGACCCAGCACAACCAATTCGCAATGTTTTTAAAGTGGTTGAGCAACGATCTACGACCCAGCACAACCAATTCGCAATGTTTTTAAGTGGTTGAGGTACGATCTACGACCCAGCTCAACCAATTCTCAATGTTTTTGTAGTGGTTGAGCTACGATCTACGACCCAGCACAACCAATTCACAATGTTTTTAAAGTGGTTGAGCTACGATCTACGACCCAGCACAACCAATTCGCAATGTTTTTAAGTGGTTGAGCTACGATCTAAGACCCAGCTCAACCAATTCTCAATGTTTTTGTAGTGGTTGAGCTACGATCTACGACCCAGCACAACCAATTCGCAATGTTTTTAAAATGGTTGAGCTACGATCTACGACCCAGGTCAGCCAATTCAGAATGTTTTTCTAGTGATTGAGCTACGATCTACGAACCAGCACAACCAATTCGCAATGTTTTTAAAGTGGTTGAGCTACGATCTACGACCCAGGTCAGCCAATTCAGAATGTTTTTCTAGTGGTTGAGCTACGATCTACGACCCAGCACAACCAATTCGCAATGTTTTTAAAGTGGTTGAGCTACGATCTACGACCCAGCACAACCAATTCACAATGTTTTTAAAGTGGTTGAGCTACGATCTACGACCCAGCACAACCAATTCGCAATGTTTTTAAAGTGGTTGAGCTACGATCTACGACCCAGGTCAGCCAATTACATTTTCGGTTGAGCTACGATCTACGATCTACGCGCTAACTTCACACACCTTGTGTGCATAAGGTATACTGATTGATCTCCCTTTGACGGTAAACTTGAAGAATTAAGTGCACTTTCAACTCCTTATTTATCTCTCAAAATTGCAGAAATCAAGTCAATGTCAGTTTAAAGGTATATTTCTATGCTGTATAATGTGTACTCAGCCAAAATAACTTGTCTTTCTGCTTCCAGTACACTTGTACTCTGGCTGCTTGTGTATAGGGGGCAACAACATGACGTCTGGCTTCTGGTCTGTTGAAGTTGACGCAGATGCCATTGCGTCATGAACAACATGGTCTACATCCATTAATTCAGCCTCTTCCATAGTCGGTCTTACATATTCACTGCTAGGAGTCACTTTAGAAACACTTTGACGACCCGACCCACATTTATTTCCACGTTTGAACATGGATTTTCTCCGTTTCTTGTCACCTTTCATGATGAAAACCTCCCAAAACTCAATTGATATGAACAAATAAGAGTATGTATCCTGTTTTAGTATTGCCTAAAGGCTTGCTTACTACAAACTGAGTCATGTCTAAGACACAAAGATCCCCTTCCATGGAGGTCAATTATGTCACCTTAAACCTATTAGACTAGCACATTTGAGTCCCGTATTAAGGACTGGACCTGCTCAGCTGTCAAAAAAACAATAATAAAATGAGGAGAGAACATTGTAGGAAAATGTATATACCTATGAGACATTGCTGCTAACATTTGGAACAGATTTATGCCAAAACTGACTTTTAAGTGTATGATGCATATAAAATAATGTAAAAAAGAATCACATTTTAAAGCAAATGTGGGCTATGTCATTAAATGTTAATTAACATCAGCAAATTTAAGTTTTCAATGACTACTAAAGCCTTTGAAATGTTAAAAACACCCAAACAGAATGAAAACTTACAAAAACAACATTTGAGGTTGGATTTATAAGTCCCTTTTTTAGAATTAAAACATTCTATTTTTAGTCAAGGGAGGCCATCCTATTTTAAGTGTACAGAATAGCACAGTGCACAGAGGGTAAAGGGAAATTGCTACTTTTCCATAACCGTTCAACCAAATTGATTGAAATTTTGTTTGTAAGTCCGCAATAGACAGTCATTATACTAAAATGTAATAATTATGCCGTTTATTGAAAAACAGAATTTGATTTAGGTCAAAGGGAAGTAAATCGGATTGGTTTGCTGGGCAGACAATTTTGTCCAGGGAATTTCAGATGAATATATGGGATTGAAGTTGTCTCCCATTGGACAATAATGATTTTGTTGGAAGTTGAAAGTGTTGTTTATTAAGTTGAATAACCTGTGACTGATTTATAATAAAAATAGTGTTTGCTTTGAGTTATGTTGACACATTAAGAGCCATTTTTAGAACATGCTATATTTTCTGAAATTGAAAGTAAAATTCAGTGCGGGATAAGGGTCACCTCTGATTCGACCTCCTAGCTATGACAAAAAATGGTGAACATGTGAGTTTGTTACACAGACAGGAATGGTTATCCTACCAAGAGGGTTACTTGGCCTGATGGCAGATGTACACAGACCCGTGATCAGCGGTTGATCTTGATGATTAGACATAGTTCCGAGCTGGTAGAGGTTGACACACATGAAAATTGCCTGGATGTCAGTCACCTCTGTCACAATAAGAGATGCATAAAAGAAGGTCATCTTACCGTTGAACCCCATTGTGTTAACACTGGGCGTCGTCAGTGTGTGGCCAGAAGGTCCTGCCTTGGGCACAAGCCCGCATGCATCTTCTGATGTAGGTACACTACTTCTTCTTCGCCTCAACTTCATTTGTTTCCGAGCATATTCATCATGATCAGTGTTGGGCCCGACTTGTATCATTTGTGGCAGATTTTGCGTCTGAGACGGTGTTTTTCGTAGATGCGCCGTCAGTTGATTTTTCGCATACTTTTCTGCTCACGATGCTTTTCGTACAGTTTGAATAACCGCTGTCTTCGTAGCTTACGCTTCAATTTGAATTCAATGGACTTTTCGCATGTTTATTTCTCTTCAGAGTAAGTTTGGAACGACTCGAGCTGACAGTCAACACTACTTCCTGAAGGAATTGCTCATCCGGCAGCAGAACAAAGTTTGCGCAAGGAATTTCCGGGTCCATTATTGACAGAGTGTGGGCACTGTGTGCATGTGACTGGATGTTCCAGGAAAACGTCTTGTCTTTGGGTAAGGAACGTTTAATGGCTCTATTTGTCCCCTCGACTTTCTGTGTTTAGGTATTTAGCCTGGTTAGTTGGACCTTTTCATCTCCCAGGCGATATTCAATCATCTCCATTAAGATTTTCTCGTTCTCCTCCGTCTTTATGTCTATTTTGAATGTGCTGGATAGAAAAATACTGTTGAAAAGCCAGTTATTGTTCTTTTCCCCTTTGCACACAGCTGAATTTATCCTGCACAGACTATGGTTCCCTGCAACCATGTAATGGTCGCCTACGGAAAATGATTTACTTCCCTTTGACCTAAAGTAAGAATCCAGTTTCGGTATTAATTGTCCTTGTTCATTGCATAATGTTATAATGGTCACCTACGGGAAATGATTTACTTCCCTTTGACCTAAAGTAAGAATCCAGTTTCGGTATTAATTGTCCTTGTTCGTTTCCTGCATATTGCAGAACAAACTTTCAAGCAAGCTCATTTATCCTGTCAGCAATAAAATGCTGAGAAAAATATCAAAAACCAACCCCTAGAAAGCTCCCAGAGGCTTAGATTAAGCACAAGGACTTGCTCCTCTAAAAAATGATATGACCTACTCTATGCATATATATTAACAAGGTTGGAAACAGTTTTCTAGGTCGCCTCGCTTCAATTTATTTTTTCAAAGTATTCGAACAAATATATGAATTTGAAGTACGGAATCGATCAATAATGCTTTTCTCTATCAAACTATACCAAAATAACGTGATTTTCTTTCTTCCTACGTATGTTTATTCCTATGAAATATTCGCGAATTTGCCAAAAGGACAACAACCTGGACCAAAAACGAAAGTACCTTCTATCGACATTATGGAATGGTTCGTATAATCGCTATATCATTGACAAGTACCGCAATAACAAAAAACGAACTATTCCGAAATGTTTATAGCAGGTACTTTCGTTTTTGGTCCAGGTTCTTTGGCGAATTTATTGGTGTTGTTCTCTGTCAAGCTGGGGATAGAATACTAGAATGATTACCTGGGACTCTGTGGATGTCAACCAAGCCACATATTCAGCAAGAGTTTTTCCCAGGTACTTAACTTTTCTCTCACATACATGCAATTTCTTGCACCACCAGCAGATCACCTGTCAGAACATTTTTGGGAAAAGGAGCTAAATTCCTCTTAATGAGCAAGATTTCTTTGTTTGGATTGTTTTATTTTTAGCTCACCTATGCATGAAGTGCAAGGTGAGCTATTGTGATCACATTTTGTCAGGCGTGCGTGTGTCATCTGTTGTCCGTCGTGCGTCGTACACATTTGAGCTTGTTAACACTCTACAGGCTACATTTTGCATCCAATCTTCATGAAAGTTTATCAGAATATTCATCTCTATCAAATCTTAGACAAGTTCGAAACAGGGCTTTATGAGGTCAAAAACTAGGTCACTAGGTCAAATTGATGGGAAATCTTGTTAACACTATGGAGGCCACATTTTTAGTTTGAGCCTGTTGAAACTTTATCAGAATGTTTGACTTGATGATATGTAAGTCAAGTTTGAACATGGGTCATGTCGGGTCAAAAAGTAGGTCACTAGGTCAAATGGTAGGAAAATCTTGTTAACACTCCAGAGGCCGCAATTTTTGCTTCAGCAGTTTAAAATGTTGTCAGAATGTTTGTCTTAAAAATATGTAGGTCATGTTTGAATGGGTCATATTGGGTCAGAAACTAAGTGACTAGGCCAAATTGAAGGAAAATTTTGTTAACTCTGTAGAAGATGCATTTTTTGCTACGGCAGCTTGACATTTGATGAGAGTGTTTATCTTAATGATATCTAAGCCAAGTTCGAATATGGGTCATGTAAGGTCAAAATCTAGATCACTAGGCCAAATGAAAGTAAATCTTGTTAACACTGTGGAGGTTGTCTTGATGTGTTTTGCATTGCAGTTCATTGTATAATTAAAGTGAGCGAACTTGGGCCATCATGGCCCTCTTGTTTACTAAAGCCTGGGTTTTTGTCTATTTTGATTTTTTTTTTAACCACTGTGAAAGGAAAAAGGTGGCTTTAGGACATCCGCGACAAATCTTTATCCACGGATGGGTTCATTTTGATCAAAATCTGCACCCTTCAAGTCCTCTGTGTCATTTCAATTACTGCGAATAATTAGGTCCCCCGACATGCAATAGAAATGCACTAAAGCCACACAAATTGCCCCTATCCAAATAACCCTTTGCTCGTGTCATTTCAGAAAAATCAACCAGAATTAAGTGTTTTAGCCCAAATTTTGCTAAGAAAAGGGGTTTTGTCCCCATATTTCTGTGTTTCAAATGCTTTAATTTATCTTAGAGACTTCATAACTATCAAATGAGTCATTGATGTAAAAGAAGCCACCCTGCTTTTATAGTTATTACAGCATAGGACTCTTATATTTTCACATTCAAGTAATTTTTACTCTGCACCCTTTAATTTCTTAGGCATAGACAACATAAAGGGGTTCAGTACTGTATATCTGGGCTATAAAAGTGTTATATAGTATCATGAACAGTTCAACTTCTTTCTGAATGAAAATCATTCCAAAACAGCATTCTAAGTGAGAAATAACATCTTAATATTGATTTTTCAATAAAAAAAGGGGGGTAATGTCTTTAAAAAGTAATTAAAATTAGACAGATTTAATTTTTATATAAAGTTTACATATTGACTAGTTAAATGAACTCATTCAAAGTGAAAACATCATAAAATACTTTTCTGTATGATAAAAAACAAGACCCAATTAAATGCTGAAAACATTCAATCATTACCAAAGGAAGCTTTCAATATGTCAGCAAACAACACCGTACTGGGCAAAGGGTAATTGCTATATTTTGCTAACCGTTGAACGAAATCAACCGAAAACTTTGAAAACTTATACGAAAACTTTGAAAACCTATCCGCGTTATTCATTCTTATACTAAAATGGTTTTGTTATGGAGTTAATCGAAAAAAAACCTTCTCTTTAGGTCAAAGGGAAGTAATTCAGATCGACTTGTAGGGCAGACAATTTTGTCGAGGGGGATTTCAGATGAATTCATCAGACTGAATTGGTCTCCTATTGGACAATAATGGTTTTGTTGAAAGTTGAAAGTGTTCATAATAAAGTTGAATACCCTCCGACGGATTTGTAAACAAAACTTTGTTTGCTTTTAGCTTTATTGACAGCTTAGGAGTCATTTTAGAACAACATGTATTTTCCAAAATTTAAAGTAAAATTCACTGCGATATAAGGGTGAACTTCGATTTGACGTCATAGCTAAAAAAAGAAGGGTGCATAGCATGTGAGTTTGTTGTGCTTTTTTGGTAGTTAAGATAATGAACTTTGAACAAAACTAAACAGAGTTCGGTAGAGTCTGGTAGAGTCCGGTCGTCAAATAGCCCATTATATCACTGTTTTGTTGTGTTTTTGTATTGAAATGCATAAAAGAACGTGTTATTGTATCATATAAATAAAAAAAAATGTATTTGCCTATTTTACTTCAATTTCGAGTGAATATAGAAATATTAGGTATCAGGAAGTTATGGCCCAAACATTTATGGCCCATATTTGGAAGTTATGGCCCATATATGAATTATATAGTGGTAGCTATAATACCCTGGAGGTGGTATTAACACCTTAACAGGTGATACGTATAAGTGGAGGTGTGATAACGTAAGACATTCTGTTTAAATTATGTATTTTATTAATGATAAATGATTAAGAATGTGAAAATATTTATGTATTTCATTGATGATAAATATTTAAATTTAAGGGAATAATTTATTTGTTTATATTTTTAGCTCGACTATTCCAAGAATATGAGAGCTATACTACTCACCCAGGCGTCGGCGTCCACGTCACACTTTGGTTAAGGTTTTGTATGCAAGTACTTAAATACTACATGTATTGCATTGAAACTTTTCACAACCCTACAAAACTATCACACCTATGTAGATTATCAAGTTAGATAACTCTATCCTGCATTTTATGCAAGTTATGGCCGTTTTTTACTTAGCAATTCTGGTTCAAGTTTTGCGTGCAACAAAATTAAGAGTCCATATCTCAGTATTTACTTGATGCATTGCATTGAAACTTTCTACAACCCTACCCAATTATCACACCTGTGTAGATTATCAAGTTAGATAAGTCTATCCTTTTGCGAATAACTAAATTAAGAGTCAATATTTACTTGATGCATTGCATTGAAACGTTATACAACCCTACCCAAGCATCACACCTAGGTAGATTATCAAGTTAGATAACTCTATTCTGCATTTTATGCAAGTTATGGCCCTTTTTTTTACTTAGAAATTCTGGTTAAAGTTTTGCGTGCAACTAAATTAAGAGTCCATATCTCTGTCTTTACCTGATGCATTGCATTGGAACTTTATACAATATACATTATTTTTATTTAGCATTAGACATCATATACAAACGTTTATAGCCTTAGATAACTCTATCCTGCATTTTATGCAAGTTATGGCCCCTTTTTTACTAAGAAATTCTGGTTAAAGTTTTGCATACAACTACATTAAGAGACAATATCTTAGTAACTACTTGATGCATTGCATTGAAACTTTATACACCCCTGCCAACCATCACGTATATGTAAACAAAGAAGTATGATAACTCTATCCAGTATATTTTGCAATTTATGGCCCTTTTTTTAACTAGAAATTTGGTTAAAGTTTTGCATGCAACTACATTAAGAGTCGATATCCTAGTATTTACTTCATGCATTGCTTTGAAACTTCATGCAACCCTATCCAACTATCACACCTATGTTGATGTTCAAGTTAAATAACTCTATCCTGCATTTTATTCAAGTTATGGCCCTTTTTGGACTTATAAATTCTGGTTAAAGTTTTGCATGCAACTACATTAACAGACCATATCTTAGTAACTGCTTCCTGTATTGCATTGAAACTTTATACAGCACTTCTCAATCATCCAACCTATGTGAACAATCAAGTACGATAACTCTATCTAGCATTTTATGCAAGTTATGGCCCTTTTTGGACTTAGAAATTCTGGATTAAGTTTTGCAACTACAATTAGAGTGTAATCTCATTAACAACTTGAAGCATTGTATTGAAACTTTAAACAACCTTTCCCAATTTCACAACTATAAATACAACCAATTACGATAACTCTATCCTGCATATGATGCAAATTGATGCCGTTTCGTTACTAAGAAATTATGGTAAAGGTTTGTCTGCAACTACATTAAGAGTCTTTAGAGTATATCTTATTAACTACTTGATGCATTCCATTGAAACGTTATACAACCCTTCCTAACCATCACACATATTAACCCTTTCCCTCATACGACATTTCTGCAGCAGACGACTTTGAACATATGTTGTCAAAAAATAGAATATCTCTATAATTGACTGGATAACATATGACTTAAAATGGAAAACATTGTGTCAAAAGGAGAAATTGCTCGTTTTGAGCAATTTCTTCCTTTGTCACTATTTTCAAAAAGCCGCCTGCTGCAAGAGCGTCAGAAAGCGTCTATATGAGGGAAAGGGTTAAAATAATCAAGTTAAATAACGCTATCCTGCATATAATGCAAATTATCACCCTTTAATAAATTGTGGTTAATGTTTTACATGCAACTACATTAGAGTCCATTATCTCAGTAACTTAAATAAGCGGTGGATTAGTCGAGCGCGCTGTCCTCCGACAGCTCTTGTTTATCTAAAACTCTTCATTGACTGTTTTCAAATGACATTAAGAAAATTACTGTTGAAAAATAAATTAAAACATATTTATTGAGTAAAATAGTAACTGATGCTATTCTGACGGGGCAAAACCTATTAAATAGCTGATTTCTCTCAGGAGTTTGCTGGTCGTCATCCCATGTACCCCATCTTCCATGACTAATGAGTTAGTTAAATGCGAATGAAGAGTTTCACATTACTAAGGCTTTTATACTTATAAAATAATATCACAAATTCCAGTAAAAAAATAAAAAATCAAAGATAAATAAAGCATCAGTTGTGTTTGGACAAATTATTAGAAATAATTACAATGACCAAACAAAAAGTTGTTACAGGTTTTCTTAATTCTCAGACTACTTTAATTGGTTTAATAAATAGATTATTACAGTAGTTGTGATCAAACTACATTAATTAATAGATTGTTACATTTTTTTTGGTGATCAAATTATTTTAACTAAAGGATTGTTGCAGTTTTTGTTTATCATTTATATATATATATATATAAACTCTTTGCTCCATAATAAATCATTAAATGCAATAAAATGTTAACAGAAATTTTTTCATTTTCACTAATTACATAAATAAAACTAAAGTAAATGATATAAATGAAAATACATAATATTCAATTTTATAAGAAGAGACGATTAAAACAACTGAATTGAATGTATTAATTATTTTAATCTTATAAAATTGCAATTTCATATAATACACAATCTAATCAAAGGTTATTGACGGTCATCCATTAGGTGTTATAATACCACCTCCAGGGTATTATAGATACCACTATATAATTCATATATGGGCCATAACTTCCAACTATGGGCCATAACTGTACTGGGCCATAAATGTTTGGGCCATAACTTCCAGAAGCCAAATGTTTAATTTGATTTATATGTCTCATATTCATTTTTAGCTCACCTATGCACGAAGTGCAAGATGAGCTATTGTGATCACATTTTGTTCGGCGTCCGTCCGTCGTCCGTCGTGCGTCGTGCGTCGTGCGTCGTCAACATTTGAGCTTGTTAACACTCTACGGGCTACATTTTGCATCCAATCTTCATAAAAGTTTTTTCAAAACATTCATATCTATAAAATCTTGAACAAGTTCGAAACTGGGACATATGAGGTCAAAAACTAGGTCACTAGGTCGAATTGAAGGGAAATCTTGTTAACGCTCTGGAGGCCACATTTTCAACTTGAGCATATTGAAAATTTATCAGAATGTTTGTCTTTATGATATGTAGGTCAAGTTCGAACATGGGTCACGTCGGGTCAAAAACTAGGTCAAATTGAAGGAAAATCTTGTTAACACTCCAGAGGCCGCAATTTTTGCTCCAGCAATTTGAAATTTTGTCAGAATGTTTGTCTTAAAAATATCTAGGTCAAGTTTGAATATGGGTCATATTGGGTCAGAAAAATATCTAGGTCAATAAGCCAAATTGAAGGGAAATTTTTTGCTGCAACAGCTTGAAATTTGGTCAGAATGTTAAGCTGAATGATATCTAGGCCAAGTCCGAATATGGGTTATGCCGGGTTAAACACTAGGTCACTAGGTCAAATTGAAGGAAAATGTTGTTAACACTTTGGATGCCGCATTTTTTGCTTCAGCAGCTTGAAATTTGGTCTGAATGTTTGTCTTAATGATATCTAGGTCAAGTTTAAATATGGGCCATGCCGGTCAAAAACTAGGTCACTAGCCTAGGCTAAATTGAGGGGGAAATCTTGTTAACTCTGTAGAAGCCGCATGTTTTTTGCTTCAGCGGCTTGAAATTTGGTCAGAATGTTGAGCTGAATAATATCTTGGCCAAGTTCGAATAGGGGTAATGCCGGGTCAAAGACTAGGTCACTAGGTCAAATTGAAGGAAAATGTTGTTAACACTTTGGATGCCGCATTTTTTTCTTCAGCAGCTTGAATGTTTGTCTAAATGATATCTAGGCCAAGTTCGGATATGGGTCATGCCGGTTTATAAAACTAGGTCACTAGGTCAAATTGATGGGTAATCATGTTAACACTCTGGATACTGCATTTTTAATTTCAGCATGATGAAACTTTATCAGAATGTTTTTCTTGATGATAAGTTCGAATATTGTTCATGCTGGGTCAAAAACTAGGTCACTAGATCAAATTGAAGGAAAATCTTGTTAACACTTTAGAGGCCGCATTTTTACTTTGAGCAAGTTGAAACTTTGTCAGAATGTTGTCTTGATGATATCTAATCCATGTTGGAAAATGTTTATCAGGTAAAAAAATATAGATCACTAGGCCAAATGAAGGAAAATATTGTTAACACTGTGGAGGTTGCATTCAGAATTATTGTCTTCATGTGTTTTGCATTGCAGTACATTGTGTAATTAAGGTGAGCGATCCAGGGCCATCATGGCCCTCTTGTTATTTCTTATATTAATTCAGCTGATAATCGGTAAAATGAGGATTGTTAACAATAACATTGTGTTTCGTAAATCAAAATGGCTGACGCGAAATATCTGTGTATAATGCGGCCATATCGCCTGAACGAGTAATCCATTTGATTCTCTCTCTTTATTATGCATCACCTAATTGAACTGTTAGGTGTGATCAGATTAGAGTTAACATTAATTAAATCAATATATCATATAATATGTATATAATACATAGCATTACGGTTATTTAAAATACATGTTACCTATTTGAATGCCTAAATACTGGATAATTACTCTTTATTCGCCTCAAACATAAAATACATTACATATACTATTGATGCCTTTCTTTCCAACACTGTTTTCAGAAAACCTAAGTTATAGGTGTATGGTACAGAGATGAAATAAGTTGTTTGTACCTTGTACCTTAAAGTATGTAGTCCCACACAAGTCACATCACACCACAAGAATAATGCATTCCTTTTAAACAGTGTTTTCAAGTGTCAAACTCTTGGTGTGAGAGGCGCATTGCACGACTCTGGTAAATATTGTTTGGCGACCCAAGCGTCGGTGCTACATGTTTCTCATGTTATTGGGCACAGTTAAGTCATGACCAGAGATCAAGGCGATTTATGAAATTAATAAACTTTAATTCGCATCACACTTCAAACATCACATCAACAGATACGCAACTAACATAACCCTCCATTTCCAGAAAACCTGGCACACACAAACGCGTGGAAAGTTCCAAAACATACACAATTGAAAATAAAAAACACATATTATATTGAAACACACTCATACAAAAATAGACTGCATATTTTTAAGTTGCAAACCAACAATATATCGTTAATTAATATTCACAAATACCTGTAATTTAGTTGTACATTCGACATTTTCAACAATAATTCCTTTAAAATAATAACGCTAGGACACGGTTTAAATTTGAGTACTGGTTATGTCACCAGGAAGCAGATATCCAGAAGCGGAAAATATAAACCGGCATACATTTCTTAGAGATTCGGGTTGAGACTAATGTGTTTACGGGAGAATTCCTGGTTTGTCCCTAGGGTATCACTCGATTTAATAGCGAGCTGGCAGGGGAAGGGCTCTATATTGACGTATAGGTTTCGCGGGTTTTGTTGGCCCCGGGTCCAAATGTCGGCAATGTCTGCATGCTAAATAAGCGATGCGAGCACCATAAGCTAGCACGCTCAACAGCGGTGCAGATACGGCCGGTAGATGGGTGCTGCTGCTTGGCCATGCTTTGAATCTCTATCAAATGAATGTACATAAAACCAAAGATATAGAATAAAAAAAATGGAGCCCTGTGTAGGGTATTTTACGGCCCGTGTGCTAGTCAGGCGCACAAGCTCTTTTGGTAACCTAAATTAAGATAACGTAACTAATACATAAAACAATCCGAAAATGAAATAATTTAGATTCAAACATTAAATTTTGGACCATGAGAGAGTTCCTTCACGTGGTGTGGCCTGGATACAATATTTCTCAAAATGCATTTTATGAACTAATAAGGATATATTTTTTTCAAAATAAAAATGCAAATATGGTTTAGTTTGATTCTATTTTTTGCGGAATGTAGTAACTAAACACTCTCATAAAAATAACTTTAAAGTTAGTATAAGTATTTGGTTTAATTAATGTTAACTATAATCTGAGCACACCTAATAATTAGGTGACGCATAATAAAGAGAGAGAATCAAGTGGATTACTCGTCCATGCGATAGGACCGCATTGTAAACAGATATTTCGCGTCAGCCATTTTGATTCACGAAACACAATGTTATCGTTAAATATCCTCACTCTTCCACTATTTTCCCGATTATCAGCTGAAATAATATAAGAAATAAATATACAATATGAGACAAATAAATCAAATTAAACTTCTGATAACTTAAAAATCGTATAAAATGTTGTATTTATTGCTTTGTAATGACCAGACTCTACCAGTGTACATGTTCACGCATATAATATTTCTATATTCACTCGAAAATGAAGTAAAAATAGGCAAATACATTTATTTTTTTATTTATATGATACAATAACACGTTCTTTTATGCATTTCATTACAAAAACACAACAAAACAGTGATATAATGGGCTATTTGACGACCGGACTCTACCAGACTCTGTTTAGTGACACCGCCACGAACCTTCACGACGGGATATGATCAAAGTTGCGACTAATTATATTGTCCCCTCCAGTCATGTCTCAATTTGTGTTTGTTTAAAATCTTCAATTATCAACGTTGGAACTATATAGGAAGGATTCACTCCATGATCTAGCAACTGCGGATTATATTTAATGTGTCATCTGACAGTCTAGCAGGTAAGTCTCTAGAGTGAAAAGGTGGATTGTTTAGGTTCAGGGCAACTCCTATCCGTTTTAGAGCTCCAGAGAACTTAAATCTTGGCTCACTGTTCCGGCGACAGTGTATCAAGAAATGTTCTGTAGTGTTGTGAACATCACAAGTTGTGCAGACCGAGGAGCCGCCCACAATACGTGATATCATATGCTCCCTGTCAAGAGATTGAAAGTTTAGCCTCAGTCTCGTCACGCACACTTATCCGACTTGCTTTGATTGGCCACATTCGAATTTTCATGAAAACGCAGAGTATTGTGACAAGAATGACACACACCGATGATCGCTCCGTATTCCTATTCCTCTCGTACTTTACTCATGTTTTAAAATCTCATAACCTTCTTGTTTTTGTTACTAATAAAATGTACCAGGTGCATGGCCATACATAGCATATACGGAGTCTTAGGTAATACACCCTGTCTGTAGAGATGGTCGGTTGACTTAATATTTACAATTTACCAAGCAGCAGGAGCATTGTGAATTGTCGGATATTTTTCATAGTAATTTATTAAGTAGTTCGGGATAATCACAGGCAATCGAAGTTATCTATTGATCTGGGTAGCCTATAACAAGTTGAAGGGAGAACATCATTCTACCCACCGTTGACAATCGTATTCCTGCATATTTTCGTGTCATATTAATGAATACATCGGATCGTTTTGATATTCTTTTATAGCGAGTATTGATTCGGTGTAGATATCAAGGTACGCACCCTTATAAACTTTTATTATAAAAAGTAAAAGCTAATGAAAACCAACCTAGATGTTATTTTTTGAATTTACCTAATGTCGATCAGAGACATATAAACACAATAAACACAGAGATAAGATTCTCTGGATTTTCAAGCGAAATCACGACTTATTGAACGGGTATAGCCAAAAAATCGATAATATTGCGTAATATGATCTGTGTATTGCAAGCGCTTTATAGAAAATGAAAAGCGTATGACGACCCCGATTATTCCCTCGGAATACCTTGTTTTACTTCGTAGGTTGTATACAATTAATACCTTGAATTCTAAGCGAAGTCTTATTTGTCCCACAACAAATACTAGTTATATGCCTGTTGTCCCGTCAATATTTATTTACTTATCTTTGGTAGTAGTTTAATAATGGAATACGAGAACAAATACACCATTACTTGTAAACATCTAGACGAAATGGGACGTTACCCTTCTACTGTTCTTTTTTTATTATTACCATCATTCTCGGCAGTACAACGATTTTGCGAGCATCACTGCGACTCATCGAGGTTTTGTTTTAATAAACGAATAACCAATATTGTATGGTGTACATGTCGATGTCTTTTATGTCAATTCAAAGGCCCTATTTTTTTTAATTACATTCCGGTTTGACATAATTTCCCACTTACAGACGCCTTTTGAAATAATTGTGACACAAGGAGAAAGTACTCATAATGAACAATTTCTCCTTTTGCAACACTGATTTCAATAATCATACTATCTTTTATAGATGTTTTCAAAGTCGTCTGCTGCAGATTCGTTGATTGTGGGGCAGGATAATTAGATGGTTTTTTTTTTTCAAGTTTTATTAAATATAATCTCAGTTCATGTATACATGACAATATGAGAAATATAAACACAGAATAATTTTAAACATATATAAACGAGGCGTACCAAACAAGCACTAACATGTAGCATATTAAATAATACAATATAGACTGGAAAATCAAATAAGGTACCTGAAAAGGGGGGGGGGGGGAATACTCAAAAGAAATCACTTTATCTCTTAAACTTATTTATGATTGCCTTTATGAATGTGCAAAGTTTTCGATATTTCACAAAATTCGAAGTGTT
The DNA here is from genome assembly GCA_031761405.1 of Serripes groenlandicus. Lineage (NCBI taxonomy): Eukaryota > Metazoa > Mollusca > Bivalvia > Cardiida > Cardiidae > Serripes > Serripes groenlandicus. The sequence continues at coordinate 141,253,988 of JASEVX010000004.1, forward strand.
AATGTTCATGAGACTTTTGAAAAGATGGATATTCGGACGTTTGTAAAAAATATTATCTATAAATCTTTTCCTCTCCGAATTAAAGGAATTGCATTCTAATAAGTAATGAAATTCATCCCCAATCGAGTTATTAAGGTTACACAAAGGACATTGTTTAGACTGAGTATTATTTCTGTTCCAGCTTGATAATTCAACTGGTAATCGGTTATTTCTAGTTCGGAATTTTATTACATATTTTAAAAATATATGGGGTGTATTTATCAAATATGTTTCAAAACCAAACGTGTTTTTGAATATTCTGTAATTTTGACACTTATTTGAGGTGTTTAATATTGAGAGCCATTCGTTTATGAAAAAGTCAGAGAGTTTCTGTTTAACATTTAGTTGGAGCCATTTATTGTTTGGAAACAAGTGACTTTCCCATATATTTATATGTCCACATTTAATGAGTATGTTTTTTACATAATTAATCCAAAAGTATTTTGATTTTCTTGATTCCGGAGAATTTATGTAATTACTTAAAGCAATATTGTATATTAATGGAGGTAACTTTGCGTGCGTTGGATTAACGAGTTTAGACCAGAATGTTATTATGCGAGCATCTATATCAATTGATAGAGGTTTGATGCCGGTCTCACCGTACACAATGCAATTCGTCGTGCTGGATTTGAGACCTAATATATGTGTTTTAGATATTTAAGCTGAACCTTCTCTAACACATTTATATTACCGTGACCCCAGCATTCGCATCCATATAGTAGGATAGGTTTAACTGTTTTTTCATATAATTGGATTTGTAAATCTATTGGTAAAAATAAATCTTTCGGTTTTTTTAATAAACTATACATAGCACGAGTTGCTTGATTTGCTAAATAAGCTTTCGCTTTCAAGAATGACCCGCTTCTTCCAAACATAATGCCTAAGTATTTATATTCGTCAACGATATCTACGGTTTCGTTTTTATATGTAAAATTGAAATTTACTTGGCGACCACTGCTAAATATTAAAACTTTTGTTTTCGACGTGTTAACTGTAAGGTTCCAGGTATTGCAGTAGTCTTCATACACATTTAGAGAATGTTGCAAATCTTTAGCCGATTCAGTAATCAGTACAGTATCATCTGCATAAAGTAGCACAAACAATTTTAGGAACTCTGTAATTTTACCATTAATGTTGTTTTTGTTAGCAAAGAAACTATGCAAGTCGTTTAAGAATAATGAAAACAATAGCGGTGACAGATTTTCACCTTGTCGAACCCAATTGTACATGGAAAATAGTTAGATTTTTTACCATTGGCGCTTATACATGATTTTGCTTTATTATACATATTTTCAATCACGTTTAAAAACTTTCCTTTTATATTGTAGGTTTTTAATTTCATCCATAATTGTGATCTGCATACCAAGTCAAATGCACTTTTAAGGTCTATAAATGCACAAAATATCTTCTTTTTGCTATTACGTAGCAATTGGATAATCATAGAGAAGACAAACATATTGTCGACTGTGGAAAATCCTTTACGGAAACCCGCTTGGTAATTATTGATTAAATCAAATGTTTCAACGAAATTCTGTAGCCGGTTATTTAATACCGCTGTAAACAATTTTCCTACGCAGGATAATAACGTAATTGGTCTGTAGTTTGACGGGTCTGATACTTTCCCTTTATTTTTGTAAATTGGGTTAATAACACCTACTGTCCAGTTATCTGGGACGATGCCACAATTTAAGACTATATTGAAAACATTGTGATATAAGTGCTTCATCAGTGGAAACGAATTCTTAATATGTTCATTTAAGACTTCGTCAATACCACATGCTTTATTGTTGTTCAGACTCCTTACGGCTGAATTTATTTCATCAATCGATATGTCATCATTTAGAATTGAGTTATCGTACAATCCGTCAGCTAGTTGATTTTCACATGTTTGAGCATTTTCAGTATTCATATCGGTATTGATATTTTTAAAATGTTCGTGTAATGATTCTAGATCAGCCTGTACATTGTTTTTCGTTTTTCCGTTTAATATTTTCCAAAATTTCCTTGGATGAGATTTACTTATGTTTTTAAGCTTATTTGCATTATTGGTTTTATAATTTAAGAAATTCTTTTTCATAGCATGCTTATATAATTTGCTTTTATCTTTAAAATCATTTTTTGTTGTTTCATTTTTACGTAATTTATAACAGTATTTAGATTTATGAAACTGTTTTCTTGCAATTTTACATTCTTTATTAAACCATGACGTGTTGATTACATTATTATTTTTCTTAAAGTGTTTTTTGTTACGGTTATAGTCAAACGATTTTACACAAGCAGTTCTGAAGATATTGCATAATGTATCGACAGTACTGTTTAAATTTTCCACAGACACTTCATTCTCGTTCGTTTCTAATTTACACAGGCGGGCATACACCAGATCAATTTGATTTAAGTCGAGATTTGATATAAAATTGTCAACTCTTGCCTCATCCTACAGTCTCTTTTCTTCAGTCTCTTCGGCACTTTGATTACTATTATTTTCATATGTGTTATTTTTGATACCGAAGAAGAGACGTACGGGATTATGAATATCTGAAAATAACGGACAATAGACAGACAGAGAGTATGTGTTTTCACATATTTACATGACTGTGGCCAATTACCCCCTATACTTTGTTTAATTGTTTGAGATAAATTTGTTAATTAGAAGTTGACAGAGAGTAAATGTTTTCACACCATTCCATTATAAAAGGGCCCATTGCTTTTGAAAAATGTTTCACAGTTATTACCTAATTAGCGAATTAGTCATCAATTCATTTCTTCCATCTGTGGACTTTTTTAATTACCTCTCATCCATGTAATGAATGTCCCAACATCTGGTTTATGAATAAATTCTTTAGATATATGTTAAAACAATGAATAATATCGGATACAATACCATTTTAAAACACGTAGACTAGTTTGCAAATTGTTTTGTTTAAATTCATAAATCTTATATCAATTTGTTAATTTCTCGATGGTAATTGTTTATCAATAACGACACCTTAAGCAGCTCTAACGTAATTGAGTAAATTTGATGTTTTCCCTGTTTCTATAGAGATCTTCTTTTTTCCAAAATAGTTTTCGGGGGAGACAAATCACGATTCTTCTCTTTTTTGGGGCTCTAGTCTTAGTCTGAAAATATAATTTACAATTAAATAAGTCATCTGCCACTAATAATATGTGTTCGAATTGTGAAATATTGCAATTCATGGGGTATTAAGGTTAATACTAAAAAAACAAAAATTATTATATTTGAAAAAGGACGACATACCTTACATGAATTTATCTACAACAATATTCAATTAGAGATTGTGGGCTCCTTTAAATATTTAGGAATTAATTTATACTAGAACGGATGCTGGTTTCGTACCCAGAAACGGACAGCACAACATTCTTTATACGCTTTACATAACTTGTTTATTGTATTCAACCAGTTAAACTTAAATACAAACGATAAATGTAATCTGATTGATAGTCTAGTAGGATCCGTCCTAAATCACGGTGGAGAAATTTGGGGTTACTTTCCAAGTAAAAATGTGGAATTGATACATACTAAGTTTCTAAGAAAGATCCTGAATGTTAAAAAATGTACTAATCTTGATGCCCTATATGGCGAGTTAGGTCGTTACAGCTAGATTCAGATAATAATATCAATCACTTTAAACTTAATTGGGCACATAACGTTAAAAACATACTAGATGAAATCGGTATGACAAATATATGGATAGACCAAAATCCACAAACTATTGACTTCCGAACCATTAAGCAACGTATCCTCGACATATAAAAACAAAACTGATATGCAAACATTAATAATTCAAGTAAGCTTGCTTCCTATTGTATGTTTAAACATGATTTTAACATTGAATTATATCTGTCATGTATAAACGTAAACAAATACCGAATATCTCTGACAAAGTTACGTTTATCATGTCACAATCTGGAAATTGAATCAGGCAGATATTTGAACATTCCTAGATCCGAGAGAATATGCACACTCTGCAACATGAACGTCATTGAATCAGAATATCATTTCTTATTAGTGTGCCCAAAATATTATGAAATACGCAAGAGATATTTAAAAAAATATTATTGTCAATGGCCAAATATACTTAAATTTAATGCATTAATGTCTTCAATTTCTACGAAAACTATAAATAGTTTATCTAAATATGTATTCGTTGCAATGCTGGATTATTACACCTAATGATGAGATGGTGTAGCTTTGATAACCGTTCTAATATCAAAGTTTTAACGAAATGTATACATCATATTTCTACAATAGAGCAATTTTAGCAAGAACACTCATAATGTTAAATTATTGCAAGTTCTTCTGGAAAATCCAATTCTCCGTTTGTACATTTTATAATTTCTTTATTTGTTATAAACATACTGTTTGTTGTTTTATGCAATAAAATATATTGAATTGAATACTGTCTTTACCCTTTCTTATCCCTTTCCCAGATGCAAACAAAAAATGCAACAGATGGCTTTGAACACATGGTGTGTTCCCACTTTCCCAACCTTTAATTAGTCCTATAGAAATTGAGGTAGGGGTTGGGGGAATATATTGTTTGGTGTAACAATAGAGTTGAAAGGTGATAATTGGCGAAAATTGCTATACTGTACTAAAAAGTTGTGTTTCTAAATTTGGGAAAGTTGTTCATAAATATGAAAGATATTCTCTATTTTGAGTTATAAGCATTAATTCGAAAACATAGATATTAACATGTATAAGACAAACACAAATATGAACATGCATAGCACAAAATAGATATAGTTCTTGAAATATTTTGTATTGTACATATTCACTTTAATTTGACTAAAGTGAGCAGCAGCATCAACATACGTCATGATGTCCAGTTCGCAGTTGGTGCTTCAGTCTGATAAGCATTTGCTTAAACTCACGGTCACAGCCTTGGTCGCTGCTTTCCACCGTTGGCGTGCTTGAACAGCTTCGCCTCGTTAGCAGCCTGCTCTTTCAGGACCAAGTCTATCAATGTGTAAATATTAGGATGGCAGTGTCGTAGTTGGCTGTTTATTTTATGGTGCCAACCCTCAACATGATTGGTAGTGCGTGGACCATCATTCTCGTAATGATTCCGGAGCGGCGGTCTCCCTCTACCCACTGCTCAGTCACATAATCCTTTAACTTAGACACAGGCACCGAGTCAATGTCACATTCACTTCTTCATTGTCCTTGAAGTCAGCTACAAGACCACGATATTGTACTTTTCTCCACATACACTGTATGAAGTGAAAGAAACATCCACGGACTTGAACACCAACAATCACGATACTGACAGCACGCCACGCTGCTGTTTCGAAGTCCATCATTATCGTTTCTGGGGACAGATGAATGTTATGTTCACGAGCGAAATTATGGATGAGTGTGAAGAATCTGATGTACATTGTCTGCTGCTTATTTGTAAGTAGTCCATACACTAGGGGACACATATACCAGTCGATCATGGCGTGGATGGTGTATAGCTGGTAGAACTATGACGGCAAAGCGTAGAAGGTACCGTCCACATACCAGTTTTCGGCTGTAGACAGCTGGGCCAGGTTGTCAACGGTGGCGAATATGAGCATTCGCTTCACATCACCGTCATTGGCGATTAGGAATGGCTCCCCTGCAAGCGACTCTGTCCACTTCCCTTCCAAGTTCACATCCGCCCTTGTCTTTGGCAGGACTGGTCTAGTCTTAGACCGCTGTCTATATAAACTGGATTTGGGTTCTTAGAATGTGGGTAGATTAGCCACAACCTCTTTGGTGGAATTGTCACATTCGATCGATCTTGTTTCTGCCAGCATATCGTTATAGATGGAGGGCACCGGCTGTGTTGACCCTCGGACCTGCTTTCAGACACCACTCATGGTGTCCGCAGCAACAATGCTGCTGTCATCTCTTGGGTGATTGTGTTCATCAGCGATTTTGGTAGGAAGCTCATTCTTAGTGTTAATTTTAGCAGTGCGTGCTTTGTTGACACAGTCCCAGTAGCGACACCCCCTAGTTCTGGTGTACAGGCTGTACATGTAGCCATTTAGAACCAGAGTCTGTCTTCCTCTGCTATTCTCTATGAATCGTATATTGACTAGCGCATTTGCCATTTTAGAGGTTTATGATTACAAAAATAACAAAAAAATAGTTTTATTCTAGAATAAGTATGTATTTTCAACAGATGGAACAAGATAAAAAAAAAATGAAATAATACACTGCAAGTACAAGTTTATGTGTGTCTTTCATTTATCTTTTGAACAGTATAGAAAATACAGGTAAGTCTGAGGTGCGAAGAGATAATTGGGGATAATTGATATGTGTGAAAATAAAAGGTTGGGAAAGTGGGAGCAAACCGAACACATTAAGAAAACCTCAATACATGAAGGTTCAATTACTGAAATCATTTGAAAACTTTGTTGCAAAAGGAGATAATGCTTGTTTTCAAAGGTCGTTTGCTGCAGATTATGGGAAACGTCAAAAAAAGACACGCAGATGAATATTTTGATTTATGCGCTTTACCGTTTTGGTAAGAAAGGGTTACATCAATTGTCAATTAGAGTGGTTAAGTCTAAAGGGTTTTTAAAAAAACAGTTGAAAGTTAACATCAAAAGCATTAAACTTTGACTCCTTTGAACTGAACTTAATTGAAAGATACTGGTGTTATTGTGTACATGTCAAATCAAACATCACATCTGGTTTCATCGTCGGTATGTCACCACCTAACACCTGGTTACCATCTGGAAGCAAGTTGTATCAATTAAATCGTATCATATTATAATGAACAATTTGTCCTTTAGCCACAATTTTTTCAACTCTTTTATATTATTATACTTTTATTTACAGAGATTTGTCATGTTTTAGCTACTCAGGAGGGTTGTAGGACGTTTTGGCCCGGATGTTTCGTCCTAGGACATTTTGGCCAGCCATTCTTATCTAATAGGACTTTTTGGCCAGAAAGGTTTAAAAGCCAGTTATAACAAGACAATTTTTTATTTTATTTAATATTTTATTATTAATGTATCTCTATATCTAAAATACGAAGTTAAAAAAATACTATCATAACGGCAACACTGAGTTATTCAAATTAATAAAATGGTCGTTGATCTTCTTTACCTTGTAGTTAATGACTATCAGAGTAAATAGTACTAAATAATAACTTTATCAGTTATCACATTAAAAAAACTGTAAACAAATGTTTTAAACTGTTTATTGAATATCAATAATGTAGTTTGGATTAAAAATGTGTGAAAAATGGTAATATGTTTGCAATAAACTGTTAATTAGATAACATCATTGTAGTTTAGATTAAAGATTAAAGATGTGTGAAAGCACATTTATATTGTAAAAAGTATTTATAATGTTCTTATACTTAATAGTTTTCTTAAACTTAATAAGAGTCTCATATTAATAGAGTTATAGCACGGAAAATAGTGATTTGGGCAAAAGATCCCATCTAAAAAATATGGCTGGCCAAAAGGTCCAGGCTAAAAAGTCCTAGGGCGAAACGTTCGGGTCAAAACATCCGTTGGCCAAAACGTCCGTCCACCACTCAGGAGACAAAATATTCAACATTAAAAAGAAGAATGCATGATAAGTAAATCACTGATTTATGTAATTCACCAAACCAGGACACCCAAAATCATGTTTTTACCCCAAAAAGAAGGTCAAACTCAGCATCTTCAGCATTCAATGTGAAGAAAGGTACAAGATGTGACTATATTCAAAATATGAAAGCCCTAGCACAAATACTTATAAATGAAAATGCCAACTTGCCCTAAAACTTTAACTGGACGCCGACGCCGGGGCGTGTAGTAAAGCTCTCATATTCTTCGAAAAAGTGTTTTCAAAAAGCCGTCTGCTGCAGAGGCGTCAGAAAGCGTCTATATGAGGGAAAGGGTTAACAAAATAAAAAGGGCATACTAAGGTCTACGACCCGGAACCAATTCAGTTGTGATATTACACAGCAGCATGTGGCAACAATTATGATTCTTGTTTTCAGACCGTTTGATCAAAACTATAAAGCACTGTAATAGTTATGGAGGTTTGTTCTTAACGGTTGTTGCTTACCCAATAGTCTGTATATTCAGAGACATATACACATATGTGTTTATATGTCTCTTTTATATTCAAAGTGTTTTGTCGAAAGCGAAAACGACGGAACAGAACCAACGTCTTTGACAGATCCAATTGAAGAAACGCAAAACATCATCTTTAACCTTTCCCATATGCAAAACTACTTTGATGTTTCTGCAGCAGATGCCTTTTCAAGAAATTGTAGCAAAATGAGAATTAAACATTCACTTATAAAAAATTGCCATATTCGTTCCTAAATATGTTCTGTTGTCTGCTGCAGATGCGTTGAAGGAATGAATTACAAAGACCGAAATAGCATTGTATTGTATAAGCCCTCAGCTTTCATGAAAACTCACCATGACTTTTTTCAACACTCTTCAATGATTAAACTTTATAAAGGCTAGCCACATTTTTAACTAGTGGTTTTCACTCTTGGTCAAATTTATTTGGACACTCTTCTATGTTTGTTGACAACCCGATTAGCTTTACTAAACTGTATCCAACAATATTTTGTTCAAGTATGCCCTACCAAACCATGAATCCGTCATACAGTCTTCCTGGGTTTCATACCGAGAACAAATGAGTATTTCTTGATTGTCCAAAGTAACAGCTAAACATAGATTACCTGTGTATGGATATTTTTATCTGGGTGAAATGATCAAGGGAAATAACAGATGGTACGTGATCCTTTCCAGTTTATGTAACACTGCATGGCTGGCCTTTATACGGATCTTTGTAAAACACAGGGTTTTACCTAATCAGTTATTCAACACCGAAAATTCATGAAAGACCAGCAGTAATTAATACAAGGGTTCCCGTAATAATACACAATGCACAGTGATTCTGCAAATCGGCTCTGTCTGTCTGTCTGTCTGTCTGTATGTCTGTCGTCTGTCTGTCTGTCTGTCTGTCTGTCTGTCTGTCTGTCTGTCTCTGTCTCTGTCTCTGTCTCTCTCTCTCTCTGTCTGTCTCTCTCTCTCTCTCTGTCTCTCTCTCTGTCTCTCTGTCTCTCTGTCTCTCTCTCTCTCTCTCTTTCTATGTATATATGATTCTCTGTATATTTTCCCACCTCCCACTAAACATGTTTAGCATTCAACTGTTTAATCGTTACCTGTGCAACGCTCTTTTTTCAAACAAATACTATTTGTATCACAATGTTATCAAATTGGTCGTAATGTAGAATCATACTCCTAGACTAGATGTCGATCAGCTCTTTTTGCAACTTTTCATTTAACACCTTTTTCACATTATTTAACATGGCGTTAATATTGTTCTGTTTCTTTTGGATGTGTTCAATGTCGGGAGAGTCCATTTCACGACTTTTTATTACATCATTTAATGTTTTTTCTACATTGGCCACTCTTGTGTCTATTTTGTCTAGACATCCGCTAAATGTTCTCAATGTGTTTTGAATCGAGTCTAATTGTGTTAATTTTGTTTCTCTAACATCATATCTGTTCATCAACTGAGAGAACTGATCAGGTCCCGTTAGGTTCATATATGAAGGCGGTGTATTGTAACTGGTGTGTAGCATGGCGACCCTTGGTTTGGTGTTTGAATATTTTGCAACTGAGGGGTTGCATAATTTTGTCAATTTTGACCATTTCATAGATAACGTTTGTCCCACAAGGGGTTAGTGCTTGAGTTAAAGTGCCTTGAGTTTCTCAGATATATACACAGTTTCAATTTGTCACATGTAACTGACCAGAATTCACACCTCGATCGGGGGTGTTTACATAACTGTGAGAGCGGCCGCACTCGATTGTACCGAAGATCGTTTGTTTGTGTGGTTTTAATCGAATAATTGTGACTGATCTAACGATTAATTAAAAGACAGTTTGTTTCTTTTTTTTTTTTAAAAATGATGGCTTATGCAAGGCTGGACTTATATAATAATGATTTATTAATTATATTCGGCATTTGTTTTGATAATCCAAATAATTTGAATTAATGTGATAAGTGCGAATTGCTGTATTTGTAAAATATTTACCAACATGATTACAAGATTTAAAGAGTAGTTTGAAGTTTTAAATACATTTTCACCTGAGTTGGTATATGCAGCTACTACAGGTATATTTTCTTAACTGTCAATAAAAACAATATGATTAAAATAGGTGGTTATCATGAATGAAAACGTTCCGATAACGACATTCTAGTCTGATGTATATATGACCGGGAAATGTGAGTTCAAACAACAACAGCAATTATAACAAAACCCGGAAGTAAGTGAATATTTATTGTCTATGAGTATATACGGTTACAAAATTATACGATTACCGATTAGTAATATATTGGTAACCGTTGACATCCCTACTGTTTACACAATGATTTTGACTTTATTCAATTTGTAAATATATATTTACTATGTTTGATAAAGATATTCCATAATTATGTTTTGCTAAAATACGTTAAATGTCGTCAATTGCATTTTGTTGTTTGTTGGAAAAGGTGACGTATCTGAATAAGATAATAACCCATTTCAACATACAATAGATCTGGAGCAGTCGACATTTGAAATATTTGTTTCCCTTTTTACACAATGATTTTAACTTGATTTAATTTGTAAATATAGATATTCTTTCTTTGAAAAAGATATTCTATGATTATGTTTTGCTAAAATATGTTAAATGTCGTCAAGTGCATTTTTGTGTATGTTGGAAAAGGTTAACGTGACGTACCTGAATACTATAAAGAACCCATTTCAACGTACAATATATCTGCAGCAGTCGACATTTGAAAGCATCTCGTTGAATATGTTTACAACCGGACAATAGGATTAAACACGGACAATGATTGTCAACAGTTTTATAGATATAGACCAAACTAATGGACCTACGATCATCTCACACGTACGAAGTTGTGTTGGCTCGTGTGAACTTGGTGTTCACGTAGCTTGCACTGTCAACTGTGTTTTATGTCGTTTTCAACAATAATTTTACGATCAGATGATTTCTCTCTCCCACCAGGGTGTCATGAAGCATGTCCCTTATTCTGAAAACGCTATGTACCTCTAATGGCGTGGGCTAAAAAGGGTCAGGGAAAGGTGTTCCAAGTTTCACATGGATTCTTTATTGTTTTTCTTCATTTGTTTACGCAAATGTAAATAAATGACTACTTTTTACCAAATGAGTTCACGTTTACACGAGCATAGATCCAGGAAAACTATCCTTAGCTTAGTCATTTCACGTATAGACGAGCATAGCTCCAGGAAAACTATCCTTAGCGTACTAGTTTTTCACGTATAAACGAGCATAGCTCCAGGAAAACTATCCTTAGCGTACTAGTTTTTCACGTATAAACGAGCATAGCTCCAGGAAAACTAACCTTAGCGTACTAGTTTTTCACGTATAGACGAGCATAGCTCCAGGAAAACTATCCTTAGCGTACTAGTTTTTCACGTATAAACTAGCATAGCTCCAGGAAAACTAACCTTAGCGTACTAGTTTTTCACGTATAAACGAGCATAGCTCCAGGAAAAATATCCTTAGCTTAGTTATTTCACGTATACACGAGGATAGCTACAGGAAAACTAACATTAGCGTAGTTATTTCACGTATAGACGAGCATAGCTACAGGAAAACTAACCTTAGCGTAGTTATTTCACGTATACACGAGCATAGCTACAGGAAAACTAACATTAGCGTACTAGTTTTTCACGTATAAACTAGCATAGCTCCAGGAAAACTAACCTTAGCTTAGTTATTTCACGTATAGACGAGCATAGCTACAGGAAAACTAACCTTAGCGTAGTTATTTCACGTATACACGAGCATAGCTACAGGAAAACTAACCTTAGCGTACTAGTTTTTCACGTATAAACGAGCATAGCTACAGGAAAACTAACCTTAGCGTAGTTATTTCACGTATAAACGAGCATAGCTCCAGGAAAACTAACCTTAGCGTACTAGTTTTTCGCGTATAAAACGAGCATAGCTCCAGGAAAACTAACCTTAGCGTACTAGTTTTTCGCGTATAAACGAGCATATCTCCAGGAAAACTAACCTTAGTGTACTAGTTATTCACGTATAAACGAGCATAGCTCCAGGAAAACTAACCTTAGCGTACTAGTTTTTCACGTATAAACGAGCATAGCTCCAGGAAAACTATCTTTAGCGTACTAGTTTTTCACGTATAAACGAGCATAGCTCCAGGAAATCTAACCTTAGCGTACTAGTTTTTCACGTATAAACGAGCATAGCTCCAGGAAAACTAACCTTAGCGTACTAGTTTTTCGCGTATAAATGAGCATAGCTCCAGGAAAAATAACCTTAGCGTACTAGTTTTTCACGTATAAACGAGCATAGCTACAGGAAAACTAACCTTAGCGTAGTTATTTCACGTATAAACGAGCATAGCTCCAGGAAAACCAACTTTAGCGTAGTTATTTCACGTACAGACGAGCATAGCTCCAGGAAAACTAACCTTAGCGTATTTATTTCACGTGCAGACGAGCATAGCTCCAGGGATACTAATTTTAGCGTAGTTATTTCACGTACGGTCAAGCATGGCTGCAGGAAAACCAACGTAAGCGTAGTTATTTCACATACAGACGAGCATAACTCCAGGAAAACCATAGCTCCAGGAAAACTAACCTTAGCATAACTTTTTTATGTTCAGACGAGCATGGCTTGAGGAAAAGACCAACCTTAGCGTAATTATTTCACGTACATACGAGCATGGTTACAGGAAAAACAACATTATCGTAATTATTTAACTTATAGAAAAGCATAGCTCCAGGAAAACCAACATTAACGTTCTAGTATTTCTAATGTGGTGCACCAAGAAAACTAACCTTAGCGTACCAGTATTTCTTACAATTTGTGATGAGTTGTACTCTGGTAAAACCAGCATTAGCGTAATCATTTCACTTACTGACGAGCATAGCTTCATAAATACCAACCTTAGCCTACTAGTAGTACTAGTGTGGTGCTGTGAGAAAACCAACCTTAGCGTAATGATTACGCGTGTTGAAGAACACATGCCTTTTCATGCTTGCTAAGGAACCAAAGGAATACCGCTTTGTACAAGTTTTGTGAAACCTTCTATCTCTAAGTTGCGACCAGTGCTGATCACGATCACAGAGCCGCTCAAATGTTATTGAAATCATATAAATAGTCCTCACTCCATTAATAAACCTAAGAAGTGAAATCGGATATAATTTCGTTAAAATAAATCGTAGTCAAGACCTGTCCTTATTTACTCTTCCTTTCTTTTACAGGTGTCCTAAAACAGCGATGACAGTGTATATCAACTATCTACTAACACTCTGTAAGTTTGAAAACGCATTTTGACCCATTTAAATCAGAAAGTTTTACAGGTGACATAAAACAGCGATGACAGTGTATATCAACTACATGTATATACTAACACTTTGTAAGTTTGAAAACGCTTTCTGACCCATTTGAATCGGTAAGTTTTACAGGTGACCTAAAACAGCAATGACCGTGTATATCAACTATCTACTAACACTCTGTAAGTTTGAAAACGCATTTTGACCCATTTAAATCAGAAAGTTTTACAGTTGACATAAAACAGCGATGACAGTGTATATCAACTATCTACTAACACTCTGTAAGTTTGAAAACGCTTTCTGACCCATTTGAATCGGTAAGTTTTACAGGTGACCTAAAACAGCAATGACCGTGTATATTAACTATCTACTAACACTCTGTAAGTTTGAAAACGCATTTTGACCCATTTAAATCAGAAAGTTTTACAGTTGACATAAAACAGCGATGACAGTGTATATCAACTATCTACTAACACTCTGGAAGTTTGAAAACGCTTTCTGACCCATTTGAATCGGTAAGTTTCACATGTGATCTAAAACAGCAATGAACGTTCATGTCAACTATCTACTAACAATCTGTAAGTTTTAAAACGCATTCTGACCCATTTGAATCGGTAAGTTTTACAGGTGACCTAAAACAGCGATGACAGTGAATATCAACTATCTACTAACACTCTGTAAGTTTGAAAACGCATTCTGAGCCATTTGAATTGGTAAGTTTTACACGTGACCTAAAACAGCGATGACAGTGTATATCAACTATCTACAAACACTCTGTAAGTTTGAAAACGCATTCTGAGCCATTTGAATCGGTAAGTTTTACAGGTGACCTAAAACAGCGATGACAGCGTGTATCAACTATCTACTAACACTCGGTAAGTGTTACAGGTGACCTAATGACAGTGTATTTCAACTATCTACTAACACTCTGTAAGTTTGAAAACGTATTCTGAGCCATTTGAATCGGTAAGTTTTACAGGTGACCTAAAACGGCGATGACAGTGTATATTAACTATCTACACTCTGTCAGTTTGAAAACGCATTCTGATCCATTTGAAACGGATAGTGAGTAATTTTGAAAATTGTTATATTTATACCTGTTCGGAATCTATTCATCACATTACGGAATCGCTTGGAAAGTGGACATAGTCTTTACATGGTTAAGGGTAATACCCATTATAAGGGGACGGGACATAATTAACACATTGCAATGAGACACAATTAATTAATTGAAAAGGGACACAATTAATACATTGAAAAGGGACACAATTAATACATTTGAAAAGGGAAACACTTCATAAATGGTTAAGTGACAAACTCATGATATGGGGGAAGGGACAACAGTATCATATTGAACAGGGACATAGATAAGGGGCATACGCAATACAGGGGAAAGGGACACAATTAATACATGGTTTAATTGACAAAGTCAATATATCGGGAAGGGACACAAATATTACATTTAACTGGGACTACTTATTACATGGATAAGGGGGCGTACTCATTAACTGTTTATAGAACAGAATCGTTACATTGAAAAGGGACAACATTATTACATTTAGAAGGGACACCATTAACACATTGATACGAACATAATCATGGCTTTGAACAAAGAAACAAACACTAAATTGTTGAATAACATATTCATAAGAAGGCAAAGGGACGTTATTATAAAAGTGTAAAGGAACATAATGATAAGAAAGGGAACAGAAGCGTTACTTTGAAAAGGGCCACACTTAGTACATGGTTAATAGACATGCCTATTACATTGAAGAATGGCAACATTTTTACATGGTAAAGGGACATATTCATTACATAGGAAAGGGACATAATCATATCATGGCAAAGGGAAATATTAACATAAACAGTATATTGAAAAGGAACACAATGTTTACATGGTTAGGAAATATAATCATCACTTGGTTAAGGAACATAATCATTACATGGTTAAGGGACATATTCATTAATGATTAAGGGACATAATCATTACAAACTTAATGGAAAAAACTTATTAAATGGTTAAGGCACATACTTATAACATGGTTAAGGGACACACGTATTACATTGTTAAGGTCCATAGTTATAACATGGTTAAGGGACACCATTATTATATGATTAAGGGACATAATTATTATATGGTTAAAGAACAGAATAATTTCATGGTTAAGGGACATTATTATTACATGTTTAGGGGACATTATTATTACATGGTTAGGGGACATTATTATTACATGGTTATGGGACATAAACCTTACATGGTTACAGGACATGCTAATATCATTGAAAAATGACAAAATTATTGCATGGTTAAGAGATTTGTAAATGGTTAAGGAACAGAATCATTACTTTGTTAGGGACACAATAATGACATGGTTAAGGGACATAATCATTACTTGGTTAAGGGACACAATTTGTTTCATGGCTAAGGAAAAGAATCATTAAATGGATAAGGGAGAATCATTACTTGGTTAAGAGACATAATTATTACATGGTTAAGGGATACAATTATTTCATGGTTAAGGGACATAATTATTACATGGTTACACTATTCGTTTCATGGTTAAGGAACAGAATCATTACATGGTTAAGGGACAGAATCATCTCTTGGTTATTAGACAAACCTAATTATTACTTGGTTAAGGGACATAATTATTATATGGTTAAGGGACATAATTATCATATGGTTAAGGAAAATAATCATTACATGGTTAAAGGACATAATTATTACATGGTTAAGGTACCCAATCATTACATGGTTAAGAGACATAATTAGTATATGGTTAAGGGACATACTTATTACATAGTTAAGGGACATACTTATTACATGTTTAAGGGACATCATTATTACATGGTAAAGGTACACAGTCATTACATGGTTAAGGGACACAAATATTACATGGATAAGGGACACAATTATCTAATGGTTAAGGGACATAATATGGTTAAGGGACATAATTTGTATATGGTTAAGGGACATACGTATTACAGGATTAAGGGACAAAATTATAGAATGGAAAGGGACATATTTATTAAATGGTTTAGGGACATACTCATTACTTGGTTCAGGGACCTAATTGTTGCATGGATAAGGGAAACAATTATTGAATTTTAAGGGACATATTTAGTACATGATTTAGGAACATACTCTTTTCTTGGTTAGGGACATTATTATTACATGGTAAAGGGACAGAATTAGTACTTGGTTAAGGGACACAATCTTTGAATGGTTAAGGGACATACTTATTTATTAGTAAGGGACACAATTATTACATTGTTAAGGGATATAATTATTACATGGTTAAGGGACACAGTTTTTGAATGGTTAAGGGACATGATTATTACATGGTTAAGGGACTCAATTTGTGAACGGTTAAAGGACATATTTATCAAACGATTGAAAGACATACTCATTACTTGGTTAAAGAAAATAATTATGACATGGTTAAGCGACACCATTTTTGAATGGTTAAGGGACATACTTATTACATTGTTAAGGGACATACTTATTACATTGTTAAGGGACATACTTATTACATTGTTAAGGGACATACTTATTACATGGTTAAGGGACATAATTATTACATAGTTAAGGGACACAATTATTAATGGTTGAGGGACATATTGTGGTTAAGGGACATAATAATTACATGGTTAAGGTACATAATTATTACATGGTTACGGGACACAAGCATTCATTGGTAAGGGACATAATTATTACATGTTTAAGTGACACAATTATAACTTTGTTAAAGGACTTAATAAGTAAATGAATATGGGACATAATTATTACTTGGTTAAGGTACATATATATTACAGGGTTAAGGGACACAATAGGTAAATGGTTAAGGGATATAATTATTACATGGTTAAGACACATAAGTATTATATGGTTTAGGGACATGGTTAAGAGACACAGTTTTTGAATGTGTAAGGGACATAATTATTACATGGTTAAGGAACTCAATTATTGAATGGTTAAGTGACATATTTATGAAATGGTTTAGGGAAATACTCATTACTTGGTTAAGGGAAGAATTATTACATGGTTAAGGGACATAACTATTACATGTTTAAGGGACATAATTATTACAGCATTAAGGGACATAATTATTTCATGGTTAAAGTACTCAATCATTACATGGTTAAGGGACACAATTATCGCATGGCTAATTTACACAATTTTTACATGGTTAATGGAAATCATTATTACATGGTTAAGGGACACCATTATTACATGGCTAAGGAACATAATTATAACATCATCAAGGACAAGTATTGACTGGTAAAGGGACATAATTATTACATGGTTAAAGGTCACATGTGTTGAATGGTTAAAGGACATAAATATTACATGGTTAAGTGACATAACTATTACATGGTTAAGGGACACAATCATTACATGGTTACGTGACAGAATTATTACATGGTTACAGGACAGAATTGTTACATGGTTACGGAACAGAATTATTACATGGTTAAGAGACATAATTATTTCATGGTTACGGGACAGAATTATTACATGGTTAATGGACAGAATTATTACATGGTTACGGGACAGAATTATTACTTGGTTACAGGACAGAATTATTACATGGTTACGGGACAGAATTATTACATGGTTAAGTGACACAATTATTACTTGGTTAAGGGACATAACTATTACATGGTTAAGGGATAAAAATCATTACATGGTAAATGGATATAATAATAACTTGGTTAAGGGACATAATTATAACATGATTAAGAGACATAATTACTTCATAATTAATGTACACAATCATTACATGATTAAGGGACAAAATTATTACATGGCTCAGGGACACAGTTATTACTTGGTTAAGGAACATAATTGTTACTTGGTTAAGGGC
Organism: Serripes groenlandicus; assembly: GCA_031761405.1. NCBI lineage: Eukaryota > Metazoa > Mollusca > Bivalvia > Cardiida > Cardiidae > Serripes > Serripes groenlandicus. The sequence continues at coordinate 141,272,244 of JASEVX010000004.1, forward strand.
CATACTCATGACATGGTTTAGCGACATAATTATTTTTATAAAGACCGACAAAACTATGACATGGTTCAGACAAGTCTTTGAGCCATTTCAGTCTGATCAGTATCCAGACTTCTAGAAATCTTCCTAATGATTTTGAAAAGGAATTTCTCCGATAAATCTGTATGTATGTACAGCGGATTTTAAACATTTTCAACATTTAACAAATGTAAAACAGACAACTTTCAGAACATTTGAGGAAAAATGTTTGGGAATCTCTTCACCTGTGTCTGTCTGTCCGTCGTGCATTAACTTACTGTCATATTGTCAGGGGGTAATCCTTTCCATTGAATACTCGTGTTATATTTCAGTGTGTATACTTGTCGTGTTATATTTCAGTGTGTATACTTGTCATGTTATATTTCAGTGTGTATACTTGTCGTGTTTTATTTCAGTGTGTATACTTGTCGTGTTATATTTCAGTGTGTATAGTTGTCGTGTTATACTTCAGTGTGTATAGTTGTCGTGTTATATTTCAGTGTGTATACTTGTTGTGTTTTATTTCAGTGTGTATACTTGTCGTGTTATATGTCAGTGTGTATACGTGTCGTGTTATATTTCAATGTGTATACTTGTCGTGTTATATTTTAGTGTTTATACTTGTCGTGTTATATTTCAGTGTGTATACTTGTCGTTGTCAATGCATCGGAGATCAATGAGTCTGATGAACAAAGAGATATAGCACCCGAGCAAAGTTGTGATGAAGCTGTAACTCACTTTAAAGAGTTTGTAAATGAGAGCATGAACTATCTCTTCGAAAATGGAAGGTACTTTGTAACATCATATTCTATTTCATAATGATTGTAGAGTAGAAGACTGTCTTTATCTTCCTCTGTATTCTTTATTTATCATAAGTATCAATATGGTACTACTTTTACCATAACTACTACGTCTACTACTAACTACTAACAAATAAATAAAGTATATTTTAACTTGAATTGTAAATTAGCACTATTTCGAAGGATAAAACCATTTCTCAATAAAGAAATGAGAGTATTGTTCCACAATAGCAATATTTTCACCATATTTGATTATGGATCTACCGTATGGTCTAAATATAATGTGAGCGTCTTAAACAAAATAATTAACACTCAGAAAAGATCAGCTAGAATGATTTTAGACAAGAGGTTCGATCACCCCTCATCTCCTCTATTTCAAGCAATTAATTAGTTGCTGTTCTTTCAACGTTGTAATGACCACATGGGTGTTTTAATTTACAAAGCTGTTCACAATCTAGCTCCTGTGTATCTATCAAACCTACGTATTAATGAAACAGATGCATCTGCAAATTATAATCTTCGTTCCAAAAACAGTAACGATATTCCTCATCCATATAACTGGTAGACACATGTCGGGTTATCATTTGAGTAGGAGCAAGAGAATATCCATACTGCAGTTATGCATAACACTTACATTATAGTAGTTGAAAAAACAGTTATCAACTGTGGGGACAATTGGAACAACAAGGATGGGGTCAAGTCAACGCTGTGAATGTCCTTCATTGAAATATAATTGAAGCATTTCATTGTTTATGACAAATCTCCATTCTAAAGTAGGTTGACCATACACACAGCCAACTAATTATTGATCAAACTGCAAATACCTAAAACATCGGATTATTTATTTCATTTTAGATGTGTCATAACTTAGTGTTTTTAAACACACACAATTGTAATATGTTCAAGACATTTCAATTTTTTTTTTTCTAATAATAACTCGTCCTCCCATGTCATTTCCGAAAAGCTATTAAAAATATAAGTCTCGGGCTTCTGCCCGGCGTCTAATAAAGCTGCAAGGAGTGAGCATTGTTAATTATCCAGCATATACGTAAAGGACATGTGTAAATGCCTTCCAAGCAAGCTGCTTAAAGCCAAAAGTAACTAGTTTTTGATCCCACATGACTTACTTTCAAACCTGACTCCGCATACTTTAAATGGTAGTAATTGCTGCCCTCCTTGGCGCTCATGGTTGCGGGGTTAGCATAACGACTGATTGGCTGGTGTCAGGATAAAAGGACCGGTAGTACCGGTAACCTACCAAGGAAACGCCGTGATATAACTGCATAACTTGATGGAGATCAATGTTCTGGTCATGTTTCAAGCAGATTAAATTTCACATTTGACCCCATGTGTGCTCACAGGGTTTTCTAAACCTTGGCATAGTTACATAGTTTCAGACCCGACATGGTCCAGTTTCGAACCCGACTGCGATTTGATGGTGATGAATATTCTGATGATTTTTACAAAAGTTTGGATAAACACGAGGGACATGGTGGCCCATGATTTCTCACCTGAGTTATAACTAGAGTGTTAACAAGATTTTCTTCAATTGTGCCTAGTCTTTTACCGGATAAGAGACTTGTTCAAACCAATCCTAGATATCATCCAAACACTAATTCTGGCAAAGTTTGCACATGCTCAAATTAAAAATGCGACATTTAGTGTTAACAAGATTTTCCTTCAATTTGGTCTAGTGACCTAGTTTTTGACCCAACATGACCAATATTCAAACTTGGCATAGATATCATCAAGCGATTTAAGCTGCTGTAGATAAAAATGCGGTCTCTAGAGTGTTAAAAATAGTTTCCTTCAATTTGGCCTTAGTGACTTTATGACCGAATATGACCTATATTCGACCTTAGCATGGATGTCCTCCAAACAATTATTCTGACAACATTTTTTCATGCTAAAGTTAAATCAAAGCGCCAATGACACTGTAGTGGCGATCGTATGGAAAATCCTGCAAAGTAACAAGCAATATATCGGTGTAAGGCTTGCGATTTTCAATAATAGTGCACTATGGTGCGGGTCAATTTGAGAATGTATCAACCCTGCATCTTTTGACTGTAGAATAATGTCAGTTTGCCAGAATGTTGTCTTCGTGAGTTTTTAGTTACGTTCTGAAACTGGTCATGATGGGTTCAAAATTAGGCCATTCCAAATTTATGAAAAATCTATTTGGTACTCGATAGACTACCGTTTAGCTCATTAGAATGGCTATTTGTAATCTAAATTGTTCGGGTAATCACATGTTCATCACCAGGTCGCTAGGCCATATTAAGATACAATATTGTGTACACTTTAGAAATGACAAAATTATCAAGAAAAGAGTGAAAACAGTATCCATTAGTTCGGTGTTTGTTTCAATGATGTCCGATATCAAACAGGTCTGTTCAATTTAGTCCCTTCACATTGCATGATTGAGCGTTGTCAGAGACATATAATCACAGTGTATTTATATGTCTCTGGGGTTGTTAAACTTCTTCGAGTGCAATAACAAACACAAGACATGTACAAAAAGCACAATTTCACTATTTGCCAAACTGTTCAATTTATAAAAATATAGGCATATATTATAATGCTCGATCTCCAAACTAAATTAGGCTACACGTTCAGCATTGATTGCTAATTGACTCTAGAACGTGCAGACGTGTATACATAACGTGTGTACACACTGACATCGTGTGTACTTTAAAGCGACTGAACTCCAGATACCCAACTGTCGAAAAAAAATTAAATTTCCAATTTTAAGAAAATAAGTGTTATTTTTGTATTTGGGGCATTAAAATATGATAACTGACATATTACATACCCCTATAATCGGTGAGATTTTCTTGTTTTCAATACATTTTCCATTGCAAATTCTACCTTGTCAGTAACGGGTTAAGTATTTTTAAATAGGAAACCCCTTGATCGGGACAATTGAAAACGACTCAAATTCGCTTTATTGATAAAAAACGATACATGTTCTACCCTGGTTTTTCTTGGATAACATAAAGAATAACATTCAGGGCGAATTCGATCTTTTTTTTTTTTTTTTTTTTTTGCGTGCCATCTGGATTTCAGTCGCTTTAAACCTTTGTAAACCAGTCTTATCATCTAGACGCTTTCTTATTTTTAGACAACTACACAATAAAGCGTTTATAATATTGAGATTTAAGAACACCAATCTCGCGAGCTATTTATAGAACCTTTTGGAATTTCCAGATTTGAGTATCATCAGAGTTATTTGCAAGGCAGATAGAACGCGCAATGATATTTATTATCTGCCCAATCATGACGAAGATAATAATATGTTAATAGGCAAAGCCTAGGTCGTGTGAAAGCAAGAACAATTAATTAAGCACTGTCTGTCCCCCAACAAGAAACAAATTAATAGGCAAATTGTAGAAAGTTACAAAAACAAAATTTGAAAAACATATTGAAAATAAACGAAACTTAGCATGCATTTAAGTTTAATTTGTACATATATATCTGTTTTATTTTTTATTAGGTCAGGATTGTAACAGACTGTAAGATTTCCAAGGATGTTGATGGAAAACAACACTAGAAGGCATTGAAGAATGTTCTGATTTATTTTTACAAATGCCAGTTATTTGTAAACTAGTAATACATATAATTGGAAACTGACTCTTACCATGGTTGATTGAATGATTTGCGCTTAACATTACTCCACACAACAATCTTACAAGGCAGATGGCTAACTTAGCATGATCTGGCTGAATGTATAATCTTGAGACAATTTAAGATGAGAACACTATGCATACAGACTGAGAAAAATGTAATTTTTGACAAATATTTTCAAAAGTCCCATTTATAATGATGTATGTTGGAAAGGGTAAAGTTTAGCCGGCCTTGTCTGATGTAAATTACTTGATTTCTGTGACTAATCCGAATACATTGTCGGAATGGTGTAATTGATCCAAAATGAACATATCCAAAATGAACAATATGTTCCTATTCAACAACATTTTCATTTTGAACACCTATCTCCTTTTCTGGTTTTTAATTTGTAAAACATGAAAACAGCATCAGATTATTTGTTAATAAGTACCAGACTTAGTGTCAACAACAGTTACCGATTATATATACATGTATCTGAAATATGTTGTTTGAAAAAAAATGGATAATGAAAGATCTGATCAATATATTCAATATACATTTTATTGCATAAAACAATAAACAGTATGTTTATAGCAAATAAAGAAATTATAAAAAGTACAAACAGAGAAATGGATTTTCCAGAAGAATTTGCAATTATTTAACATTGTTAGTGATCATGTTAAAATTGCTCTATTATAAAAATATGATGTATACATTTCGTTAAAACTTTGATATTAGAACGGTTATCAAAGCTGGATCAATCCTTGAACATGTACAGATTCTCAGAGTTATCAATGTTGATAACCATTCCTTTTTTTAATTGTTATTGCTCAATTATAAAAGCTTTTGAAAAGGGTACAGGGAGTAAACCATTTTCACTAGAAGCCTGGATAAAAATGTAATAAGTGTTTAAGTAAGACAACTCGCCACAACATAATTGTTTCATGTATACATTGTTAAGTTTAGTTGCCTCTTTCAAAACATGTACCTGCTGAGATTTGATCTTAGAACTCTTGTTAGACCAGGTGTTTTACCATTAAACTACAGTATAGGTTTTTATTTTGAGCAGCAGTTCATGAAAATATGTGTACTTTTATTACCAGTAAAGTAAAAGATTTTTTTTGTTACAATGAATGTATACCAATTTAAATTTTACCATTTCTATTGTATAGATTATACAATTTCACACAGAAAAATGGATTTCACAATAAATTACATAGAAAACAGATACATTTCTGTGGTATTTCAGTTATATCAGAGGACAGAACACTTATGTGAGGTCACTGGGTGACTAACATAACTGACATTAATTATGAACTGCCGTATAGCCTTTTTCTGTTGAAAAACAGATTAAGTTTTCTTTATTTTTCAACCAAAATGTTTATACAAATTTATTTGAATAAAAAGTATTTTGAGTGTTTGTTGAATTTAAAAAGAGATTGATCCTCTTTATCTACAGATTTCAATGCTCAGTTTGTTTTTACCTTATTTGAGTTTGATATAGTTAGTGTACATTGCCCTGTTCCATAGACGGACCTAAATCGGTGACCGTAAAAGGCTTTTATTTTGCATTTGCTCTTCAATTTGAAGAGTTCTATGACATCATTGGTTGTTGTGCTCCCAAGTATGAAAATAGTGCTGTCAATAGATGTTGAATCTTTTTCAAATATTGTTTGAATACATACATGCAGAGTATTTAAAATAACCTAGTGAAAATAATGTTTAAATTCTTAGTACCAAGTTTGTCCAATCTGATCAATAAACACATTTTGGATAAAAAAAAAAGGAAACTACTAGAAATTCAGCCTGTTGAAAGAAAAGTAATGTGTTTTACTGATAGCCCCCATATGACATCATTTCTTTTAAACAATCATGACTCATTTGAGTTTGATCAATAAACAAATTTTGGTTAAAAAAAAGATGAATCTACTAGAAATGCAGCCTGTTGAAAGACAAGTAATGTGTTTTACTGATAGTCCACATATATATGACATCATTTCTTTAAAACTATGGACTCATTTGAGTTTGATCAATAAACACATTTTGGATAAAAAAAAAGATAAATCTACTAGAAATTCAGCCTGATGAAAGAAAAGTAATGTGTTTTATTGATAGCCCACAAATGACATCATTCCTTTAAAACAATGGACTCATTTGAGTTTGATCAATAAACAAATTTTGGATAAAAAAAAGATGAAACTACTAGAAATTCAGCCTATTGAAAGAAAAGTTATGTGTTTTACTGATAGTCCACATATAACATCATTTCTTTAACACAATAGACTCATTTGAAGGCATGAAAGTGTTTTCCTCTCTTTCAGGTTGGAGGATATAGACATTTAGACATTAAGACATTTACTATGTATACCCCAAAATCAGGGTGAACTGATTCTGGTCATACTTTCATGATTTGACAAAGACTAGGTCATAGACATAAACTGTTAAACTGTACAATGTAAAAAAATAATGTAAATTGAAGGCAAATCATTTGAAATTGACTGTAGTTTTGTTTGTTTGCTACATTTACTGCAATAAATAGATAAACGTCTTAAAGTCAATACAACTAGACAGTCGAAGATATGATAGTTTTAATAGCTATTTTCTTGAGTGGAGTCAACATTTGACAAGACGGCTTCGGCTTCAAATGACAGATACAGTCAAAAACGATACACACCATGTGACGTCACGCGATGTGACGAAAGCATCGTGGATCGTTCCCAACAGATACTAACAAATAATTTAGAAATGAAGTTATATTTTTAAGCAAATTATTGATATAATAAATAGCTTACCTTGAAATGAAGCTATGCCGATACAGAAACAGAATTGTTCGTCCTTTTCAGTTAAAATAATATCCGAAGCCAGTGTAACGAACGATAACTTCCGTTGAAATATTTACAATCATTTTCAAGTGTTTATTGCTTCTCTATATTGCAAAGATATAAACTCCATGAAATAATGATGACAGGTACAAAAGAATAGTCGGCTTACCCCTATACAGTCCTTCCAGTGAATACAATCCATTTGTGACGAGTCAAACTATCTTTTCCTACCATTCCTGTCGTTTTCCTTTTGTTATTTATTTATTACTTGCCTTACAATGACGTTACTTTTCGTTGCAATGACGTCACATTTGGATGTGTTTACTTCCGGTTGAGAAAATATTATTTTAAAAATAGAAAACGAGTGCAATTACACGCAAATTATCACATATCAGATTCCTTGTTTTCATTCCTTTATCGAGAAGGAATTTAATTTAATTTTTCTCTCTAGTTCTAAGTATTTTTTGATTTGTCAAAACATGTGAATATCGTGTTTGTGGGTTTTACCGGTTACGCAATGAATAGGTTACGATAATTTGTCCGTCCAGTAAGACCGGAAGCAAAATGGCCGAAAAAAAGTGCTATGGGGTTGAGATTTGATATGTGAAAAACAGTAAGATTGTACTGAATTCTCGTTGTTTTGATCTCGTATGATGTGTTCGTACGTGTAACCTATAGGCGTGCTTCGCTCGAGCCTTCGGCTCGAGCTTTCACACGTATTATTATATTTTAACTCTAGATAATGTCTCGATAAAACTCAAATATTAGTAACAATCCGGTACCAAATTAGCATTGACATAATTATTATTAATCTCGTCCCTGCATCAATGATGGAACTATAACGGATGTGAGTAAAAAAGTTTGCAGTAAGGAAAATAAATATCAACTGGCTTTTCAAAACCGACTATATAAATATTTTTCGTTGTTGTTGTTTCTGTTAGCATTGTGGCGACTGTCAAACCAATCGCCACAAAAATGGCCTCCAGAGTGTTAACAGGATTTTCCTTCAATTTGACCTTTTGACATAGATCTTGACCTCACATGATCCAGTTTAGAACTTTTCCAAGATTTGATGGAGAGGTATTATAATTTTTCATGAAGTATGGATGTTAAATGTTGCCAGGAGAGTGTTAAAAAGGCAATTGTTGACGACATATGATGGACGGACGATGGAAAAGTGTGATTAGAATAGCTCATCTTGAGCACTTTGTGAACAGATGAGCAAAAAATGTGTCCACATTAATTCGAGTGTAAGGTTCACTGCCACCTCGCAGAAGGCCGATGAAGCAGCTATTTATATTGTTCTGGAGAGATTCCTCTTTTGTCGGAAGAACTCATCTACCCTAGTGATCCGTTACGTGATGTTTCCATTATACATATGTATTCAAAGGCACTACTACACAGACGATAAACATATGCCACTGACGAATAACATAATTACTACCATAAGGATCTCATTTTCATCTATTTCGAGAAAATGACAATACTTCTATCTCCTTATACGCTGCACTAATACCTTGATAATACCTATTAGACTGTTATTACTAATAATCAACGGAATGAATAACAACACTCCAATCAACTATTTCTAAACATATTGTGTGGACCTCGTCATAAAATAAATATTCTACAACTACTACATCTACTGATGCTACTACTTCTACTACTACTTCAACTACTGATGCCGCTGCTTCTACTGACGATTCGCCGTGAATAATTATATTTTAACAGGAGTTCCAATTACTCTGGATATTATGAAGTGCTAGGAAATGCAAGACTGTTGGATCGATATTAATCATCGTACTGTTTGGAGAAATATTCATATTGTTATCATGTTGTTATCGACTATTTCACGTACATTTCTACATTACCATTTCTTACTTATTCAGTGCAACTATGTTAATACGATGTTCATTTAATTGTTTCTTTTAAATTGCAAATATTCAATTCATTTAAATTGGTGAATGACTACTGTTGCATCATTTAACATTTTAAGTACTATACATGTTTGATAAACTTGTTATCTATCAACATAATCATTTACTAATTATAAAGATGAATATGTACTTATGCAGGATTGGTCGTCACTACGAGGTCTTATTTTATCTGACGAAACCCTAGATAGAATTCTTTATAGAAACAACATCGGTGTAAAGTTATAATCAACTTTTCTCTGTGACACGGTAACTGTACTCTACAATTTGACAGGCGTAGTTTACGTGTACATATATAGGTATGATTGATAACATTTGACCAATAATTAATTGACTGACTTCCTTTAACTTTTGGTATTTAAACCCTGTGAAATTGTATCACTGGAGCCACTCGTGGCCGGGGTTTGTGACATGCTACAGACACAGAAATTGAATATAAAAGTGTTTTAATTTTTCCCACTTCTGATGCCGCAGTAACCCATTTTATTCATAGAATTAAAATGTTTTTACACCATGGTTAGATAACTACCAAGGAAACATTCCAATGAAGTTAGGTTAAAATTGGTACTCAAGTTTAGGATGAAAGGATATCATCGGCTGAACATTTGAGAAGGACGGATTACGGACAGAGATTGATCTGAATAGATGACTTTGAGCTTTAGGCTCAGGTGATCTAAAACTCCAGCACCTAACAGCCATGTTTTTCAATCATTCAATATGCTCTGAAAGGTTTTGGTAGATGTTCACAGAAGGGAATGTTCTACTAAATTACCTTAAAATCAGACATACAGATTCCGAAGAGAAGTATTTCATTTGTCATTCAACCAACCAACCACCCTTTTGATGCTGCAGTGTTCTGCATAGAATTTAAATGTTTGAAATATTTTATTACAGGACCCCATTATAAAGAAACTTTCGTGTGGTATTTTTTTTGAAATCGGTGCAGTGGTCTAGGAGGAGAGTAATAGTTACATAAATAAGAAATTACAAACCTAATCTACATGTCATTTTTATTCTGTAATATAATTGGCATATGCACTTTATTATATATCACATCCTTTTTAGTAGACTTGCGATAGCAAGGATACTATATCTATAGCCACCTTTATAGTCATGTGATGTAAATGCGCCTGAACAAACAAAACATAGTGCAAACAAATTATAGACTGAATTACTAATGCAAAGATAAGCAAAAGACAAAAAATGTAAAATAAATTCCACCTATTCTATGTAACCAAATAAAATTACAAGTCTCTATATATGTATCTATCATATTTAAGTGTACTGAATAATTAGGATATCGCTACGCACTTATATACACAAGTTTGTAAACACTGCAACTACCCTTTGTAAATGTTAAACCTTTGTTCCCTCTAGTAAAAGTCATCATCGAATTGTTTTTTACCGAAATTGCGAATAGGTCCGTACCAAGGAAATTGTGAAAAATAGCGTCGTTTTTAGTAATATTGTGCATTTCGATATTACAGCTATACTACTAAATAATATGTCAGTGTCTGTTTAAATAAGGCTTACGATAGTAGCTAGATGGTTTTATCAATAAGTTTATTTTCAAACTTTTTAATCGACATCAACGAGACGCTTTAGTTATGCATTCGTCTTGAATACGTATTTATTTTTTCACATTTATCCGACTGGCGCGATCAACGTTATCATGATGTTTACATTATAGACAGCTATTGCAACGATTAAATAAATCATATTTAACATTGGATTGAGTCTCAAAAATATGCATCCCATTAGCGAAGTATTTTAATCATCCAACACGCGGTTAAATTGACTTGACGAAATAGGTAGAAACACAGTAAACGAAATATCATCCAACTTCCTATACTTTTTGTATGAATAAGGTGTATAATTATTTCGTTAAATATTTGATTCGATTGCATATCATGTTCGGTAAATAGAAAAGCAACCCCTGAATATACGGTACAGAAAATGTTGCGATTCGTTTCAAAATGTTAACAGCGGGTCTTTTTTTTTTTTTTTTCAGAAAATCAAGGTAAACAGTTAAAACTATGGTAGATGGTCAGAATTGTGATTGGGTCCGTCGGACCCTGTCAGAAAATTGTGAAGAACCGTTTGTAATTGTGAAAGGGTCCGTTAAAGTTTAAACGGTACCATTTATAGAAGCACGAGATAAAAAAAAATCGTTTGTAATTTATAAACATGTGTGTGTCCCTTTAGAGCTGCCGTATGATTGAGACATTGTGCATATTAACTTTAAACATTTCCCACATGCAAACGCTTTTTGACGGCTCCGCAACAGACGGCTTTTGAAAGTATTGTGGCAAAAGGCGAAATTTCTAATAATGAGCAATTTCTTCTTTTGCCACAATGTGTTCAAAAGTCTGTTTAATAATGATACTTTCATTTATAGATATTCTATAATATCGCCTACATGTTTTCAACGTCGTTTGCTGCACATTTGGTGTATATGGGAAAGGGTTAAAACGTCATAGACACGTTTCTAGTGAACGACTGACGGTTCTAGTAACACTGTGGTTACAGATGGTTTAGTGAGTATAGTAAACTCGTTCACAACTACATGTCTATCCAAAACAAATTCAAGTGTCTGTTTTAGTTGTGATATATTCGGGATTGGTGGTGCGTGTTTTTTATGTACGATTCTTGAGAGACGTTATACCGTGGATATAATACGTGATTGATGTAAGCTCTTTGTTTGTTAACCCTTTTCCACATACGTTCATGTCGTGCATCAAATCGGCAGCATTTAGTAAAACACATTGAAGATCTCTATACATGAAAGTTTTCAAAATGCGTCTGTTGCAGATGCGTCGGACACATTTATCATATTTCAACGCTCATCGCGAAAATGAGTTATTATTATCATTATTTGAAAACTAACTACAAAATCGTTTCTTATTTTAACACAGGGATCTTGATATCAAAGAAAATGAAAATCCAACATGGTCACAGCAAGCCTGGTTTGTCGTCAATCAGGCGGGAAGGGTGTTCAAAACTAAGATTGGTTGTTATTTTATAATAATCAGATCATGTATACCCCACACACATTAAATTATAGCACATGTATACCCCATATACATTCAACTGTCGTACATGTATACCCCACCCACATTCAACTGTCATACATGTATACCCCACCCACATACTCTAACAGGTCACTATACATGGTGTGTCGGGTTCTATTCTCTATTTACGTCTCGCATGACGTACATTCCAATATCGCTATGATTTAAAGTCAACAGGATGTTTTGTATCGAAAGCTAGTGCCTTTTTATACAATTAATTAATTATCAATTGAATAGATCCGTTTTTGGAAACGAAAGACATTAGGAGATAGGCGTCGAGGTCGTCCCCAGGTACACTCAATGTACAATGTATGTAGTAGCCGCGTGAACATTGTAGAATATTAATCGTAGTCTTTAAACCTCCGAAGTTAGATTTGTGTGTAAGTTGACTCGCATGAAGCAGTTTAATCCTATCCCATATAGACGCATTTTGATACATCTGCAACAGACGACTTTTTAAAACATCACAATGAGCAATTTCTCTTTTTGCCACAATGGTTTTAACTATGTTCCATAATAATACTTTCAATGATAGAGAATTTCCGATTTGTAGCCTAGATGTTTTCAAAATCGTGTGCTGCAGATATGTTGTATGTTGGACAGGGATAATTGATGTTCCGTTACTGGCAGAAAGGTTATCATCCACTTTAACCGTTTCCTTGCAACAAGGTAATTAAAAGCTTTCTGCAAACAATGCAAAGTCAGGTGAGACAGCTCGTGACGAGCTGTCTCACCTGAATTCTGCATTGTTTGCCTATTAGACATTCAATTTAACAACATTTCACCTTGGCCGAAAAACGAAATTGTCCAATTTTCAGCATGGAATAGTCGGATTTGTGACATTCGGGAGTGAAAGTGTTACATTTAGGGATCTCTTGATTTGGATATCTTTTGATGTTAGTGTTTCTTTGATTTTGAATGCGTTTGCAAGGCAGACTAGTGTTATGGGTTTTTATTATGAAATCAAATGCAAAGGAAAGGGTATAACACCGTATACCTGTAAACATGTGGACGTACTTCTGCAGATTTATAACAATATTGCAGATTTATAACAATATTGCACACATACTATGGTACTCGTGAAGGTCATAAAACACTACAGCATGTTTGTAATTTGTATTAAGATGATAAATATTTGTATTTTATGTTAATAATCCATTTTCCAGATGTTTTTGAACTTAGAAAAGAGATTCCAATTTTCAATTTATATTTACCTTTTCAAAGAATTCTATGGTGACTTTCCTAAACAGCAGTTATAAGGGTTAAAGATATGTTTTGGGGCATTTTGGTGCATTTATGTACATCGTAAGCCTATGCACCTGCTTCATATCATCAGAATCTAGACGATTTGATAATAGCGTCTAAAAAGTTTTAGTATGTAATATGTGATCAATGTAGATCTTGATCCAGGCTGTTCATAAAATATAATTTACATAATTTCTCATTTATTGGCTTGTGTATGTACTATATGAACATTGTATATCTTGATTTTAGTGTATGGAACACAGGCTGATCTGAATATAGGCTGTTCATAACATATAATTCGCATACTTTCTCATTTATTGGCTTGTGTATGTACTATATCGACATTGTATTATATTGATTATAGTGTATGGAACACAGGCTCCTCTAGATATACAAGCTGATCTGGTTATACACTGTTTGTAAACGCCAAAGTGTACATATTACCACGCACATGCTTATATGACGTAAAAATGTCGCGTACATCACAATTAGGATTGATTGGCGTACCTTTGTATTATAGAATATTTTAACTCTTTCCCATGTGTAGACAAATTCTGACGCCATTGACAGTGGATGAATTTTCAAAACAGTGCGTCAAAAGGAGAAGTTGCTGTTAATGAAACATTTCTCTGTTTTGACAAGATAATTACAACTCTAAGCCATAGTTATATTTTTGTATATAGATATTTTCTGTTACTTTGTTTATGATATTTTCGAAATCTTATGCTGCAGAAGAGTTGTTAAACAGTAATTCCTTTCTGTCACGGATTGTTCCCTTAACTTTTCCCACAGACAACAAATCTGCTGCAGACGACTTTGAATACATCGGGGTTAACAACGAGTATCTTTATAAATGCATGCATATTATTATAATAGAGTTAAAATTATTGTTGCAAAAGGAGACATTGCTTATGACGAGCGATTTCTCATTTTACGATAATGTTTTATAAAGACGTCTGCAGTTGAAGTATCAAAATGTGTCTTCAACCGGGATAATGTAAGTAAATGTACAATTACTGCCAGTAATAACAAGAGTCCGATGCTTCAGTAGCCGAGTCCTGGTAGCTCTGTCCGTAAATGTACAATTACTGCCAGTTATAACAAGAGTCCGATGTTTCAGTAGCCGAGTCCTGGTAGCTCTGTCCGTAGATGTACAATTACTGCCAGTAATAACAAGAGTCCGATACTTCAGTAGCCGGGTCCTGGTAGCTCTGTTCGTAGATGTACAATTACTGTCAGTAATAACAAGAGTCCGATACTTCAGTAGCCGAGTCCTGGTAGCTCTGTCCGTAGATGTACAATTACTGCCAGTTATAACAAGAGTCCGATGTTTCAGTAGCCGGGTCATGGTAGCTCTGTTCGTAGATGTACAATTACTGCCAGTAATAGCAAGAGTCCGATGCTTCAGTAGCCGAGTCCTGGTAGCTCTGTCCGTAGATGTACAACTACTGCCAGTAATAACAAGAGTCCGATACTTCAGTAGCCGGGTCCTGGTAGCTCTGTTCGTAGATGTACAATTACTGTCAGTAATAACAAGAGTCCGATGTTTCAGTAGCCGGGTCCTGGTAGCTCTGTTCGTAGATGTACAACTACTGCCAGTTATAACAAGAGTCCGATGTTTCAGTAGCCGGGTCCTGGTAGCTCTGTTCGTAGATTTACAATTACTGCCAGTAATAACAAGAGTCCGATACTTCAGTAGCCGAGTCCTGGTAGCTCTGTCCGTAGATGTACAATTACTGCCAGTAATAACAAGAGTCCGATGTTTCAGTAGCCGAGTCCTGGTAGCTCTGTTCGTAGATGTACAATTACTGCCAGTAATAACAAGAGTCCGATGCTTCAGTAGCCGAGTCCTGGTAGCTCTGTCCGTAGATGTACAACTACTGCCAGTAATAACAAGAGTCCGATACTTCAGTAGCCGGGTCCTGGTAGCTCTGTCCGTAGATGTACAATTACTGCCAGTAATAACAAGAGTCCGATACTTCAGTAGCCGGGTCCTGGTAGCTCTGTCGGTAGATGTACAATTACTGTCAGTAATAACAAGAGTCCGATACTTCAGTAGCCGGGTCCTGGTAGCTCTGTTCGTAGATGTACAACTACTGCCAGTAATAACAAGAGTTCGATACTTCAGTAGCCGAGTCCTGGTAGCTCTGTCCGTAGATGTACAATTACTGCCAGTAATAACAAGAGTCCGATGCTTCAGTAGCCGAGTCCTGGTAGCTCTGTCCGTAAATGTACAATTACTGCCAGTTATAACAAGAGTCCGATGTTTCAGTAGCCGTGTCCTGGTAGCTCTGTCCGTAGATGTACACTTACTGCCAGTTATAACAAGAGTCCGATGTTTCAGTAGCCGGGTCGTGGTAGCTCTGTTCGTAGATGTACAATTACTGCCAGTAATAACAAGAGTCCGATGCTTCAGTAGCCGAGTCCTGGTAGCTCTGTCCGTAGATGTACACTTACTGCCAGTAATAACAAGAGTCCGATGTTTCAGTAGCCGAGTCCTGGTAGCTCTGTCCGTAAATGTACAATTACTGCCAGTAATAACAAGAGTCCGATGTTTCAGTAGCCGAGTCCTGGTAGCTCTGTCAGTAGATGTACAATTACTGCCAGTTATAACAAGAGTCCGATGCTTCAGTAGCCGAGTCCTGGTAGCTCTGTCCGTAAATGTACAATTACTGCCAGTTATAACAAAAGTCCGATGTTTCAGTAGCCGAGTCCTGGTATCTCTGTCCGTAGATGTACAATTACTGCCAGTTATAACAAAAGTCCGATACTTCAGTAGCCGAGTCCTGGTACCTCTGTTCGTAGATGTACAATTACTGCCAGTAATAACAATAGTCCAATGCTTCAGTAGCCGAGTCCTGGTAGCTCTGTCCGTAGCGACGCGGGCTGTCAATCCAGGAATAGTGAATTCGAATCCCAGCTCGGCCAATATTCTTTCCGAAATTATTACTTTCTGACCAGTGTAAATTTATTCAAACCAACATGGGTATCTGAAGTTAGAAATTGTTGCCCTTTACTAAATGGTGTCACATTGAAGACTTAAACGGTGTTGGACATGCAGACATACATTCAACGTTTAGATTTTTGCTGACAAATCTCATTTATAATCTAATTGATCAAATATTTTCTTTTTTGAATATTATTTTAATGGTTTATTATTGTTGTTCTTTAGCTAACCCGGACAGACACTTTTCGCCTCGTGTTGATTTTCTGTCTCAGGAATCATTACGCCATACCTCTATCCCCCTGAGACGGAATGTGTCGGCTCGGATCTGTGTCGATACATTACGCAATTTCCATACTGTTGGATTTCTCATGTAACGGCTTATTTTCTGTATTTATTATTCGCTGCTGTTGCTGCGACAGAAGGATTACGTTTGTACTTATATATTCTGATACAAAATGAAATGAAGCAATTTATCGTAATGAGAAAGTTTAACTATTTCTCAAATTTCGCAATAGTCGTTTTGTTTCGAATGACGTCAGAACTTACCGGTAACAACCACTTCACAAAGTAAAAAAGCTTATAAAGGATATCGTAACTGGTATTATAAATATATACTTTTAGTATAATGTGAGTGGTTAAGTGTTTATTTACGAATAGTTTAAGCCTTGGATGCTGTGCACATTAAACAGTATTAGTCGGGCTGCAATATGTTCAATCTGGCTAATTCAGTGGTCCGTGATTGCCTTGTACATGTAGTATTGATTGTAACTTGAAGTGTTTTTGTGATTTGTGTCTTTTTCTCATTTCTTGGTGGTATTTCCTACTTTAGATGAGCTAATGATTGTATACTTCAACGAGAAATGGAAATCATCAAATGGGCCGTTCCACGAGAAAACCAACATTATGGTCTCTGCGTAATTTATCGACCCAGATCAGCCTGCGCTATCCGCACAGGCTAATTCGGGCCGACATATTCCGTCATAGGGGGATAGAGGTATGGTGTACTGATTCCTGAAACAGACAATCCACAGGAGACGAAAAGTGTTTGTCCAGGTTAGACTGCGCGGCATGCTTAGGCTATTCCGTGTTGATACTTTACGCAGAGTCCACACTGTTTGTTTTCTTGTGAGACGGCTCATATGTCAATACGATTAGTGGGGATGTTTTGAAATAAATCTACGTTTTGTTTTAATAGTGCTTAACTCCGTTTAAAACTATATACAGTGTTCACTGGGTAATATATCAGTTCTATCGGGTAAATTAATCATGCGGCACCCAAAGTATGTATTATGACAATAGAACATATCCAACAATAGAACTATTCAATGAGAAAATGGCTGAATCGAGACCGGTGTGGATAAAATTAACAATTAGGATGGTTCAATTAAATATGGGAATAACATATAGACGAGATCGAGAACGATTTCAATGTTGGGAGCTCAACGTATATGTTACATGTCACCGGAACATGTAGAGTGCGTCATTGATTTATAACTACAACTTTACCCTGTACAACATGTAGAGTGCGTCATTGATTTATTACTACAACTTTACCCTGTACAACATGTAGAGTGAGTCATTGATTTATTACTACAACTTTACCCTGTACAACATCAAGATTGCGTCATTGATTTAAAACTACAACTTTACCCTGTACAACATGTAGAGTGCGTCATTGATTTATAACTACAACTTTACCCTGTACAAAATATAGAGTGCATCATTGATTTATAACTACAACTTTACCCTGTACAACATGTACAGTATGATAAAAAATACCCAGGTTATGCTCTTAAGTCGAGACTACATTTTCAGAGCATAACGTAGGTACATGTATTAGCTCATTTTCTATATTGTTCCTTCTAGCTTATCCTATTTATCCTACACAACGTTTTTGAGAGGTTAACATAGGGTATTTGGAACCGAGCGTCCAAGATTAGCTCTCTAGTATAAAAACAGTTTAATAATGCATGTTGGCTCATTTTCTCCATTGTTATTCCCATAGTATGCTAGGTAGACTAGGATACAGGTTCGAGTGGTTAATTTGAAGTTCCATCCACGTTCGTACCGGTCAAATGGAAGTGCTTTTGGGCAGGGCACATTTCGGAATGCCCTAGTGCCTTTGGACAGGGCACTTTTCATACTGACCTAGTGCCTCTGGGCAGGGCCCTCTTTTGACTGACCTAGTGCCTTTGGGCAGGGCACATTTCTTAACCTAGTCCCTTTGGACAGGCCACATTTATTAACCCAGTGCCTTTGGGCAGGACACCTTTCCGATCCTAGTGCTTTTGGGCAGTGCACATTTCCTAACCTAGTGCCTTTGGGCAGGGCACAATTCCAAACCTAGTGTCGTCGGGCAGGGCTCATTTCCTACTGACCTAGTGCCTTTGGGCAAAGCACTTTGTCTACTGACCTAGTGACTTTGGGGAGGGCACCTTTTTTGCTGACGTAGTGCCTTTGGGCATTGCACATTTCCTAACCTAGTGCCTTTGGGCAGGGCACATTTCCCAACACATTGTTTTCGGGCATGGCACGTTTCCTAACTTAGTGCCTTCAGGCAGGGCACATTTCCTACTTACCTTGTGACTTTGGGCAGGGCACTTTTTCTACTGACCTAGTGCCGTTGGTAGGGCACATCTCATAACCTAGTGCCTTTGGGCAGGGCACATTTACTAACCTAGTGCCGTTGGGCAGGGAACATTTCTGAACCAAGTGCCTTTGGGCAGGACACATTTCCTAACTTAGTGCATTTGGGCAGGACACATTTCCTAACCTAGTGTCTATGGGCAGGGCACATGTCCGAACCTAGTGCCTTCGGGCAAGCCACATTTCCTTCTGACCTTGTGCCTTAGGTCAGGTTACTATTTATACTGACCTAGTGCCTTTGGGCAGGGCACACAAACTAACCTAGTGCATTTGGGCAGGGCACATTTACTAACCTAGTGCTTTTGGGCAGGGCATATTTCCGAACATAGTGCTTTCGAGCAGGGCACATTTCTTAACCTAGTACCTTTGGGCAGGGCACATTTCCGAACCTAGTGTCTATGGGCAGGGCACATTTCCGAACCTAGTGTCTTTGGGAAGGTCACATTTCTTAACCTAGTGTTTTTGGGCAGGATACATTTTCGAACCTAGTGCCTTCGGGCAGGGCAAATTTCCTACTGACCTAGTTTCTTTGGTCAGGGCACTATTTCAACTGACCTAGTGCCTTTGGGCATGGCACACTTACTAACATAGTGCCTTTGGGCAGGGCACATTTACTAACATAGTGCCTTTGGGCAGGGCACATTTCCGAACCTAGTGCCTTTGGGCAGGGCGCATTTTTTTAACCTAGTGCCTTCGGGCAGGCCACATTTCCGAACATACTGTCTTTGGACGGTACACATTTACGAACCAAGTCCCGTTGTGCCAGTGAACCCAACTACAATACAGTTAAAAGTTGTAATCCTATTATATCAAAATGGTGTATTTATATATTGTTTATTTTTTTCCAATTGTTACTCCGAACCTTTTACGCGAACATCCTGAATTCTGACTGAAACAATGTTCAAATTAACTTAAACATTTTCATACATGCAGACGCTTTCTGACGGCTCCGCAACATACGGCTTTTGAATCATTGTGGCAAAAGGCAAAATTACTTATAATATGAGCAATTTCTTCTTTTGCCACAAAGTGATCAAATCTGTTCAATGATTATACTTTTATATATAGATATTCTATAATTGTGTTAACTTGTTTTCAAAGAATTGTGCTGCAGAAAAATGGGAAAGGGTTAAAACGTCATAGACACGTTTCTAGTGAACGACTGACAGTTCTAGTAACACTGTGTTTACAGGTAGTTAAGTGAGTATAGTAAACTCGTTCATAGTATGTCTATCCAAAACAAATTCACGTGTCTGTTTTAGTTGTGATATATTCGGGATTGGTGGTGCGTTTTTTGTACGATTCTCGATAGACGTTATTCCGTGGATATAAGACGTGATTAATGTAAGTTTTGTGTTTGTTAACCCTTCCCCACATACGTACATGTCGTGCAAAATATCCGGAGCATTTAGTAAAACACATTGAAGATCTCTATGAATGAAAGAAACATTAAAGGATAAAGTCTTCATTAGCACGTTTATTGTGAATATGATTTAAGATTTCTATAATTTGAAAATTAACGTTGGAATCGTTTCGTATTGTAACACAGGGATCTCGATTTCAACGAAAATGAAAATCCAAAAATATTCACAGCAAGCTGGTCTGTCGTCCATAAAGCGGAAATAGTGTTCAAAACTTAGATTGGTTGTCATTTTATAATGATCAGATCATGTATACCCCATATACATTCAACTGTCGTACATGTACACCCTACACAAATTAAACTGTCGTATGTTGCATGCTCTAACAGGTCAATACAATACAAAACACACAGGATATACAGTATCCAATCTAAAGGAGATCATGCTTATTCTCACACTGTTTTGAATAATCCCCACTCTATTTGTATTGAAGGGTGGATTTTGATTACATAGACAAAGAAGGAAAATGAACAATTTGTTCATAAAATCAATTTTCCGATAAAATCCCCACTATTTTCGAATCTTATATTAGACACTGGATGTAGGGTATTGACGACCCAAATAGTTACGTGACAGTCCGATTGTAACAAGGAATATCTTATTTGACTTCATATGTGTTTCAAATTAATCGAAGTACACACGAAAGCTGCTGAATGTATTGGTAAATTACAAAGAGGGTGGTGGTGCAGAGGTAGAGCGTCGTCCTCTGTTACCAAAGGTCCTCAATTCGAATCCCGTGCTGATCGTGTTTAGACTTGAGGAGTTTTCCATATAAACGGCGCGAGAACTGGTTAGTTAAGTCTCCAGGAAGCAGATATATAACATGAAAGCTTGTTACGCAATCGATGTAATATAAATAAGTTTAAGCTAAACATGGTGTGTCGTGTTCGATTCTCTATTTACGTCTCGCATAACGTACATTCCATGACGTACATTCCATGACGTACATTCCAATATCGCTATGATTTAAAGTCAACAGGATGTTTTGTATCGAAAGCTAGTGCCTGTTTATACAATTAATTAATGATCAATTGAATAGATCCGTTTTTGGAAACGAAGAGACATTAGGAGATAGGCGTCCAGGTCGTCCCCAGGTAAACTCAATGTACAATGTATGTAGTAGCCGCGTGAACATTGTAGAATATTAATCGTAGTTTTTTAAACCTCAGAAGTTAGGTTTGTAGGTAAGTTGACTCGCATGAAGCAGTTCAATCCTACCCCATATAGACGCATTTTGATGCATCTGCAACAGACGACAATGAGCAATTTACTTTTTGTCACAATGGTTATAACTATGTTCAATAATAAGACTTGCAATGATAGAGAATTTCCGATTTGTAGCCTAGATGTTTTCAAAATCGTCTGCTGCGGATATGGTGTATGTTGGACAGAGTTAATTGATGTTCCGTTACCGGCTGAAAGGTTATTATCCACTTTAACCGTTTCCTTGCAAAAAAGGTAATTAAAGGCTTTCTGCAAACAATGCAAAGTCAGGTGAGACAGCTCGTAACGAGCCGTCTCACCTGAATTCTGCATTGTTTGCCTATTAGACATTCAATTTAACAACATTTCGCCTTGGCCGAAAAACGAAATTGTCCAATTTTCAGCATGGAATAGTCGGATTTGTGACATTCGACAGTGAAAGGGTTAAATTTAGGGACCTCTTGATTTTGATATCTTCTGATGTTGGTGTTTGTTTTATTTTGAATGTGTTTGCAAGGCAGACTAGTGTTATGGGTTAATATTGTGAAATCAAATGCAAAGGAAACGGTATTACAATGTATACCTGTAAACATGTGGACGCACTTCTGCAGATTTATAACAATATTGCAAATTTATAACAATGTAGCAGATTTTCCAATCCGCGGTACTCGTGTGGGTCATAAACACTACAGCATGTTTGTAATTTGTATGAAGATTATGAATAATTGTATTTTATGATAATAATCCATTTTCCAGATGTTTTTAGTTTAAAGGAGTCGATATGCTGCATATTAAACTCATAATTTGAATGGAGTCTGGCGAAAAGGCGACCTGTTCCATCTGCGGACAGTGATAGCAAGAACGTAGATCCGGAGCTCTAAATAAGGGGAGTTTTGTACGTTCTAAAATCCTTATTTTACCCTCTAACCCTATGTTGTGGAAATCGTGTCATTGAGTACCCACATCATAGGCTTTAGTTTGATGATATGAGAGATAGTGTGGGTAGAAGAGATATACTCCTCCTTATCTGGACCTCTGACTGATCTTATCTACGTCACTGGTGAACCTACGTTCGAGTCTCACATGAGTATTCACTGTCTGCCTAATATACTGCTGACTGACAGTAACACAACAAAACAACGTCCATATTTGTTGCTGAGCGCACTGAATACAACTTATATATGTATTCATAAGTTTGCCTTTTACATCCTTAACATATTCCTGTGGAGATAACCGAATTATACAGAATAAGACAGATATATGACAGCATTGCGTATTGAAGAATAAGCGCATATTAGGGCTATTCTCCCCTTTACTGAAACCCAATATATCGAAATCCAAACGATTGATTATTTTATGTGCACCGTGTAATAACTGGTTATTACGAAAACTATTACCAAGGATTAAAGATGATATAAATAAAGAGTATAACCATTGTACGTATCATACCGGATTTCTATCCCGAGTAATATTTACGCGTAATCAACGATTGTTTTAGCGCAAGCTTGTTGTTACTTGTTACAATTCCGTTCCAAAAGTTCAATATCAAATACATTATAATTGAGCCGTCCCGCGAGAAAACCAACATTGTGGACTCTGCGTTAAGCATCGACCCGAAGGTTAACCCGGACAGACACTTTTCGCCTCCTGTGGATTTTCTGTTTCAGGAATCATAACTCTATACCACTGAGACGAAATGTGTCGGCCCGGATTAGCATGCGCAGATTGCGCAGGCTGATCTGGGTCGATACATTACGCAGAGACCATAATGTTGTTTTCTCGCTGGCTGCTATCATTCCTCTCGTAATTGACGTTATAATCTTATAAGAGTCTCAAATCCAGTACGTGAATATTGATCTATTGCAAAGTAGGGGTTATTGGACGTAAAAGATTACGTAATTGCGTAAAGATTATATTTGTTGTCAAAGGTAATGTATCAATGAGAAATTAGAACTTCTGACACCATTTGCAGTAAAAGACATTTCTAAAAACATTGAAAAAAGGCAGGAATTGTTTAAATTGCTCCCCGGGCGCATGATGTAAACGCTTTACCACTGCGTCTATTAAAACAAGAACATGATATAATAAATAGCAGTTAACGAAATTACAAGAGAATAGGGTTTAATTAAACCAAAACCTGTATGCTTCCACTCAGAATTAAATAATAAATTGGTATAATACAACAGTTAACTATTTCTCGCATACAACACAGCAGACGACTGGGAAAACATCTTGGCAAAACGATGAAAAATCACTTTATATAATAGTATGATATTTTAAAAGTGTTGAACACATTGTAAACATTTTTTTTTCACAATGTTTTCAAAAACCGCAGAGGCATCACACAACGTAATGAGTGCATCAAGACCAGCAGACTTGTAATGCAAAAAAGAATCCAAGCAGGATAAAATAATAATTAGAATAATACACCTGTTAATGAGTTGGCTAGTTTTCAGATGTTGAGGGAAGGCTTTCATTAGAATAGCTGTTCATTAATCAACCTCCACTGACATTATAACTCTTTCCCACATACACGCAACAGAGGACCAAGGAGTTAACTCCGTACAATATCTCTCTTATAACTCAACAATAACCCATTGGTGTTGGTACTCAAACTCAGTGATATGATACACGCAACAGAGGACCAAGGAGTTAACTCCGTACAATATCTCTCTTATAACTCAACAATAACCCATTGGTGTTGGTACTCAAACTCAGTGATATGATTCTGTCGAGTACTTGGTTGACATTACTCCATATGTTGTGGGTACTCAAAAGAATCGTCTGAGTGAAACGATTGTTTTGAGAACCAACAACATATGAATTAAGTGTCAAATAAGTACTTTAAAACATGAATAATACCCCTTATCTAGAATTCTGTAACATTTTGTATTAGACGACTTTTTAAACATGAATAATACCCCTTATCCAGAGTTCTGTAACATTTTGTATTATACGTCTTTTTAAACATGAATAATACCCCTTATCCAGAGTTCTGTAACATTGTGTAGTAGACGTCTTTTTAAACATGAATAATACCCCTTATCTAGAATTCTGTAACATGTTGTATTAGACGACTTTTTAAAAATATGGATTAAGTGTCAAATAAGTACTTTTAAACATGAATAATACCCCTTATCTAGAATTCTGTAATATTTTGTATTAGACGACTTTTTAAAAATATGGATTAAGTGTCAAATAAGTACTTTTAAACATGAATAATACCCCTTATATAGAATTCTGTAACATTTTGTATTAGACGACTTTTTAAAAATATGAATTAAGTGTCAAATAAGTACTTTTAAACATGAATAATACCCCTTATCTAGAATTCTGTAACATTTTGTATTATACGTCTTTTTAAACATGAATACTATCACTTATCCAGAGTTCTGTAACAATGTGTAGTAGACGTCTTTTTAAGGCAAATCTAATGAATATAATTATGGATAAGAGTAAAGTAATTGATTACAAACATTGTAGAAATGAACAGAATATATTTCTAACGATCAGTTAGATCCTTTTGTCATGATCTGTTCAAAAAGTTGTGTGCAGCAGATATGTCAACATTCGTGTATATGTGGGAAAGTGTAACGGGGTATTGCCTGATCCAGTAACGGTTCGATTATCGATCTTACACTGCTTATGTTCGTTTGGTTGTCAGAAGAGCTCATATATGAGACGTCGCGCGATAAAATCCACATTATGGCCTCTGCGTAATGTATCGACCATAGCCGCCTGCGCAGTCCGGGCAGACTGATCCGTGCCGACACATTCCGTGTTAGGGGGAATAGAGGTATAAAATAATGATTCCTGAAACAGAAAATCCACCGGAGGCGAAAATTGTCTGTCCGGGTAAGTCTGCGCAGCATGATTAGGCTGATCAGCGTCGATACTTTACGCAGAGACCGCACTGTTGGTTTTCTCGCAGGACTGCTCATATAATTAATTGCATTATTTGACTGCATTTAAAACGATACTGTATGCACGTTGTGCACGTACATCAGTCAGTATTTATAATACGTGTTGATTGATAAATTGATTGATTCTGTTTTCCTGGATTTCTCACTCCACATAACTCACTCTACAATCAACTGGCTGATTCTTCACATATACGTTTATCTCATTGGTG
Organism: Serripes groenlandicus; assembly: GCA_031761405.1. NCBI lineage: Eukaryota > Metazoa > Mollusca > Bivalvia > Cardiida > Cardiidae > Serripes > Serripes groenlandicus. Next base: position 141,298,083 of record JASEVX010000004.1, read on the forward strand.
GAAGACGAATGACGCTTGTCACAGTATCTTTTGGGAATCGTCGGAAAGATTGTTGGCCGAGCTTAGGCTCGAACTCCCGACCCATGGATTGAGATACCGGGGCTCGGCTTTAATACGTGTAAATAACTATAAATATAATTAATCTTAAACCTTGGACAATGAATGCATTGACAAAGATGAAAATAGTTAATTTTATCTCACAAACGATACGCATGTGTTTCAGTACAGATGAAGGGAAAAGATGCAAAACGTATACCTAGTTATCATGTAACCAATTGTAACAGATATGAACATATCAGTCAGTAATTACTATAAACTTCCTTCTATGCATAGATGATGAGCATATACGTATATTATTATGACTATAATTATGCATGTTAACTGACTAGATGATGTGCTTATATGTCAACACAAATTTCTATTTTGCTATAATTTGAATATTTCAAAATGTTCTAACAATTAGATCCTGTCCCGATAGAGCATGCATAGATTTTAGAAAAAGTTGTCATATCATCTAAATAGTTTAACAAATGATTGCATTTGAACGTTGTCATACGCTTCTGACAGGATATTCCTTCATGTGAAATTTCTTGTTTAAAAAAAATATAATTTTAATGGAACTTCATCTTCAAATGTCAAAAATGATTTCCGAATGTTTAAGTGATGACAAAGCTGTTTATTCTCTCTGGAATAATCGTTAAGAATCGTGATACCTAATTGTTAATGCTTTACCCTCCGACAAGGCGATGAAACAACGAGATTCCGTGACAAAGGATAGTGTTGGAGAAAAACGTGTTCGAAGTAAAGAAAAACACGTTGATTAAACATGATGTCATGACTTGTAAAACAATTTGTTCCCGCTGTTTACCATTCCAACATTGGGCGGTCGTTTTCCTCCTGCTTCCGGATCTGAATTCTCATCACACAAAACGAAAACACCAACACACAAATATGGAAATAATTTTAATCATTTCAGCCCCAGTTGGCAGTATTGTGATTTTGGCAAACAGATTCAACGAGCTGTCTCATCTAAACTCACCATTGTTTGCCTTTTTAGATAACAAATTATTCTAAACAAATTATGTTACAACAAAATGAAGCTAGCTTCTCCCTGATTGTTTTAATGCATACTATGGGAGCTCATAGCTCTTTGAAGCGTGTTTTCAAATGTTGGTACGAGGCGGCTAGTTTATACCGAAGTGTGTTAATGCCTTCTATGGGAGATCATACGTCTTTAAGAGTGTTTTCAAATGTTGGTACGAGGCGGCTAGTTTCTACCGAAGTGTGTTAATGCCTCCTATGGGAGATCATACGTCTTTAAGAGTGTTTTCAAATGTTGGTACGGGGCGGCTAGTTTCTACCGAATTGTGTTAATGCATTCTATGGGATCTCATACGTCTTTAAGAGTGTTTTCAAATGTTGGTACGAGGCGGCTAGTTTCTACCGAAGTGTGTTAATGCCTTCTATAGGAGATCATACGTCTTTAAGAGTGTTTTCAAATGTTGGTACGGGACGGCTAGCTTCTACCGAATTATGTTAATGCCTTCTATGGGAGATCACAGGTCGTTTTAGATTTTTTTCAGATTTTCGTACGGAGCACTTGGTGCGTTACGGGCGACAATCACAGTGCTCTCTATACAGCATATGGGTCCTCCAAAATACACTATTGCTAGAATTGGGGTCTTATTAGAGCAGCTTGTTTCTCCCTGATTGTTTTAATGCATACTATGGGAGCTCATAGGTCTTTAAAGCGTGTTTTTCAAATAATAGTACGGGACGGCTAGTTTCTACCGAATTGTGTTAATGCCTTCTATGGGAGATCATAGGTCTTTTTAGCTCACCTGTGCACGAAGTGCTCAGGGTGAGTTATTGTGATCGCCCTATGTCCGGCGTCCGTCGTCCGTCGTCCGTCGTCCGTCGTCCGTCGTCCGTCAACATTTTCTCCTCTGTAACCGGTGGGTCAACTGGGATGAAACTTCACAGAAAGCATCCTCGCAATGTCTTCACCAGAATTCCTTAAAATTTGTGGGATCCATGCAGAATTCTGGTTTCCATGGCAACGAAATGAAAAAAACTTCAAAATTCTTAAAAATCTTCTCCTCCCAAAGTGTCAGGCCGATTTTCAAATTATTTTGTAGAAATGATCCTTGGGTGACCCTCTATCAGATTCCTTCAAGCCATGTTGATTGGTCGAAAAACATGGCCCCCAGGGTGGGGGGGGGGGGGGGCTATTTTGCCAATATGGCTATAGTGCAAACTTAAAAAATCTTCTCCTCCAAAAGTGTCAGGCCGATTTTCAAATAATTTTGTAGAAATGTTCCTTGGGTGACCCTCTATCAGATTCCTTCAAGCCATGTTGATTGGTCGAAAAACATGGCCGCCAGGGGGCGGGGCTATTTTGCCTTTTATGGTTATAGTGAAAACTTAAAAAATCTTCAACATCTTCTCCTCAGTTAGCAGTGGGTTAATTGGGATGAAACTTCACAGAAAGCATCCTCTCAATGACCTCACCAGAATTCCTTCAAATTATTGGGATCCATGCAGAATTCTGGTTTCCATGGCAACGAAACGAAAAAAACTTCAAAATTCTTCTCCTCCCAAATTGGTTGGTAGATTTTAAACTTATTTTGTAGAAATGTTCCTTGGGTGACTCTCTATCAGATTCCTTGAAGCCATGTTGATTGGTCGAAAAACATGGCCGCCAGGGGGGCGGGGCTTTTTTGCGTTATATGGCTATAGTGAAAACTTAAAAAATCTTCTCCTCCAAAAGTGTCAGGCCGATTTTCAAATAATTTTGTAGAAATGTTCCTTGGATGACCCTCTATCAGATTCCTTTAAGCCATGTTGATTGGTCGGGGCTTATATAGCTAAAGTGAAAACAAAAATCAGGTGAGCGATTCCAGGGCCATCATGGCCCTCTTGTTTTTATATTGTTATCAGATTTTCGTACGGAGCACGTGGTGCGTTACGGGCGAACCCGTACTCTCTATACGGTCTATCGGTCCTCCAAAATACACTATTGCTTGAATTGAGATCTTATTAGACCAGCTTGTTTCTCCCTGATTGTTTTAATGCATTCTATGGGAGCTCATAATTCGTTTAAGAGTGTTTTTCAGATTTTCACCGTTACCTCTAAACGGCCTCAAAAATTACACCAATGATTGAATTGTGGCCTTATTAGACCAGCCAGCTTCTCCCTGATTGTTTTAATGCATTATATGGAAGCTCATACGTCTTTTAAGAGTGTTTTCAGATTTTGGTACAGAGCGCGTGGTGCGTTACGGGCGAACATCACGGTTCCCTCTATACGGCATATGGGGCCTCCGAAATACACGATTTAGAACATATATTTGTCTAATTTAGGGAACTCGGCACTGAAAGGGTTAACACATACTATTCTGGTTTTATAATTTCCTTAAAAGTATTAATTGAACCACGTCATACGTACGAACACCGACCTTCTTTGATTTTGAAATTAATTGAAAATACGGCCATATTGTATCCTTGTATCATCCTTGTATCATACATTGTTGGTACTTATCGTTTTCCATATGCTTCAAGCATCGACTAGATGGCACATAGAGAAGATACTGGTCATACTTCCTGGAGCTACAAGCTGCTATTGTTTTTAATTTGTTGCATAGTTCACTCATAAAGATCGATTGATCAGCAAATATGACTAAGTCTCAAAACGGGCCAAGTCATTGTTAATATGTATAGGACGTACTGGAACTGTTTGTGTTGGTCATTTGTGGTATCTTGTTCTTGTTCAATAGTGAAACTAAAGTATGATGACAGTTTTGGCCCCGCCTAATGGTGTGCAAAATGAGGGTTACTTTTCCGCGGCGTGATTTCTTTCTTGCATGATAAATGACCTCCCATGTTGTTTTTTTTTTTAACAAAATGTGTTGAGGTAATTGTATGTATACCTGACAGGAAATAGCAGTGTCGTGTATATCAAACTAATGTCTCACTTATCAGCGGCTTACATCTGGTATGTCTGACAGGTTTATACCGGGAAGTACAACAACACGAGTGCAGCAGAGATGTAGATAAGGATCATAATTCATGCTGTTAAGACTTCTGTGTTACTGTTATTGGAAGACAGTGGTAGAGCTTCAGCCTCTCGTACCAAAGTTCCCGGGTTAGAATCCCGTGATAAGCGGGTTCTGCCTTTGGGATTTTTCCTTGCAAATGGCGCGAGTACTGATTATGTTTCCAAGCAGACCTCAAGCGTAATTAATATAAGCTTTAAAGGGACTGAACACCATAATGGTCCAAAATCGTTATATTTTATACTTATTCTAATTAATCCAAAATACGTAGATATATATGTAACGGAATGTTGTAGAAGGTTGTACAAGTCTTGTTTTTCATTATTTCATAGGAAATAAGCAGTTAAAAAAACGTCCGCTCCGTGTTTTTCCGTTTAAAAATACCGTGGAATTTCCTCTTGCTCATTTGAATTTGTGGATTCAATTCGGCATTCTCTAACACTATCGACTCATTACATTCATGTATGTGTGAGTATAAGGAACAACAACTATGGGAAGGAGATTGTCAATTCGGTTGTAGTGATCACGTGATAAATATACAGCGATATTTTTAGATTTACTGGGTTGCTAACCCAGTAGATTTTACAATGCAAATAACGAAAAATCTCCGCAATATTAATAGTATACAGCTATTTACTCCTCTTGAGGTCAATAGTGAAAAACTATTCTTCCAAGTGAATGACTATTGACCCGAAATAGAGAACTATTGACCGAGACGAAGTCGAGGTCAATAGTTCTCTATTTCGGGTCAATAGTCATTCGCGAGGAAGAATAGTTTTTCACCATTGAACTCAAAGGGAGTAAATAGCTGTTTTATTATATATCTTCATGAAAAACGCATAATTTAACTAGTTTATTTATAACATTGCTGTCATCATTTTAATTGGGTAAATGTATGTAACATATAGATTCTAACATAAACACAGGATTATTATTGTAAATGCAGCAAGAATGCAGTATACTGTTACATGACACGCGCGTTAAAATGTTGGTTATGCACGTGCATGACGTCATTTCAAACAATAACGTCATAACAGATGAACTATTGACTCGAAAATGGACTATTGGACCTGAATTTTAGAATAAAAGCGAAAAGGAGTCAAATAGTCATTTTTTATTGAATCACACGTGACTGCTTCTCGTCCAATCAAATACTTTGATTCATAGTAGGTATATAATAATGTGCATATATTGTAGTACATCAGTCAGCAAATCTCAATGCCTTACATGCAAAAACATCAAGGTAATAGCAATTTTTAACAATTTTCTTTTTTTTTCGCTTTTTTTCTCATATGAGATTCAGTCCCTTTAAAGCTAGTTTCGCAATCGATGTGAAATAAATAGGTTTAAATTTAGACTTGTTGACCCTCAAGAATATATGCTGTTGGTTTCCAAATAATCATCATAGATTACTGTTTATCATGTGGCGATTTGGGCATCATTTAAAGTTACACTGACGATCAAAGAGAATAAATATACTTTAAGCTTTGTTATGATTCGCAGCTTATTCTATATAACCCTTCGTGAATGTACAAGCTCACCCGAGTCTTCAATGAACTAATATACAATTTGTTAATTAGAGTTTTACGCATTTTTCAGCATTTTAATAAGTTAAATCACGGCGACAGAACGCTGATTGAAAGTCCATGTGTAAACCCACTAGTACAAGGTTATGATATATGCCTTGCCAAAAGGCACTCCACCACAACAGCCGTGAGCGGGGATTAAACACAGGACGCCGGGTTACTATCCCCTTTCACGTCAACATTCGTCTACTGCGGATCCCCACTTTTGTGAAATATGACCAGGAATCGCAAAACTCGGATCAAATATTAATATTAAGTATGCTGCCAAAGAAACTGGTAAACGACAGCTGTTTGCCCATTTCGAATATTTTGTAAGATCAATTAAGATTTGAAATCGATACCGTTAGTTTAAGCATTACAATCTCGAGTTATGAGTTTGCACTATTTACATGATCATTTCTATCTAGTTTTTTTGTCAATAAATTTACAACAAATTATTGAAATGGATATTATTCCAAAATATATAAATACAAATAACAACATCATATCTTTAAGTCGAAACTTCAGCAAGGAAAAGGGATAAAAAACAACAGAATATTGGTTCCCCAACATTAGTAGAAGAGAATCATTTCCAAAAAATCACTGTACCGCTACTGTATATTGCGGACTTTTTTAATAGTTTATTATTGTGAAAGTAGATAGATAGATTTTATTCAGGTAAAAGGGCAAGTTTGCCCAACATAACACATACGGAGTCTAATATAGTTATAATAAGTTACTAGAAATATTGAGAGAAGCAAAAAGTATAAATATCATTGAAGAAGATGACGAATATGCTCAATGTGTGCAATTTCGTATTTCCCCCATTGATTTTCATCTTAAGGCTGCAACAGAAAAACAGTTACTCTACTAGTAACATCTTGATATTTTTAACGAAAGTATTTTACATTCACAGGTGTAAAAATAACGCTAATGTTGTTCTTCATAGAGCATCGCTCTTTCCGACGATTGACAAAAGGCAATGCGACATGCGCCATTCGTCTTCCACCAATGGGCTAAGTCTATGTGGAAAAGCAGCCAGTTGCTTGGGAAAAGTGTTGTGTGGAGTACTGGTGTGAGTAAACCAGGAAATGCATGAAGAGGAGAACTGGCCGCCGTGATATAACTGAGAAATTGTTAAAAATGGCGTTAAACCCCTATCAATCAATCCTACAGCATCGTTCTTTTAAATGAATACATTTGAAATTTAATTGAAATGTTCACGTAAGTTTATTAATGCGTTCTATTCGCAATCAAACTCACGGAGATCGTATTTGAAGACATTGCATTTTAAAAAATCAAAGTAATGTTCTTAGACAAGGGTAGGGCATGAGGTAAATACCCACGCAATGTTCATAGACAAGAGTAGGGCATAAAGTAAATATCCATGCAATGTTCATAGACAAGGGTAGGGCATAAAGTAAATAGCCAATTGTCGATTATCAGGATACAGATAGCGTCAAGTTCTTATTTTAGAACTGTATTTCGATAATTTAAGAAAGATGATAATAATAATTAAGATTTAAGCCTGCTTCACTTGTTAGATGTTTGTTTTTCTTTTTAAATATGTGGGTTATATCTAGAAATCGTTGCGAACTGCATCGTCTTTTCCATTATACAATTAATCCGCTTCAAAACAGCTTCGAAAGTAATCAGATAAAATATGGAAACTCTATAAATGCATGCGTAGCTTACAAAGATCATCTGATGCAGGAATGAAAGAGAGAGCGAGTAAAACAAACTTAACATTTTAGTTATTTCGATTATTGGATAAATAAGTTGTCGCTGTGTTGATAAATCCGGAAAGGTCTCCGTAATTACTATATCACATATGAGCCGTTCCACGGGAAAATCAACATTGTTGACTCTGCGTAAAGTATTGACCTGGATCAGTCTGAGACGAAACTTGTCGGTTCGGCTCAGTCTACGCGGCAGGCTGATCTGGATCGATACATTACCTAGAGTCCATAGTGTTGGTTTTCCCGTGGAACGGCTAATATGTGATATAGTAGGTCCTGTGAGTATATTAAGGATACCTGTCCGGATTTATCATTACAACAACAACAACTTATTTTTCCTGGAAACGTTCACAGATGCACATATCCAAAAACCAATACCCAATAATCGAAATAACTGAAATGTTAACATTGTTAGACATCTTTGAATACAAACACAGCGTTCCCATATATATTCCTTGAAATTAGACCAGCGCCGAACTTCCTTAATTTAACTGTTCCATGTTTTTAATAACAGAATTTTAAGTTATAAGAGTTTTTGAACATTTTGATATCTAAAAGACAAACAACGCTGAGCTCGCCACGAGCTGACTCACGAGAATATTTGTTGTTTGCAAAAATCTCCATATTGCATTTTGCGCTGAAAGTGTTAACCGTTTCGGTTAAATATGTCAAGCTGTTCTTGGAAGTCACTATACGGTTAACTTATCATTTACCTAACTGATAGATTGACACGACGTATATCATATATAGTTTCTGATTTCGTAGATATAAAAGCGAAGAAGAAACAACATGAGAAAAGTATTTTAGATGTCGCCGATGGGATATGATAACGGTATCAATAATATCAACGTCGGTATTAATTTATGTAATACTGTTTTCATTAACTATTTTTCTACCATAGACAAACAGTACTATACTATGAGTATAATTGGTATGTACTTCGGGTAAACAAACACATTGTTTGGTGCTTTACGCCGTTTCAAATATTTGTTAAGTTATATCACGCCGTTTTCAAGGTAAGTTACCAGTACTACGGGTAAATTTATCCTGACACCAGCCAGTCAGTCGTAATGCTATCCTAACCCCATCGTCCTTATCGCCAAGAAAGGAAAGCCATTACTACCATGTTTAAAGTACGCTCTACCACTGCACCACCGACATACGTATACTCATCAAACACGCACATACAACACTATCAAATTTACAACTGCCGCGGTTCATACTGTTAATCAATGAACGAGTACCTGTTACCGACAATCTGTCATGATTCGTGTTTTTTTTGGATTAGGAATAGAAGAAAATACGAATAGTGGCATAACTAAAGGGGTATCAACAGCTTAAATGACGGGGTCGTTTTATCGTCAGATACATTAAGATTGTCAGTTTCGCATACGACGGTCTAGAAATCAAAGGAAATTGATGATGAAAGAAGGAATGTACTGCTGTCATGTCTAACAAGATGTGATATTGATAGAGGTTCTCTTTAAAACAGACCGTCTTGGCATAATACACGGTGTTAAATATGAGATAAGCTGTACAAAGCACACACTTTCTCCATAATGACGAGGTCTCAACCGTATTTCTTTATCAATTTTCACAATATGATTCTTCCGAGACATTTTAAAAGATTCCACGTTTCTCTTTCGACGGTCTAAAAATCATAGGAAAGTCAGGAAGAAAAGATAAAATAATGTACTGATGTAATGTCTAACCAGACGTCATATTGATAGAAGTACCTCTGAATCTAGGACGTCTTACTTAATTCACGGTGTTAGATAAAATATTATCTGTACCAAACACACACTTTAATTCACGGTGTTAGGTAAGAGACTATTAGCTGTACCAAACACACACTTAATTCACGGTGTTAGATAAAAGATTAGCTGTACCATACACACACTTAATTCACGGCATTAGATAAGAGATTAGCTGTACCAAACACACACGTTAATTCACGGTGTTACATAAGAGATTAGCTGTACCAAACACGCACTTTAATTCACGGTGTTAGATAAGAGATTAGCTGTACCAAACTTACACTTTCTTCACACTAACGAAACACAAACATATACTATACTAATTGGTCTTCACCTGGTGTGTTTTCTTGGTGTTTCACGCTCCTTTAACTATGTTATCATTTATATCTCAGCCTTTCCTTTGTAAACTACCATTACTATTCGTCAATTGATACTGAAACCAGCTAGGCAGTCTTATTGCTACCCGTAGACCCATGAGCGCCAAGTAGGGAAACCCTTTGCTGTAACTTTTAAAAGTCTATGCTAAGCCCAACCGGGCATCGAACCCGCGACCTCCCGCACTCGATGTAGACACTGTACCACTACCGCGAGCTGGTTAATACTGTTTGAGATATGTCTTGTTCCATAAGTGTTTATCTTGTTTAATTTATTTGAGCTCTGTTAGAGGAAGAAAGGTATTATTAACTCATAGTTTCGGCATTATAGAAATATACTTTAGTATGAAACCAGGCTGATTGCACTTCTAGTTTGTGGCCAGAAGACTGGTTCACATATCTGACTGGAAAGTCAACTTGAACTGGGCGTGTACAATGTTGGTGTACCTAAAATCAGATTAAAATCTTTCAGCGGCAATGTCAATATTGACTGGTTCATATATCTGTCCAGAAACGTCGACGTCAACTAGGCTTGTAGAATGCAAGCGTACAGATTAACTCTTTTAGCGCCAATGTCAATATTGAGGTCTTTGTTAACACTACAGATTAAGGTGAGTCAGCTCGTAACGAGCTGTTTCATATGCAATCAGCATTGTTTGCCTATTAGTCACTAACATATTTTGTTAAAGCCTCTTGTTACGTGAAAAACGGAGTCGCCCGACTTCGATGCATCAAGAGACCGTCTCTGTGGTGATTGTGTAATGGTAGTGGTGCGTCCGCCTCGGGTATGGGAGATCGTGGGTTCAATCCTCCCCAGCTGGGTCATACCAAAATCTTTAGAAATAGAAGTAATGGCTGCCCTCATTGGCGCTCAGCGTTGTGGGGTTACCCTAACGACTGACTGAGTGGTGTTAGGATAAATGGTAACTTGCCCAGGAAACACCGTGATATAACTGAAACAATTATGATAGCGACATGAAACAGCAATCAATCACATGATGCATTAAGATCAATGTTCGCCAGGACAGTTGATATTTAATCGCTTCATTGATTACATTACATATCACTAACGTGACAAGATTAACCGAAGTCTGTATGTGTAGTAATATTCAGAATTCGTGTTTTATGCATGGGAACGTCCAAATAATTAGCGTTGTTTGTTATATACTCATACATGTTTGAGTAATGTTATTTCTCAGTTTGACAGGAATAAATATTCATTTCGCGTAACCCTGTCGTTGTTATTATAGCCTACTTAACCGTTTCCAACATACAACAAATATCCAACAGACGACTTTAAAGACTTCTAGGAAAAGACAATTGCTCGATTTTAGGATGTTCTCTTTTTTTTTTTTTTTTTTTATAAGTCGTCTGCTGAAGAGGCGTTAGAGATAGTGTCTGTATGTAGGAAAGGGTTAACAGTTACCCACATACAGATGCATTTTTCACGGCAGAAGTTATTTGAAATACGTGTGATAAAGAGGGAGATGTTCATAAAGAGCTATTTCTACTTTTACTAAAATGTCGTCAGATCGATTGTAGATGTTTACAAAGTCATCTATACATGTGTTGATATGAGACGTCCCGCGATAAAACCAACACTGTGGACTCTCCGCAAAAGTATCGACCCGGATTAGCCTAAGCATGCCACGCATGCTTATCCGGATAGACACTTTTCGCCTCCTGTGGAATTTCTGTTTCAGGAATAATTACTCTATATCTCTATTGCCCTTAGACGGAATGTGTCAGTTCGGATCAGTCTGCGCAGGCTGATCTGGGTAGATACATTACACAGAGGCCATAATGTTGGTTTTCTCGCGGAACGGCTCATATGTTGAAAAGAATGAACCTCCTGAAAGTAAAAGTGTTACGTTTGTAACAACTAGTTTGAACAAGCAATACATCAGTAAGAGTTTGCATTCAACTTGGTTGTTACATATGTTTGTATCCGTCTTTATTATAGACGTGATATTCATTGACAGATTACGGTTCTTGTAACATTAACGGAATTGTATACATATCTTAGTAATAGTTGATTCTGTGTAAGGTGTTTTACGCCACTTATAACAATATTCCTGTTTCATCACAACATGTCCATGGTAAGCTTAAATGCATCCAGGAAACGCATTGATAAAACTGAACTACTTTTGAAAGCGTAGTAATACACCGCTCAAGAATACACATTCGCATGTCTGCGTTGGAAACATTGAGCCACGTAACTAAACCCTTTTGTTGCTGCATCCGTACCTTTTAATCAATTATATTGTCAATGAATTCTTACCGGGTCAGTCAGATATAGTTTAATTAAGGATGAATGAACGCTTCACAACCACAGTTTGCTGTAAAAATGTCCTTCATTTGCATGGTCTACGTTGCTCGCACCTGTTGTTGAAATTATCCTGTTAAGAAGGAAAAGGGTTACGACAACTTGCAGTATTCCTGAGGTTATAAATCAGACCGTCTCGGCTGTACCGGGAAATAGGCCGGTATGCGTAAGATATGTCACTCTACCCATTTCGCATAACCCTAAAACTGCCATTAGTTCTGCTATTTGCAAATTGTTAAATGGAACAAAAACAATGCCTGGTTTTTAGGTCATATGGGAAAATGTTTAGATGGAAAGTCAAGTCTCTTTTAATGATGGTTCTTCACACAAATACCGACATCTAGGACGTTTTCTTTGTGACACGGTATTTATACGATTAATATAGTGTTGTCTTCGCTCGACAGTTCAGTGTTTATGCATGCACCAGACCGTGGAACCCAAGACATGTCATTAGTTCTTAAAAACAACAATACATGTTTTCTATATCTTCCTGCAATTGCGTTAGATAGTAAGGTAGCTTTTAATGATTGTTCTTCACAAACAATGATATACAGACCGGTTATTTTTTGAAAGGGTATTTGTACCAGTCATATATTATTTTCTTCGATAGACACTGTTACACATGAGTAAACCAAGATATGGCATTAGTTCTTAGGTTTGCAAAGTGTTTAATATTACTAAAACGATACATGATTTCTAGACATTATCGGAAAAACGTAAGATATGATGTGGGTTTCCTTAGATGAGGACTTTTGAGAAGAATTGTTAGATAGGTTTTCTTCAGAAAAAGGGACAAGTTTTCACAACATACCATATACATATAATTCTTTAGTTTTAACTATGACTCCTAATACATATTAGTAGTCCCATGTTTTAACAAAGTCGAATAACAGACTAATGATAAAAAAGAAATGAAAAAAAAAAGATTTTGAAATGATCTAGACAATCGATATATTTCCTCCTTTCGAACGAGATGCCGACGCTTTACCACATCACCATTGTTATGGTATATCCTGTTTTGTTATCATAATTGAGACAACACTTTACTGAAAGCGTATTCCTATCCGCTATATATACCAGATGATGGCGTTTTATCAATGTAGTTTAAAAAAAACAACAACATAGGAAATTAACTTTACAATAGTTGAATCGGCGAACAGAACTGTCTTACAATATCACCGATGTTTTAAGCATATATGATGGGATTACTTTTGGATGTCAAATTAATTAAATCTCCACCAGTAAATTTAGGTATACACGTGTATATTAAATTAAAGTACATGTTGTATTGACATCTTCTTGGACGAATTGATACTAGCCGGCCGGACTATACTAAGTTTCAAAATAGCAGTTTCAGAGGTTTAATTTGCAATTCAGGATATGCATGATATTATGTATAAATCTGTCCAGTGTAATCTAGGTACTCGAGTTGAACGATCGAACATTGTTAGTTATTCCAACAGTTATCGCCCCTGATTATAAAACAAGGCCTCTAGCCTGAAATACACTATGAATTTACCAAAGGATCTGGTAGTACTGGTAATTTATCCAGTAAAGGCCGTGTTCTCTTAGATGTGGTTCTACGCCACTTTCAATCGTTGTTCAGTTATATAGTGACGTTTTCTTGGTAAATTAACAAAACTACCGGTATTAATTTACCTGAAACCGATGCAATAATAGTAATGCTAACCTTGAGCAACACTAGTAATGCTAACCTTGAGAACCAAGTACGGACGGTATTTATTAACCTGATACCGATGTACATTTAACAATAGTAATGCTAACCTTGAGAATCAAGTACGGACGGTATTAATTAACCTGATACCGATGTAATAATAGTAATGCTAACCTTGAGAACCAAGTACGGACGGTATTTATTAACCTGAAACCGATGTAATAATAGTAATGCTAACCTTGAGAACCAAGTACGGACGGTATTAATTAACCTGAAACCGATGTAACAATAGTAATGCTAACCTTGAGAACCAAGTACGGACGTTACTAATTAACCTGAAACCGATGTAACAATAGTAATGCTAACCTTGAGAACCAAGTACGGACGGTATTAATTAACCTGAAACCGATGCAATAATAGTAATGCTAACCTTGAGAATCAAGTACGGACGGTATTAATTAACCTGATACCGATGCAATAATAGTAATGCTAACCTTGAGAACCAAGTACGGACGTTACTAATTAACCTGAAACCGATGTAACAATAGTAATGCTAACCTTGAGAATCAAGTACGGACGGTATTAATTAACCTGAAACCGATGTAAAAATAGTAATGCTAACCTTGAGAACCAAGTACGGACGTTACTAATTAACCTGAAACCGATGCAATAATAGTAATGCTAACCTTGAGAACCAAGTACGGACGTTACTAAGTAACCTGAAACCGATGTAACAATAGTAATGCTAACCTTGAGAATCAAGTACGGACAGTATTAATTAACCTGAAACCGATGTAAAAATAGTAATGCTAACCTTGAGAACCAAGTACGGACGTTACTAATTAACCTGAAACCGATGTAACAATAGTAATGCTAACCTTGAGAACCAAGTACGGACGGTATTAATTAACCTGAAACCGATGTAAAAATAGTAATGCTAACCTTGGGAACCAAGTACGGACGTTACTAATTAACCTGAAACCGATGTAACAATAGTAATGCTAACCTTGAGAATCAAGTACGGACGGTATTAATTAACCTGATACCGATGCAATAATAGTAATGCTAACCTTGATAACCAAGTACGGACGTTACTAATTAACCTGAAACCGTTGTAACAATAGTAATGCTAACCTTGAGAACCAGGTACGGACGGTATTAATTAACCTGATACCGATGCAATAAGAGTAATGCTAACCGTGAGAACCAAGTACGGACGTTACTAATTAACCTGAAACCGATGTAACACTAGTAATGCTAACCTTGAGAATCAAGTACGGACGGTATTAATTAACCTGAAACCGATGTAAAAATAGTAATGCTAACCTTGAGAACCAAGTACGGACGTTACTAATTAACCTGAAACCGATGCAATAATAGTAATGCTAACCTTGAGAACCAAGTACGGACGTTACTAATTAACCTGAAACCGATGCAATAATAGTAATGCTAACCTTGAGAACCAAGTACGGACGTTACTAATTAACCTGAAACCGATGTAACGATAGTAATGCTAACCTTGAGAATCAAGTACGGACGGTATTAATTAACCTGAAACCGATGTAAAAATAGTAATACTAACCTTGAGAACCTATTACGGACGGTATTTATTAACCTGAAACCGATGTAATAATAGTAATGCTAACCTTGAGAACCAAGTACGGACGGTATTAATTAACCTGAAACCGATGCAATAATAGTAATGCTAACCTTGAGAACCAAGTACGGACGTTACTAATTAACCTGAAACCGATGTAACAATAGTAATGCTAACCTTGAGAATCAAGTACGGACGGTATTAATTAACCTGATACAGATGCAATAATAGTAATGCTAACCTTGAGAACCAAGTACGGACGTTACTAATTAACCTGAAACCGATGTAAAAATAGTAATGCTAACCTTGAGAACCAAGTACGGACGGTATTAATTAACCTGAAACCGATGTAACAATAGTAATGCTAACCTTGAGAACCAAGTACGGACGTTACTAATTAACCTGAAACCGATGTAACAATAGTAATGCTAACCTTGAGAACCAAGTACGGACGGTATTAATTAACCTGAAACCGATGCAATAATAGTAATGCTAACCTTGAGAACCAAGTACGGACGGTATTTATTAACCTGAAACCGATGTAATAATAGTAATGCTAACCTTGAGAACCAAGTACGGACGGTATTAATTAACCTGATACCGATGCAATAATAGTAATGCTAACCTTGAGAATCAAGTACGGACGTTACTAATTAACCTGAAACCGATGTAACAATAGTAATGCTAACCTTGAGAACCAAGTTTGGACGTTATTAATTAACCTGAAACCGATGTAAAAATAGTAATGCTAACCTTGAGAACCAAGTACGGACGGTATTAATTAACCTGAAACCGATGTAACAATAGTAATGCTAACCTTGAGAACCAAGTACGGACGTTACTAATTAACCTGAAACCGATGTAACAATAGTAATGCTAACCTTGAGAATCAAGTACGGACGGTATTAATTAACCTGAAACCGATGCAATAATAGTAATGCTAACCTTGAGAACCAAGTACGGACGTTACTAATTAACCTGAAACCGATGTAAAAATAGTAATGCTAACCTTGAGAACCAAGTTTGGACGTTATTAATTAACCTGAAACCGATACAACAATAGTAATGCTAACCTTGAGAACCAAGTTTGGACGTTATTAATTAACCTGAAACAAATGCAACAATAGTAATGCTAACCTTGAGAATCAAGTACGGACGGTAATAATTAACCTGAAACCGATGCAATAATAGTAATGCTAACCTTGAGAACCAAGTACGGACGTTACTAATTAACCTGAAACCGATGTAAAAATAGTAATGCTAACCTTGAGAACCAAGTACGGACGTTACTAATTAACCTGAAACCGATGCAATAATAGTAATGCTAACCTTGAGAACCAAGTACGGACGTTACTAATTAACCTGAAACCGATGCAACAATAGTAATGCTAACCTTGAGAACCAAGTTTGGACGTTATTAATTAACCTGAAACCGATACAACAATAGTAATGCCAACCTTGAGAACCAAGTTTGGACGTTATTAATTAACCTGAAACAAATGCAATAATAGTAATGCTAACATTGAGAACCAAGTATGGACGTTAATTAAAGGTGCTGAACTAAAAAAAAAGATATTATAGAAAAAGTTCTAAAAATGTTCAAAAGTTGTCTTGTAATATTTTTCCAGTACAATAAACATTTAATTATTGATATGTTATGCTTCATTTTACTTGGTAGACGTACCCAGTAAGCCAAATTTTGTACATTTTCATGACATTCGATTGACTATTTTTCAACATTTAGTGCCAAAATAGTTTTGAACTACTTACATGTATCACTTCATTTGTTGTCACTAATAGCAATATTTGCAGAAGTTTCAAAATGTCAAAATGTTGATCTCCATCTTGATTTCAGCACCTTTAAACCTATTTCCAGAGGCTCAGGTATGACCCATCTGCATGACAACAAAACACCAGAACTGTAAGTAGCACATGGGCCGATATGACATTTAACTATCTTCCGACATATTACTTTTGAAAACAAGATCTTTGGCAAAAATAAGTATACTATTTTGGGAAAGTAACACCGTGCATTTAATTTAAGAGGCAAAGACTCGAAGAGAACACCACGAGTGACTAATTCCTACTTGAAGCTTATCAATAAAGAAACAGTTAAAGGAAATGTGTAACCTTTCTACAATACATCTTATAAATGATTTTATTCTTTGAAATTGAAATAAGATTCAGAATCCCGTTGTATCTGCAGAACTTTATTTTAAGAGTTAAGGAAGCGAATTAAAATCCACAACTAATTTACTCTAATTCCTACTAGTTTATCAATAAAGTAACAGTTAAAGGAAGTGTCTAGCAGCCTTACTCTAAATTGTAACAACTATTTTAATGAGATATGTAAGGTTCTTGTGAGTATAAATTTGAAATAAAAGTAAGAAGAAATACAAGAAATGAGCATGCGTCTGGCGAATCGAATTCCCGTTACATCTGCGAGCTGATAAACCTTGACGAATATGTGTACCCGTGCTCTCAATGAGACGATTAAATAATGATTTTGGAATTTTAAATACTCATCTTACTTATATCTCAGGGAAGTTTACTGTTCGAATATACGTTGATATAGTCAGAGGTGAAACACGTGACAAAACACTAGCTTTGTAGCTCCATCAATGTTACGCGAGTGTAATATTACATGATGCCAATTCATAGAGTCAAAAAGACTCCAAATCGCTAGAAGAGTCTTAAATATTTCCGGAGTCTTCATCTTTAATGTAAACACCATGTAATATTACATCAATTGTTTATACCATTAACTGCCAGTGTAACAATAATAAAACAGGTGACTGAACATGATTGACGCCCGAGAGGTATTGTAATAACGTGGCGTAAATGTTTAAAAATATACCTTCAGTCTCGACATCATAATATGAGTCGAATTACGAGAAAACCAACACTGTGGACTCTGCGTAAAGTATCGACCGGATCAGCATAAGCATGCCGCGCAGGCTAACCCGGGCAGACACTTGTCGTCTCCTGTTGATTTTCTGTGTCAGGAATGATTACACCATTCCTCCATCCTACTGAGACGGAATGTTAGGGTTAGCCTGCTGACAGGCTGATATGGGTCGATACATTACGCAATTTGAATAATGTTGCTTTTCTCGTGTAACGGCTCATATTCTGTATTTGCACAAAATATTCAATTCTGTTGCTGCGACAAAATCAATATGTTTGTACAAATAAATTATGATACAACATTTTATGAAAAGAAGTAATTTATCGTTATGAGAAAGTTTATCTATTTCTCAATTATTGCAATAGTGGTTTTGTTTCGAATGACGTAAGAACTTGCCGGTAACAGCCACTTCACAAAGTAAAAAAGCTCTAAAGGATTTCGTTACTGGTATTATAAACAAATACCTTTGGTACAATGTGAGTGGTGAAGTGTTTATTTACGAATAGTCTAAGCCTGGGGTGGTATAAACTTTAAACACGATTAGTCGGGCTGTAAAATGTTTATTCTGGCTAATTCAGTTGTCGGTGATTGTCTTGTTTATGTGATTTGTGTCTTATTTTCATTTCTTCGTGGTTGGTCCAGCTTTAGATGAGCCAATGATTTGTTCTACGATAATTAGTAATCATCATATCCAACAATAGATCTATTCAATGAGAACATGGCTGAATCCGGAACCGGTGTGGATAACATCTATCTGCGATCTTTTTTCTTCAATTCTTGTAATATAAGATTCAATGTTATTCTTACATGTATTTATATATGTTTTGAAAACATCTGGACCAACATATAGAAGCGTTTAATAACTGAAGGTATAGTTATTTAACAGAAATGAAAGACCTATTGAAAAAGAAAAAGATGAACACGAAGAACAACTTCCTCTTTTGTCACGATGTTTTATAATATGTGTGCTGCTTATAACTATGATTATGCTAACTGATAAGTCGAGAATAATTTAATTTCATATCATAATTAAGTCAAATAGATTTATTAGAAATATAATTTAAGATTATAAGTCTTTGGACTGGATATTGGACGCGGCATGACAATTTGTTTTATTAGGGTTGTACGCATTTTTCAACATTATTTCAGTTATATCACGGCGACAGTTCACTTATTCATGATCCCTTGATAAACAAACTAGGATAGGAAATGTGCCTTTTCCAAGGGCACTCCACACTGACCGTAGCGCCCGCAGTCTGACAACGGCATTGCAGTAAATTACCGTTCCTTCCGTGTATCCTTGTGACTCCGTGTTATCAAATGTATACATGTATAGTATTATGCCCCTTCGAAGAAGAAGGGTATATTGCTTTGCACATGTCGGTCGGTCGGTCCATCGGTAATCTAAAGCTTGTCCGAGTGATAACTCAACAATGCCTGGACCTATGGTCCTGAGACTTAACTTGGAGGTTGGGGATGACCAGTAGACGAACCCTATTGAATTTGAGGTCATCAGGTAAAAGGTCAAGGTCACAGTGACCTCGAACGCGAAAAGCTTGTCCGATTGACAACTCGACATTGCCTGCACCCATGGCCCTCACACTTGACATGGAGGCTAGGGTGACCAGTAAATGACTCCCATTGATTTTGAGGACACTGGATCAAAGGTCAAGGTCACAGTGACCTTGAACCTGAAAAGCTTGTCCGAGTGATAAATCGACATTGCCTGCACCCATGGCCATCACACTTGACATGGAGGCTGGGGTGACCAGTAGGTGACCCCTATTGATGTTGAGGTCATTGGGTCATGGGTCATAGGTCAAAGACACAGTGACTGTATACGCAAAAAGTCTTTCCGAGTGATAACTCGACATTGGCTGCACTCATGATCCTCAAACTTGACATGGAGGCTGGGGGTGACCAGTAGATGACCCCTACTGATTGTGAAGTCATCAGATCAAACGTCAAGGTCACTGACCTTGAACGCGAAATTTTGTCAGAGTGATAACTCGACATTGCCTGCACCCATGACCATAAAACTTAACATGGGGGCTTGGGGTGTCCAGTAGATGACCCCTATTGTCAAGGTCACAGTGACCAAGCTTGTCCGAGCGTAATGTTTGACAAACATCTCTTGTTAAAATTAGACTTGCGTTGTGTTCTTAATGTGTAAATGTAAGCACATATAAGATTAAAGTAAAGAAAGTAAAGTTGACTGTAGCAGAGTGGTCAATATTAAGTACCGTCAATGTGATGCCACTCATATATACTTATTATATATGAGCCGTTCGTGGAGAAAACAAACAAACATTATTGACTCTACGAAATGTATCGACCCAGAGCAGACCGTGCAGGCTAATCCGGGCCGACACATTTCGTCTCAGGGAGATAGAGGTATACAGTAATGATTCCTGAAACAGAAAGTCCATAGGAGGCGAAAAGTGTCTATGCGGGTAAGCCTGTGCAGCATGATTAGGCTGATCCGGGTCGATCCTTTACGCAAAGTCCACAATATTGGTTTTCTCATGGAACGGCTCATATACATACATGTGTATGATTGGCTGAGTGCCTGAATTACTTAAGCATATTGTTTTGAGAAAACAATAGATTCGTCTACGGTGAAACCTCTACAGAGTAGAATCTCGCGAAAACAAGAAAATGTTGTCGTTCTAGAGAGGTGTCGCTCTATAGGCGTTCATTTTTGCAGAGGACTAGATAAGAGGGAGTGAACAGGTCTTTTCCCCACAATATGTCTCTTATAACTCAACAAAATCCTATGTTGTATGTACTTAAACGAATTGTCACACTGAGACGATTCTTTTGAGTACCCACAACATAGGGTGTGAATGTCAAAGGAGGATTTTAGAACATGAAAAATGCTCAGTATCTAGAGCTCTGATTTTTGTCCGCGATAGAAACACATTTTTAACATCTCTGTGGAGACCGAAATGGCAAACATTATATGAAAAGAAGATTTACTCATAACGAGCCTTGTTATCCCACATTCAACAATGCTTTTCTTTCCCACTCCGTTGCTAACATATAGTACCTTTGTCAGTAATTTCCATTTACCTTTCATCAAGTGTGGAACATTAGTAACGGTTGCTCTAAAGAGGATGTTGGTGTACAGAGGTGCCTTTAAAGAGAGGTTACAGAGCTGCAATGTGTATGTTGAACGTGCATGTTAAATGTGCAGATTGTATTCGGGTATATCTGTCACAATTACATAACACATGACCACCTGACTGGCACAATGAGTTTTTCAATACAGACAATGAATTGTTGGAAATGTAGAAATTATACATGTTGAACTATTTCCCATTTCCCATTAATCGTATATCCAACAAGTCATTTCTGTAGACACGTTTAAAAGTCGTCGAAACTATGTATTTGGAAAAGATTTCTGTTTTCTGATTGAAACTGTATTCACCCTTTTACCACATTGTTTTCGAGAGTTAAAACATCTTTGGAAATGTAGAAATTGTACATTGTAAACCATTTGACATTTATAATCAATGTCATTTTTGGACACCGTCTATAGTGTGCATTTTGAGAAATCATACAACAATTGGCTCCCCGATTATAAACAGAATGACGGATTAAAGCTGGGAACCAAAATTCGAGATGTCTTTGCTTAACACTCATATAAAAAGTAGTGCTATGTATCAGTCAATATATCTTTTATAGAAGCGTTGACACTGTTAAGAGTTAACCAAACTTTATTTCTGATGGAAACTGTTTTCTTCCTTTCACAACATTGTCTTGAAGAGTCGTTTGTAGCAGTTACTGTTAGTATAGAGAGGAACATGTTTTACAATAAATTTCTCCTGTTCATCGCCGTATTTTTAGATACGTTGCCTGCACGGGGTTTCAAAAGAAATAGGCCTCCGCGATGACACTTTAATATTTAAAAAGCAAAATTTTAATTTTTCAAATAAAACAGATGTTACAGAAATAAAATTAAACAACATAATGTAATCAGTGCGTTTTATGTTTACGTAATTATCTGTAATCCAACAATCAGACATTAAGCGACGACAATGAATTTACTTTGAATCAAAGAAAACTATGAAAATACCTCTTATCATCGGTAAGAATGCACAGTTTACTGTTTGATTTAATTTAAGATCTAGCCTAATGCTTGCGGATTTAATTTTAATGGGAATTGTAAAAAAACACTAATATTATATCCCGCTGAATTCCTTCAACTTGTTTCATTACCTTAGGCTGATCGATCGATTTTTGATATTGTTTACCCTACGTGTGCAGAATTAACTATTTGGCGAGCAGAACCATTGTCTGTTAACCCTTTCCCGCTTATACAGACGCTTTCTGACACATCTGCAGCAGACACTATGTGAACAGAAGAAGTTACTCATAATGAGCAATATTTCCATTTGCCGCAATATTTTCAAATTCATTCAATAATTGTTCTTTTCTTTATAGAGAGTTTCCATAGTTTTGACTGAATATTTTGAAAAGTCTTTAGCTGCTAATACTTTGTATGTGGAAAAAGGTAAATACGTTCTTACTTACTTACGCATGTTCTGAGAAGATGTAACTATATAGTGATGTTCATGTAGCGATCAATATTAGACTGCATGATTATGAAGGCTGATCTCGATCGTCACTATCTGCAGATGTAGCTTACGGTCGTCCGACGCGACCTGCATATATGACCAAGTGCCTGGCAAAGAGTTACAAGTTGGTACAATTTCGTGTTATACCCTTATAACTGCACCAAAACATACATTAAACCGTTGAATAAATGCAGTTGGTTCAAATGCACAAATCGCTCGATTTGATTGGTTTAAATAGGATCTTGTGACCAAAAGAAATTGAGTTTATGTTCTGATAAACGGAATTTATCATATGACCAGGTCACGGAACGTCTTTGAACTTAGAAAAGAGATCCCAATTTTCAAGTTATATTTACCTTTTCAAATAATTCTATGGTGACTTTCCTGAACAGCAATTATAAGGGTTAAAGATATGTTTGGTGCATTTTGGTGCATTTATGTACATCGTAAGACTATGCACCTGCTTCATATTATCAGAATCTAGACGATTTGATCATAGCGTCTAAAAAGTGTTAGTATGTAATATGTGAACAAAATCATAAACTATAATTCGCATAATTTCTCATTTATTGGCTTGTGTATGTACATGTACTGTATGAACATTGTATATCTTGATTTAAGTGTATGGAACACAGGCTGAACTAGATATACAGGTTGATCTGAATATAGGCTGTTTATAAAATATAATTCGCATACTTTCTCATTTATTGTCTTGCGTATGTTCTATATCGACATTGTATTATATTGATTTAAGTGTATGGAACACAGGCTGAACTAGATATACAGGTTGATCTGAATATAGGCTGTTCATAAAATATAATTCGCATACTTTCTCATTTATTGTCTTGCGTATGTACTATATCGACATTGTATTATATTGATTTTAGTGTATGGAGCACAGGCTCCTCTAGATATACAGGCTGATCTGGTTATAGGCTGTTCATAAAATATAATTCGCATACTTTCTCATTTATTGTCTTGCGTATGTACTATATCGACATTGTATTATATTGATTTTAGTGTATTGAGCACAGGCTGAACTAGATATACAGGTTGATCTGAATATAGGCTGTTCATAAAATATAATTCGCATACTTTCTCATTTATTGTCTTGTGTATGTACTATATCGACATTGTATTATATTGATTTTAGTGTATGGAACACAAGCTCCTCAAGATATACAGGCTGGTCTGGTTATTCACTGTTTGTAAACGCCAAATTGTACATATTACCATGCACATGCTTATAGGACGTAAACATGTCGCGTACATCACAATTAGGGCTGATTGGCGTACCTTTGTATTATAGAAGATTTGAACTATTTCCCCTGTGCTGACATATTTTGACGCCATTGACAGTGGATGAATTTTTAAAACAGTGCGTCAAAAGGAGAAGTTCCTGTTAATGAAACATTTCTCCGTTTTGACAAGATAATTACAGCTCTAAGCCATAGTTATATTTCCGCTTATAGATATTTTTTGTTATTTTGTTTATGATATTTTTGAAGTATTGTGCAGCAGATGTGTTGTTTTATAGGGTTTCGCTGCCAATGACAATTAAAGGCGTTTGCAAACAATTCAGATGCAGGTGAGACATTAAATTTTACCAAATTTCCTGTTGGATGAAAGTTTGAGTAGTCCAATTTTAAACAAGGAAGAGTCGACTTTGTGAAATTAGGCAATGAAAGGGTTAAACTCCTGATATTTCCTCATTTATTAAGTAAACTTTTCGAAGTTGGGTTGTTTCGTTCGGTTGAATTGTAATCAACGACTAGTTAAAAAGTAATTCCTTTCTGTCACGGATTATTCCCTAAAGCTTTTCCCACAGACAACAAATCTGCTGCAGACGACTTTGAATACATCTAGGTAAACAACGTGTATCTTTATAAATGCATGCATATTCTTATAATAGAGTTAAAACTATTGTGGTAAAAGGAGACATTGCTTATGACGAGCGATTTCTCATTTTACGATAATGTTTAATAAAGACGTCATCAGTTGAAGTATCAAAATGTGTCT
Source organism: Serripes groenlandicus (assembly GCA_031761405.1). NCBI lineage: Eukaryota > Metazoa > Mollusca > Bivalvia > Cardiida > Cardiidae > Serripes > Serripes groenlandicus. Next base: position 141,322,678 of record JASEVX010000004.1, read on the forward strand.
TCAACCCGGATAGTGTAAGTAAATGTACAATTACTGCCAGTAATAACAAGAGTCCGATGATTCAGTAGCCGGGTCCTGGTAGCTCCGTCGGTAGATGTACAATTACTGCCAGTAATAACAAGAGTCCGATACTTCAGTAGCCGGGTCCTGGTAGCTCTGTTCGTAGATGTACAATTACTGCCAGTAATAACAAGAGTCCGATACTTCAGTAGCCGAGTCCTGGTAGGTCTGTCCGTAGATGTACAATTACTGCCAGTAATAACAAGAGTCCGATACTTCAGTAGCCGAGTCCTGGTAGCTCTGTTCGTAGATGTACAATTACTGCCAGTAATAACAAGAGTCCGATGATTCAGTAGCCGAGTCCTGGTAGCTATGTCGGTAGATGTACAATTACTGCCAGTTATAACAATAGTCCGATGCTTCAGTAGCCGAGTCCTGGTAGCTCTGTCCGCAGATGTACAATTACTGTCAGTAATAACAAGAGTCCGATGCTTCAGTAGCCGAGTCCTGGTAGCTCTGTCCGTAGATGTACAATAACTGCCAGTAATATCAAGAGTCCGATGCTTCAGTAGCCGGGTCCTGGTAGCTCTGTCGGTAGATGTACAATTACTGCCAGTTATAACACGAGTCCGATGCTTCAGTAGCCGAGTCCTGGTAGCTCTGTCCGTAGCGACGCGGGCCGTCAATCCAGGAATAGTGAGTTCGAATCCCAGCTCGGCCAATATTCTTTCCGAAATTATTACTTTCTGACCAGTGTAAATTTATTCAAACCAATATGGGTATCTGAAGTTAGAAATTGTTGCCCTTTACTAAATGGTGTCACATTGAAGACTTTAGCGGTGTTTGACATGCAGACAGACATTCAACGTTTTGATTTTTGCTGACAAATCTCATTTATAATCTAATTTATCTAATATTTTCCTTTTTGAATAGTATTTTAATGGTTTATAGTTTTTGTTCTTTAGCTAACCCGGACAGACGCTTTTCGCCTCGTGTTGATTTTCTGTCTCAGGAATCATTACACCAGACCTCTATCCCCCTGAGACGGAATGTGTCGGCCCGGATCTGTGTCGATATATTACGCAATTTCCATACTGTTGGATTTCTCATGTAACGGCTCATGTTCTGTATTTGCACGGATTATTCCATGAAGTTGCTGCGACAGATGGAATACGTTTGTACATATATATTCTGATACGTAATTTATCGACCCAGATCAGCGTGCGCTATCCGCACAGGCTAATCCAGGCCGACATATTCCGTCAAAGGCGAATAGAGGTATGGTGTAATGATTCCTGAAACAGACAATTCACAGGAGACGAAAAGTGTCTGTCCAGGTTAGACTGCACGGCATGTTTAGGCTGATCCGGGTCGATACTTTACGCAGAGTCCACACTGTTGGTTTTCTCGTGAGACGACTCATATGTTAATACCATTAGTGGGGATGTTTTGAAATAAATCTGCGTTTTGTTTTAATGTTGCTTAACTCCGTTTTAAACTATATACAGTGTTCACTGGGTAATATACCAGTTCTATCGGTTACATTAATCATGCGGCACCAATAGTTGTACCCGTCGTAATGCATCACGTAGCGCAACAGAGGGGAACCATTAAAACCCTTTCTAAGGTATGTATTATGACAATAGAACATATCTAATAATATAACTATTCGATGAGAAAGTGGCTGAATCCAGACCGGTGTGGATTTCAATGTTAGAAATTTGGAATTAACAATTAGGATGGATCAATTAAATACGGGAATAATATATAGACGAGATCGAGAACGATTTCAATGTTGGGAGCTCAAAGTATATGTTACATGTCACCGGATCATGTAGAGTCCTTCATTGATTTATAACTACGACTTTACCCTGTACAACATGTAGAGTGAGACTTTGATTTATAACTGCAACTTTACCTTGTTCAACATCAAGATTGCGTCATTGATTTATTACTACAACTTTACCCTGTACAACATCTAGAGTGCGTCATTGATGTATTACTACAACTTTACCCTGTACAACATCTAGAGTGCGTCATTGATGTATTACTACAACTTTACCCTGTACAACATCTAGAGTGCGTCATTGATGTATTACTACAACTTTACCCTGTACAACATCTAGAGTGCGTCATTGATGTATTACTACAACTTTACCCTGTACAACATCTACAGTGCGTCATTGATTGATTACTACAACTTTACCCTGTACAACATCTAGAGTGCGTCATTGATGTATTACTACAACTTTACCCTGTACAACATCTAGAGTGCGTCATTGATGTATTACTACAACTTTACCCTGTACAACATCTAGAGTGCGTCATTGATGTATTACTACAACTTTACCCTGTACAACATCTAGAGTGTGTCATTGATGTATTACTACAACTTTACCCTGTACAACATCTACAGTGCGTCATTGATTGATTACTACAACTTTACCCTGTACAACATCAAGAGTGCGTCATTGATTTATAACTACAACTTTACCCTGTACAACAAGTACAACATGACCAAAAATACCCAGGTTAGACGTTTCAGAGCATAACAATAGGTTTATTCTATATCGTTTGTCCTGGCTTATGCTATTTATCCTACACAACTTTTTCGAGAGGTTAACATAAGGTATTTTGAACCGAGCGTCCAAGATTCGCTCTCCAGTATAACATAAAGTTTAAGAGCATAATGCATATTGGCTCATTTTCTCCATTGTTATTCCCATATTATGCTAGGTAGACTAGGATAGAGGTTCGAGTGGTTAGCGTAGGAGATTTGAAGTTCCATCCCCGTTTGTACGGGTCAAATTGGAGTGCATTTGGGCAGGGCACATTTCGTACTGACCTAGTACCCTTTGGCAGGGCACTATTCATACTGACCTAGTGTCTTTGGGCACGGCACATTTCGTACAGACCTAGTGCCTTTGGGCAGGGCACTTTTTCTACTGACCTTGTGCCTTTCGGCAGGGCACATTTACTAACCTAGTGCCTTTGGCAAGGCCACATTTATTAACATAGTGCCTCTTTTTGCAGGGCACAATTCCAAACCTATTACCTTCGGGCAGGGCACATTTCCTACTGACATAGTGCCTTTGGGCAGACACTTTTTCTACTGACCTATTGCCTTTTGGCAGGGCACATCTCCTAACCTAGTGCCTTTGGGCAGGGCACATTAACTAACATAGTGCCTTTGGGCAGGGCACATTTCCTAACCTAGTGACTTTGGGCAGGTCACATTTCCGAACCTAGTGCCATCGGGCAGGGCACATTTCCTACTGACCTAGTGCCTTTAGGCAAGGCACTATTTCTACTGATCTAGTGCCTTTCGGCAGGGCACATTTACTAACCTAGTGCCTTTGGGCAGGGCACATTTCCGAACCTAGTACCTTTGGGCAGGGCACATTTCCTACTGACCTAGTGCCTTTAGGCAAGGCACTATTTCTACTGATCTAGTGCCTTTCGGCAGGGCACATTTACTAACCTAGTGCCTTTGGGCAGGGCACATTTACTAACCTAGTGCCTCTCGGCAGGGCACATTTCCGAACCTTTTGCCTTTGGGCAGGGCACATTGTTTAACCTAATGCCTTCGGGCAGGGCAAATTTCCTATCGTAGTGTTTTTGGGCTGGGCACATTTCCTAACCTACTGTTTTGGGGCAGGGGATATTTCCTAACCTAGTGCGTGTTGTTTGTTGATTATCCCAGGGATCATGAAGAATTGAACTGCCGCCATGATTTAACTGTAATGAGAATATGTCGTAAAATATCAATGAACCAAACTAAAATACAGTTAAAAGTTGTAATCCTACGGAGCCCCTAAAGTGACATTCAATATATTGTTTTAGTATGCAAATAAAACAGCTAATTTGCATATTAAAAAAAAGTATCGGATTTTTATTTCGTTTTAACGAAATAATAATTCGATACTTTTTTTTAATATGCAAATAAGCCAATTTATTTCGTATCAACGAAATATTCATTTCGTTTAAACGAAATACTTATTTCGTAAAAACGAAATAAAAATTCGATACTTTTTTTAATATGCAAATTAGCTGTTTTATTTCGTATTTACGAAATAATAATTCGATACTTTTTTTTAATATGCAAATTAGCTGTTTTATTTCGTATTTACGAAATAAATATTTCACGTCAGCCAGTTCACCTAATCATATGTCTCCTGTTTTTTCACACCAGTACTCCACACAACATATTTTGCCAGCCCCAGTAGCTCAGTCGGTAGCGATGCGGGCTGTCAATCCAGGGTTTGTTAGTTCGAATCCCGGCTCGGCCAACTTTCTTACCGACGATTGACAAAAGTCAATGCGACATGCGTCATTCGTCTTCCACCAATGGGCTCAGTCTATGTGGAAAAGCAGCCAGTTGCTTGGGAAGATTGCTGTGTGGAGTACTGGTGTGAGAAAACCAGGTAATGCATGAGTAGGTGAACTGGCCACCGTGATATAACTGAAAAAATGTTAAAAACGGCGTTAAAACCCAATCAATCAACAACATACTTTCCACGCAACTGGCTGCTTTTCCACATCGACTGTTAGCCCATTTGTGAAAGACGAATGACGCTTGTCGCAGTGGTTTTTGTTCAACATCGTAAATAATGTTTGCCGAGCTGGGGTTCGAACTCACAACCCCTAGATTGACAGCCCGCGTCCTTACCGACTGAGCTACCGGTGCTCGGCTGATGGTAGACTCGAGATATTTATTTTAATTTATTAATTTACTCAAATTTGTATATTAAAAAAGTTTTGAATACTAACTATTATTTCGTAAATAAGAAATAAAACGGCTTATTTGCATATTAAAAAGAAATGTCGAGTAGTAAGTATTATTTCGTAAATACGAAATAAAACGGCTAATTTGCATATTAAAAAAAAGTGTCGGTAATAATTATTTCGTTTAAACGAAATAAGTATTTCGTAAATACGAAATAAAACAGCTAATTTGCATATTAAAAAAAAGTATCGAATTTTTATTTCGTTTTTACGAAATAAGTATTTCGTTTAAACGAAATAAATTGGCTTATTTGCATATCAAAAAAAAGTATCGAATTATTATTTCGTAAAAACGAAATAAAAATCCGATACTTTTTTTTAATATGCAAATTAGCTGTTTTATTTGCATACTAAAACAATATATTGAATGTCACTTTAGGGGCTCCGTATAATCCTATCATATCAAATGGTGTCTTTGTATATCTTGTTTATTTGTTTCCAATTGATACTCCGAACCTCTAACGCGAACATCCTGATTCTGACTGAAACAATATTCAGATTAACCTTTTCATACATGCAGACGCTTTCTGACGGCTACGCAACAAACAGCTTTTGAATCATTGTGGCAAATGGCAAAATTACTTATAATATGAGCAATTTCTTCTTTTGCCACAAAGTGTTCAAATCTGTTCAATAATTATACTTTCATTTATAGCTATTCTATAATTTTGTTAACTTGTTTTCAAAGTATTGTGCTGCAGAAAAATGGGAAAGGGTTAAAACGTCATAGACACGTTTCTAGTGAACGACTGACGGTTCTAGTAACACTATGTTTACAGGTAGTTTAGTGAGTATAGTAAACTCGTTCATAGTATGTCTATCCAAAACAAATTCACGTGTCTGTTTTAGTTGTGATATATTCGGGATTGGTGGTGCGTTTTTTGTACGATTCTCGATAGACGTTATTCCGTGGATATAAGACGTGATTGATGTAAGTTCTTTGTTTGTTAACCCTTTCCCACATACGTTCATGTCGTACAAAATATCCGGAGTATTTAGTAAGCTTATGAAAGATGTATATACATGAAAGAAAAAGAATTGAATAAAGTTGAAAACATTGTAGCAAAAAGAGTAATTGTTTTTCATGAGTAATTTCTTCTTTTGCCAAAACGTTTTCAAAATCCGTATGCAGCAGATGTGTCAAACATTTTGTTCCCATTCATCACATTTCAATGTTTATTCCGAATAAAATTTAACATTATTATAATTTGAAAACTAACGACCGAATCGTTTCTTATTTAAACACGGGGATCTTAATTTCAAGGAAAATAAAAAAACCAAATTTTCACAGCAAGACTGGTTTGTCGTCCATCAGGGGGAAACGGTGTTCAAAGCTTAGATTGGTTGTCATTTTATAATAATCAGATTCAACTGTCGTACATTTATGATGCATACATTAACAGGTCAATACAAAATAACACATAATTTATGTACAGTGTCCAATATAAGGGGGGTCGTGCGAATCGTCAAACTGTTTTGAATATTCCCCCCTATATTTGTATGAAAGGGGGAATTTTTAAACAGGGTGTATCGGTTTCGATTCTCTATTTACGTCTCGCATGACGTACATTCCAATATCGCTATGACTTAAAGTCAACAGAAGTTTTCTTTTTGAAAGCTAGGTGCTTTTTTTGAATATAAATATCAATTGAATAGATCCGCTGTGGGGAACGAAGAGACATTGGGAGATAGGCGTCCAGGTCGTCCTGGTTACTATAGGCTTTCTGCAAAAAATGCAGATTCAGGTGAGAACAGGTCGTAACGGTTGTGCATTGTTTGCCTATTAGACATTAAATTTAAGAAATGTCATCTTGGCCGAAAAATGAAATTGTCCAATTTTCAACATGGAATAGTCGGATTTGTGAAATTCGGCAGTGAAAGGGTTAAATTTAGGGATCTCTTGCTTTTGATATCTTCTGATGTTGGTGTTTGTTTTATGTTAAATGCGTTTGCAAGGCAGACTAGTGTTATGGGTTTTTATTATGAAATCGAATGCATAGGAAAGGGTATTAAAATGTATACCTGTAAACATGTGGACGCACTTCTGCTTGATTATAACACTATTGCAGATTTATAACGATATTGCAGATTTTCCGATCCGCACAGACTATGGTACTCGTGTGGGTCATAAAAACTACGGCATGTTTGTAAGTTGTATAAATATTATGAATAATTGTATTTTATGTTAATAATCCATTTTCCAGATGTTTTTAATTTAAAGGAGTCGATATGCTGCATATTAAATTCATAAATAATTGAATTTAAATGGAGTCAGGCGAAAATGCGACTTGTTCTATCTGTGAACAGTGGAAGTAGGAACGTAGATCTTATCTACGTCACTGGTGAAGCTATGTTCGAGTCTCACATGAGTATTCAATGCAACAGATGTCCATTTAAAACATCGTGTAATAAAGGTGACATTGCTCATGAATATTTATAATTCTACATTATTATATACACTGCTGACTGACAGTAACACAACCAAAACAACGTACATACACATTTCTGTTCAAGAGCAATCAATACGTATAATTTATGTATTCATAAGTTTGCCTTTTCACCTCCTTTAAAATATTGTAATAAGACAGACATGACAGCATTGCGGAAATGAATGATTTGAATTTGTTAATCATCGTCGTGCAGAGTTAATTCTTTTGAGGAAAGAGGAATTAACGCATTTCAGGGCTATTCTCCCCTTTACTCAAACCCAATATCTACGACGATTCGATTATTTTAGTTTAAATACACGCATGTCTGATGAACTTTCTCCTATAGAGAGACTTATTATTTTCGAAAGCCCAACGTCTGATTATTTTACGTGCATCGTGTAATAACTGTTAATTACGAACACGATTACCAAGGATTAAAGATGATATAAATAAAGTGTATAACCATTGTAAGTATCATACCGGATTTCTATCCCGAGTAATATTTACGCGTAATCAACGAGTGTTTTAGCGCAAGCTTGTTGTTACTTGTTACAATTCCGTTCCAAAAGTTCAATATCAAATACATTATAATTGAGCCGTCCAGCGAGAAAACCAACATTGTGGACTCTGCGTTAAGCATCGACCCGGAGGATAACCCGGACTGACACTTTTCGCCTCCTGTGGATTTTCTGTTTCAGGAATCATAACTCTATACCACTGAGACGAAATGTGTCGGCCCGGATTAGCATGCGCAGACTGCGCAGGCTGATCTGGATCGATACATTACGCAGAGACCATAATGTTGTTTTCTCGCTGGCTGCTATCATTCCTCTCGTAATTGATGTTATAATCTTATAAGAGTCTCAAATCCAGTACGTGAATATTGATATATTGCAAAGTAGGGGTTATTGGACGTAAAAGATTACGTAATTGCGTAAAGATTATATTTGTTGTCAAAGGTAATGTATCAATGAGAAATTAGAACTTCTGACACCATTTGCAGTAAAAGACATTTTAAAAAACATTGAAATAAAGGGAGGAATTGTTTAAATTGCTCCCCGGGCGCATGATTTAAACGCTTTACCACTGCGTCTATTAAAACAAGAACATGATATAATAAATAGCAGTTAACGAAATTGCAAGAGAATAGGGTTTAATTAAACCAAAACCTGTAGGCTTCCACTCAGAATAAAATAATAATGGGTATAATACAACAGTTAACTCTTTCTCGCATGCAACACAATCTGCAGCAGATGACTGGGAAAACATCTTTGCAAAACAATAAAAATCACTTTAAATAATAGTATGATATTGTAAAAGTGTTGAAAACATAGTAAAAAAAGAAAAGAAAATGAGCATTTTACCCTTTTTTCCCAATGCTTTCAAAAACCGTCTGTGATGCAGAGGCGTCAAACTACGTATGTATCTGGGAAATCAGTGCATCAAGGCCAGCAGTCTTGTAATACAATGGAAAATGGGTAGACCAAGGTCAGCAGACTTGTAATGCAATATGAAATGAGTACACAAAGGTCAGCAGTCTTGTAATGCAATAGGAAATGAGTACACCAAGGCCAGCATACTTGTAATGCAATAGGAAATGAGTACACCAAGGTCAGCAGTCTTGTAATGCAATAGGAAATGAGCGCACCAAGGCCAGCAGTCTTGTAATACAATGGAAAATGGGTAGACCAAGGTCAGCAGACTTGTAATGCAATATGAAATGAGTACACCAAGGTCAGCAGTCTTGTAATGCAATAGGAAATGAGTGCACCAAGGCCAGCAGACTTGTAATGCAATGGGTAATGAGTACACCAAGGCCAGCAGACTTGTAATACAATGAGAAATGAGTGCACCAAGGCCAGTAGACTTGTAATGCAATGGGAAATGAGTACACCACGGTCAGCAGTCTTGAAATACAATAGGAAATGAGTGCACCAAGGCCAGCAGACTTGTAATGCAATGGGAAATGAGTACAACAAGGACAGCAGACTTGTAATGCAATGGGAAATGAGTACAACAAGGCCAGCAGACTTGTAATGCAATGGGAAATGAGTACAACAAGGCCAGCAGACTTGTAATGCAATGGGTAATGAGTACAACAAGGCCAGCAGACTTGTAATACAATGAGAAATGAGTGCCTCAAGGCCAGCAGACTTGTAATGCAATGGGAAATTAGTGCAACAAGTCCAGCAGACTTTGAATGCAATGGGAAATGAGTACACCAAGGCCAGCAGACTTGAAAAGTAATGGTTAAATGAGTCCAACAAGTCCAGCAGACTTGTAATGCAATGGGAAATGAGAACACCAGCAGACTTGTAATGCAAAAAAAGAATCCAAGCAAGATAAAATAATAATTAGAATAATACACCTGTTAATGAGTTGGCTAGTTTTCAGATGTTGAGGGAAGGCTTTCATTAGAATAGCTGTTCATTAATCAACCTCCACTGACATTATAACTCTTTCCCACATACACGCAACAGAGGACCAAGGAGTTAACTCCATACACTATCTCTCTTATAACTCAACAATAACCCATTGGTGTTGGTACTCAAACTCAGTGATATGATACACGCAACAGAGGACCAAGGAGTTAACTCCGTACACTATCTCTCTTATAACTCAACAATGACCCATTGGTGTTGGCTCTCAAACTCAGTGATATGATACACGCACTAGAGGACTAATGAGTTAACTCCGTACACTATCTCTCTTATAACTCAACAATGACCCATTTGGTGTTGGTACTCAAACTCAGTGATATGATACACGCACTAGAGGACTAATGAGTTAACTCCGTACACTATCTCTCTTATAACTCAACAATGACCCATTTGGTGTTGGTACTCAAACTCAGTGATATGATACACGCACTAGAGGACTAATGAGTTAACTCCGTATAATATCTCTCTTATAACTCAACAATAACCCATTGGTGTTGGCTCTCAAACTCAGTGACATGATACACGCAACAGAGGAATAAGGAGTTAACTCCGTACACTATCTCTCGTATAACTCAACAATAACCCATTGGTGTTGGCTCTCAAACTCAGGGATATGATACACGCAACAGAGGAATAAGGAGTTAACTCCGTACACTATCTCTCATATAACTCAACAATAACCCATTGGTGTTGGCTCTCAAACTCAGTGAGATGATTCTGTTGAGTACTTGGTTGACATTACTCCATATGTTGTGGGTCTCAGTGAGACGATTATTTCAAGTACACAACATATGGATTAAGTGTCAAATAAGTACTTTAAAACATGAATAATACCCTTTATCTAGAGTTCTGTAACATTGTGTAGTAGACGTCTTTTCAAACATGAATAATACCCCTTATCCAGAGTTCTGTAACATTATGTATTATACGTCTTTTCAAACATGAATAATACCCCTTATCCAGAGTTCTGTAACATTATGTATTATACGTCTTTTCAAACATGAATAATACCCCTTATCCAGAGTTCTGTAACATTGTGTAGTAGACGTCTTTTCAAACATGAATAATACCCCTTATCCAGAGTTCTGTAAGCTTTTGTATTATACGTCTTTTTAAACATATTGGCACAACTAATGAATATAAATATGGATAAGAGTAAAGTCATTGATTACAAACATTGTGGAAATTACAGAAACTATTTCTAACGATTAGTTACTCCGTTTGTCATAATGTGTTCAAAACGTTTTCTGCAGCAGATATGTCAACGCCGCTTTCAACATTATTTCAGTTATACCAGGGCGACAGTTCACTTATTCATGATCCCTAGGTAAACAAACCAGTACTAAGCTAGAAAATGTGCCTTGCCCAAGGGCACTCCACCATGACCGAGGTACCGCGACTGGGGATCGAACCCGGGACACCCGGTTTCGAAATCCTCGACGCTAACCACTCGACCACAGCGGATTCCTGTATATGTGGGAAAGGGTAACGGGGTATTGCCTGATCCAGTAAGGGTTCGAATAGAGGTATAGAGTAATGATCCCAGAAACAGAAAGTCCACAGGAGGCGAAAATGGTCAGTCTGGGTAAGCCTGCGTGGCATGATTAGGCTGATCAGGTTCGATACTTTACGCAGAGTCCACAATGTTGGTTTTCTCGCAGGACGGCTCATATAATTACTTGCATTATTTGACTGAATTTAAAACAATACTGTATGAACGTTGTGCACGTACATCAGTCAGTATTTATAATACGTGTTGATTGATTAATTGATTGAATGTGTTTTTCCTGGATTTCGCACTCCAAACAACTCACTTTCCAATCAACTGGCTGATTTTTCACATATACTGTTATCCCAATGGTGGAAGACGAATGACGCTTGTCACAGTGTTTATTAGCAATCGTCGGAAAGAATGTTGGCCGAGCTGGGGCTCGAACTCACAACCTATATATTGAGATACCGGGGCTCGGCTTTAATACGTGTAAGTGACTATATAATTAATCTGAAACATTGGACAATGAATGAATGCATTGTGAAAGATGAAAATATTTAATTTTATCTGAAAAACGATACGCATGTGTTTCAGTATAGATGAAGGGAAAATAGGCAAAACGTATACCTACTTATCAGGTAACCAATAGAAACAGATATGAACATATCAGTCAGTAATATTTAAGTAAGCGTTACTATAAACTTCCATCTATGCATAGAGCATGAGCATATACGCATATTATTATGTCTATAATTATGCATGTTAACTGACTAGATGATGTGCTTATATGGCAACACAATTTTCTATTTTGTTATAATTTGAATATTTCAAAATGCTCTAACAATTAGATCCTGTCCAAATAGAGCATGTATAGATTTTAGAAAAAGTTGTCATATTATCTAAATAGTTTAACAAATTATTGCTTTTGAAAATTGTCATACGCTTCTGACAGGATATTCCGTCATGTGACATTTCTTGTTTAAAACAAAATATAATTTTAATGGAACTTCATCTTCAAATGTCAAAGATGATTTCCGAATGTTTAAGTGATGACAAGGCTGTTTATTCTCTCTGGAATAATCGTTAAGGATCGTGATACCTAATTGGTAATGCTTTACCCTCCGACAAGGCGATGAAACAACGTGATTCCGTGACAAAGGATAGTGTTGGAGAAAAACGTGTTCGAAGTAAAGAAAAACACGTTGATTAAACATGATGTCATGACTTGTAAAACAATTTGTTCCCGCTGTTTACCATTCCAGGTCGTTTTCCTCCTGCTTCCGGATCTGAATTCTCATCACACAAAACGAAAACACCAACACACAAATATGGAAATAATTTTAATCATTTCAGCACCAGTTGGCAGTATTGTGGTTTTTGCAAACAGATTCAACGAGCTGTCTCATCTGAACTCACCATTGATTGCCATTTTAGATAACAAATTATTCTAAACAAATTATGTCACAAAAAATGAAGCTAGCTTCTCCCTGATTGTGTAAATGCATTATATGGGAACTTATACGTATTTTAAGAGTGTTTTCAAATGTTGGTACCGAGCGGCTAGTTTCTACCGAATTGTGTTAATGCCTTCTATGGGAGATCATAGGTCATTTGTATCAGATTTTCCTCCAAAATACACTGTTGCTTGAAGTGTGGTCTTATTAGACCAGCTAGCTTCTCGCTGGTTGTTTTAATGTATTCTATGGGAGCTCGTATGTCGTTTTATATTTCAGTTGTTCGTACGGAGCGCGTGGCGCGTTACGTTCCCTCTAAACGGCCAATGGGGGTCAAAAAGGTTCACCAATGCTTGAATTGTGGCCTTATTAGATCAGCCAGCTTCTCCCTGATTGTTTTAATGCATTATATGGAAGCTCATACGTCTTTTAAGAGTGTTTTCATATTTTGGTATGGAGCTCGTGGTGCGTTACGGGCGAATATCACGGTTCCCTCTTTACGGCATATGGGGCCTCCGAAATACACGATATAGAACATGTATTTTGTCTAATTTAGGGAACTCGGCGCTGAAAGGGTTAACACATGCTATTCTGGTTTTATAATTTCCTTAAAAGTATTAATTGTACCACGTCATACGTACGAACACCGACCTTCTTTGATTTTGAAATTAATTGAAAATACGGTCCTATTGTATACTTGTATCATACGTTGTTGGTACTTATCGTTCTCCATATGCTTCAAGCATCGACTAGATGGCACATAGAGAAGATACTGGTCATACTTCCTGGAGCTACAAGCTGCTATTTTTCTTCATTTGTTGCATAGTTCACTCATAAAGATCGATTGATCAGCAAATATGACTAAGTCGCAAAAAAGGCCAAGTCATTGTTAATATGTATAGGACGTACTGGAACTGGTTGTGTTGGTCATTAGTGGTATCTTGTTCTTGTTCAATAGTGAAACTAAAGTATGATGAAAACAGTTTTGGCCCCGCCCAATGGTGTTCAAAATGAGTGTTACTTTTCTTTCTTGCATGATAAATGACCTCCCATGTTGTTGGGTTTTTTTTTAACAAAAATGACATCTTTTCAATGACATATGGGTTTTACTTGTAAACATTTGAAAAAAAATTACAATTAAAGGATGAAACTTGTATAAATAGGGAATTAATTTTTTGTTTTAATTGCTAATCTTTGACCATGACATTTATTCTAACGTCGCACACATGGACAACGACGCGGACTAAGAAGTCATCAACGAATTGACCAATCAAACTTGAATAATGGTGACACTCCATCACAACTACCGGAACTCGCCAAGGTTTAACATCGAAACCCTGAAGGTCGGTTATTGGGTGGCTTGTATTATTTGTGATTTTACCCGATGTGTTGAGGTAATTGTATGTATACCTGACAGGAAATAGCAGTGTCGTGTATATCAAACTAATGTCTCACTTATCAGTGGCTTACATCTGGTATGTCTGACAGGTTAATACCGGGAAGTATAAAAACACGAGTGCAGCAGAGATGCAGATAAGGATCATAATTCATGCTGTTAAGACTTCTGTGTTACTGTTATTGGAATACAGTGGTTCATTGATAGGAACACCATTCAATTCAGTACCTACACCTTAACTCTGATATAGGAAATATGGGCGATAGTTTGTAACAATGACCAGTTTACACTTTTTTATTTAGGCATATGAATTATAAACATATCAACATACTCCTTTATAAAGTGGTCTGCGCGTTCGATTCGAGAACGAGAAGTCCATTCCTCTGAGCTCATAGTTGCTGGGGGATCCATGCAATTAACATACCAGTATCAAAATAAAATGTGTAAACCCACTAGTACAATGCTTGGACATATGCCTCGTCAAAAGGCACTCCAACACAACTGCCGTGAGCGGGGATTAAACACAGGACGCCGGGTTTCTATCCCCTTCCACGTCAACATTCTTCTACTGCGGATTCCCCCTTCGGTAAAATATGACCAGGAATCGCAAACCACGGATCAACTATTTAGTAAGTATGCTGCCAAAGAAAAAGGTAAACGACAGCTGTTTGCCCATTTCGAATATTTTAAAAGATCAATTAAGATTTGATATCGATACCGTTAGTTTAAGCATTATAATCTCGAGTTATGAGTTTGAACTATTTACATGATCATTTCTATCTATTGTGTTGTCAATACATTTACAAAACATTACAGAAATGAATATCATTCCAAAAGATATAAATACAAAACATAATTATTTCTTGAAGTCGATTCTTCAACAAGGTCATGGGATAAAACAAACAGAATATTGGTTACCTAATATTATTAATAGTTTATAAAGGAGCAACATTTCACCAATAAAAGAATCACTGGACCGCTATTGTATATTGTAAATCTTGTTTAATTGTTATTATTGTGATAGTAACATTTGGACATTTTGAGCCATAGTATGAACTCCGATTGATTTGACATTCACAGGTGTATGGTATGCTCTTCGTAGTATATAGATCTCGTAACAATTACACTAATGTTGTTCTTCCTGGAGCGTCGATCTTTTAAATGAATAATTTGAAATCTACTTGAAATCGTCCCGTTAGTTTATGAGTGCGTTCTATTCGCAATCAAACTCAAGGAGATCTTTTTTTTAAGATATGGCATTTTAAAGAAACAAATCAATGTTCATATACAAAGGTAGGGCATAGAGTAAATATACAATGGTCGATTATCAGGATACAGTATTTCGATAATTTAAGAAAGATGATAATTGTATTATAAACCATTTTCATTTTCTTTAGAGTTAAGCCTGCTTGACTAGTAAGATTTTGTTTGACTTTTTTGAATATGTGTTTATATCTATATAAGGATATGAACAACACCTTCTCCGTCTATGACACGACATGTTACCTCTTGCGAATTTTTGTACTTGTAAATTGGTAAATGCGCAAGTACAGCAAAATATTCAGAACGTAAGGTAGCGATGACAACTTACGCTATGGGGACCGATGCAATCTTGTCGTCTATTAAATTAGAATTACCAAATTCGCCAAGCGATGATATGCATCATTCAAAATGCGTAAATACATAAACAAATAAGGCGGCAGGATACAAAAGGAGATAACTTTTCTCCAAAAATAATCACAGTACCCAATACTCCATATTTGCAGACATAACATAAAGTATCGACCCGGGTCAGTATGAGAAGAAAAGTGTTGGTTCGGTTAAGTCTACGCGGACTACGCAGTCTTATCTTGGTCGATACATTGCGCAGAATCTATAGCGTTGATTTTCCCATGGAACGGCTCATATGTAATATAGTAGGTCCTGGTACATGTATCATATTACGGAAGCCTTTCCGGATTTATCAACACAGCGACAACTCATTTTTCCATGAAACATTCACAGATACACATATCCCAAAACCAATAACCAATAATCGAAATAACGGAAATATTATCATTTTTAGACATCTTTGAATACAAACACAGAGTTTCAATATATATCCTGTGAACTCATAGATATAGACCAGCGCCAAACTTCCTTAATTCAACAGCTCCGTGTTCAATACCGGGCGACTCAATTTAGAGTTATAAGAGTTTTGGAACATTTTGATATCTAAAAGGCAAATCACGCTGATTTCAGGTGAAATAGCTCGCTAC
>JASEVX010000004.1:141339132-141369935 GCA_031761405.1 Serripes groenlandicus
CAATATGTTGTTTCTCTTGTAATTAATTACCTATTTTGCCTGAAAACCTTTCACACAATATCGTATAAAATGTTGTTGTCTTTCAAGCATCAAGATTAGTTTTATGTTTTCTATATTGTTTTAGGTTCAAAATAACCAAAATTTAACGTCATCGTTTTTATTCAAAGACCTAATAACAACATGTTTTTATTTGAAATCACGGGTGTTCAAACTTACTGTACCTCTTTTTCCTTAGTTTTAACCCAAACTTTTCTAAGAATCGTCTATAAATGTTGTCAAAATACTATTGCATAGCTAAATCAAAGATATAAAATATTTTTTGTTGAACAATTTCCGTAGATAAAGATTAATCTTGTTTTTTTCCTTACATGTTGTGGAAGCGGGTGCTATAAGTCTCCCATTATCTGGCAATCAGGCGTAGATCTGACAAGCTGGATTCATGTAATATTGCCAGAGCATGGGCGCCATTAAATTTCTATCAGTTATTCTTGGCGGATTATCGAGAAAATTATCATAATTGTAAAAAAAAAAAAAAAAAAAAATTAAAGTTGCAACCCTTCTGATCTTTGACCTCAACTTTGCAAAAAATCTGCACCAAATAAGTATTTCACGACAGGCCTTAATCAAAAGGGTATTATATTTATCTTTAAAATAAAAACCAAAATCAGCCGTGAGGTAGGGTCGGTCCATTATTTTTTTTTAATTTTCCCCTGCTTGTCCACCGCACTAATAGTGTTGATTTTTCCCGTGGAACGGCTCATATGTAATATAGTAGGTCCTGGTACATGTACGTGTATCATATTACGGAGGCCTTTCCGGATTAATCAACACAGCGACAACTTATTTTTACATGAAAACATTCACAGATACACATATCCCAAAAACCAATAACCAAATAATCGAAATAACGGAAATATTATCATTTCTAGACCATCTTTGAATGCAAACACAGAGTTTCAATATATATCCTGTGAACTCATAGATATAGACCAGCGCCAAACTTCCTTAATTCAACAGCTCCGTGTTCAATACCGGGCGACTCAATTTAGAGTTATAAGAGTTGGAACATTTTGATATCTAAAAGGCAAATCACGCTGATTTCAGGTGAAATAGCTCGCTACGAGCTGACTCACGAAAATACTTGTTGTTTGTTGCTTGCAAAAACATTCATATTGTTATTTGCGCTGAAAGTGTTAACCCTTTCGGTTAAATATGTCAAGCTGTTCTTGGAAGTCACTATACTGTTTACCTATCATTTACTTAACGGATAGATTAACACGACGTATAGCATAAATAGTTTCTGATTTCGTAGATATAAAAGCGAAGTAGAATCAACACGAGAAAAGTATTTTAGATGCCTCCGATGGGATATGATAACGTTATGTATATTATCCACGTCGGTATTAATTTATGTAATACTGTTTTCACGAACTATTTCTCTACCATAGGCAAAAAGTACTGTACTATGAGTGTAAGTGTTATGTACTTCGGATAAACAAACACATTGTTTGGTGCTTTACGCCGTTTCCAATATTTGTTCAGTTATATCACGCTGTTACCAAGGTAAGTTACCAGTACTAGGGGTACATTAATCCTGACACCAGCCAGTCAATCGTAATGCTATCCTAACCCCATCGTCCTGATCGCCAAGAAAGGAAAGCAATTACTACAATGTTTAAAGTACGCTCTACGACTATAGCACCGATATGCGTATACTCATCAAACACGCACACACAACACTATCTAATTTACACCTGCCGTGGTCCATACTGTTTATCAATGAACGAGTACCTGTTACCGACAATCTTTCATGATTCGTTTTTTTTAAGAATAGAAGAAAATACGAATAGTGGCATAACTAAAGGGGTATCAACAGCTTAAATGACGGGATCGTTTTATCGTCAGATACATTAAGATTGTTCGTTTCGCATACGACGGTCTGGAAATCAAAGGAAATTGATGATGAAAGAAGGAATGTACTGCTGTCATGTCTAACAAGATGTAATATTGATACACGGTGTTAAATATGAGATAAGCTATACAAAGCACACACATGTTCCATAATAACGAGGTCTCAACCGTATTTCTTTATCAATATTTACAATATGATTCTCCGTTTCCAATGCGTCGGTTTGGAGAAATCAAAAGGAAATTCATGAGGAAATAAAGAATGTACCTCTGTCATGTCTAACAAGATGTGATATTGATAGAGATGCTCTGTCTACAGTCGGTCTTTCCTAAAACACGGTGTTAATTATGATCTAACGTGTACGGAACAAACACTTGTTTTACGATAACTAAACTAAAGAGGTCTCGACCACCATTATGATCGGATCATTCTATCTTCCGAGACATTTTAAAAGATTACACGTTTCTCTTGCGATGGTCTAAAGATCATAGGAAAGTCATGAAAAAAAAATAAAATAATGTACAGATGTGATGTCTAACCATATTTGATATTGATAGAAGTACTTTTGAATCTAGGACGTCTAAATTAATTCACGGTGTTAGATCAGAGATTAGCTGTACCAAACACACATTTTAATACCACGCTGTTAGATCAGAGATTGGCAAAAACTACTTAATCAGGGTGCCTCGAGCAAGATAGTTAAAATGCTACGAGCAATGTATGAACGAGTACAGTCATGTGTTCGTTCTAACGGATGTTATTCTGAATTTTTCAACAGTTATTCGGGCGTCAAACAAGGCGAGCCGTTGTCGCTATTTTTGTTCATTTTATATATAAATGACATGTACAAGAATCTTGTAGTACAAGAAAATGATTCATTTACCATAGATGAACTGAAAATATTTATCCTGTTATTTGCAGACGATACTGTATTGCTAGCTTATACCAGTGATGGATTACAGAGTTTATTGAATCAACTGAATAACTATTGTGTTAAATGGGGCATTACAGTTAATACCGATAACACGGTTGTAATAGTCTTTAAACAGGGACACCCTCCGGAAAATGTTAGTCTTTATTATAATAAATTCTTAATATAATTAATTTCATATTGAAATTAATATATATATATATATAATGTAAGTATGTGTATGGGTATGTGCGTGTATGTACAATTGCGTGTGTATATGTGTGTATTTATACATATGCTTATAAACTTGATTTTAATCTTATTTAATTTAAACTTAGTTAAGTAATATTTCTCAACTATTTCATTGTCTTAACCATTTCTGTATGTATATTTGTGAATATCAACCATGAGCTGTTTATGCTTAAGTTGAAAATAAAATGTCTGTTCTGTTCTGTTCTGTTCTGTTCTGTTCTGTTCTGTTCTATAATAATGGAATTTTAAAGAATGTAACTAGAGTTTCCTATTTGGGAGTAAACCTCTCTAGTAATGGTAGTTTTTATCAAACCCAGAGAACATTGTCTGACCAAGCACGAAAAGCGATGTTTTCCTTATACTCACTTTTTGATAAGGTTAATTTCGATATCAGGGATAAAATTAAGTTATTTGATAGCATGGTTAGTCCTATTTTGAGCTATGGATCAGAGGTATACGGATTTCACAAATCTCCTGACGTAGAAAAGGTTCACTTGTGAAATTTATGAAGAATATTATGGGCTTAAATCGCAATGTTACGAATGCTTGTATCTATGGTGAACTTGGGCGATTCCCTCTGTTTGTTACTAGAAAAATTAGAATTATCAAATATTGGTATAAGCTTGGCAAAAACTTGGATTCCCTGATGTATAAACTTATGTATAATTGTAATAACATTGGCTCAAACAATTGTAATACATGGTCTGTTAATGTGAAACAATTGTTATGTGACTTAGGATTTCAATTTTTGTGGAACAGTACTGCTGTAAATGATGGTCATATCGCCGCTATAACACAACGAATATATGATCAATATTTACAGCATTATCACAATGACATTGAAACGTCTAGCAAACTTGATACATTTTCACTAATAAAAAATAATATTGCATTGGAACCATATATGGTACATGTATCGAACTTCAGATATAAACAGGCATTAAGTAAACTGCGATGTTCAAGCCATTCTTTAGAGATCGAAACCGGTCGACATAACAACACACCACGTACTAGTAGAATATGTAAAAAATGCACAATGAATGTTTTGGAAAATGAATATCACTTTATTCTAGTTGGTCCCTATTTTCGAGAATTACGAAATAATATTCTGCCTAAATACTATTGTAAATGGCCAACTAGGCAAAAGTTTGTCCAGCTGCTTAAATGTCAATCTACAATAGTTATGAGTAAGTTGGCTAAATTTACATACGAGGCTTTCATTTATCGCTAGAAAGAAAATGACAATTCTGTATAACATTCCTATCTATATTGTTAACATTTATTATATTTTTCTCATGTTATATAATATATATATTGTTGTCCGCCTGTAAGGACTATAAAACATTTGTTTTTCGTCAATAAAAACTTTTGACTTGACTTGACTTGACTTGTACCAAACACAC
The DNA here is from genome assembly GCA_031761405.1 of Serripes groenlandicus. Classification (NCBI taxonomy): domain Eukaryota; kingdom Metazoa; phylum Mollusca; class Bivalvia; order Cardiida; family Cardiidae; genus Serripes; species Serripes groenlandicus. The sequence goes on from JASEVX010000004.1 coordinate 141,343,607, forward strand.
ATTTTAATTCACGCTGTTAGATCAGAGATTAGCTGTACAAAACACACACTTTAATTCACGGTGGTAAATAAAAGATTAGCTGTACCAAACACACACTTTAATTCACGGTGTTAGATAATATATTATCTGTACCAAAGACGCACTTTAATTCACGGTGTTAGATAAGAGTTTAGCTGTACTAAATACACATTTTCTCCACACTAACTAAACACCCAAATACTATAATAATTAATTTTCACCTGATGTGTTTGCTTGGTGTTTCACGCTGCTTTAACTATTTTATCATTTACATCACGGCCTTTCTTTTGTAAACTACCATTACTACTGGTCAATTGATCCAGACACCAGCTAGTCTTATTGCTACCCGTATACCCATGAGCGCCAAGTAGGGAAACCCTTTGCTGTCAGTTTTAAAAGCCTATGATATGACCCAACCGGGCATCGAACCCGCGACCTCCCCCACTCGTTGTAGACGCTGTACCACTACACCGAGGTGTTTAATACTGTTTGCGATAAAGAATGGTTTGCGATAATGTCTTGTTCCATAAGTGTTTATCTTGTTTAATTTATTTGTGCTCAGTTAGTGGAAGAAAGGTATTATTAACTAACAGGTTTGGCATTATAGACATATACTTTGGTGGTGTAATGGTAGTGCGTCCACCTCGGGTATGGGAGATCGCGGTTTCAATCCTCCCCAGCTGGGTCATGCCAAAATCTTTAGAAATAGAAGTAATGGCTGCCCTCATTGGCGCTCAGCGTTGCGGGGTTACCATAACGACTGACTGAGTGGTGTTAGGATAAATGGTAACTTGCCCAGGAAACACCGTGATATAACTGAAACAATTCTTAAAGCGGCATGAAACAGCAATCAATCACATGATGCATTAAGATCAATTTTCGCCTGGACAGTTGATTTTATCGCTTCATTAATTACATTACATATCACTAACGTGACAAGATTAACCGAAGTCTGTATGTGTAGTCATATTCAGAATTCGTGTTTTATGCATTGAAACGTACAAATAATTAGCGTTGTTTGTTATATACTCATACATGTTTGAGTAATGTTATTTCTCAGTTTGACAGGAATAAATATTCATTTCACGTAACCCTGTCGTTGTTATTATAGCCTACTTAACCGTTTCCAACATACAACACATATCCAACAGACGACTTTAAAGACTTCTAGGAAAAGACAATTGCTCGATTTTAGGATGTTCTCTTGTTTTTTGTTTTTTTTTATAAGTCGTCTGCTGAAGAGGCGTCAGAGATAGTGTCTGTATGTGGGAAAGGGTTAACAGTTACCCACATACAGATGCATTTTTCAAACTTACACGGCGGAAGTTATTTGAAATACGTGTGACAAAGAGGAAGATGTTCATAAAGAGCTATTTCTACTTTTACTAAAATGTCATCTGCGCGGACTGCGCAGGCTGATCTGGGTCGATACATTACGCAGATGCCATAATGTTGGTTTTGTCGCGGAACGGCTCATATGTTGAAAAGTATGAACCTCCTGAAAGTAAAGTGTTACGTTTGTAACAACTAGTTTGAACAAGCAATACATCAGTAAGAGTTTGCATTCAACTCGGTCGTTACATATGTTTGTATCCGTCTTTATTATAGACGTGATATTCATTGACATATTACGGTTCTTGTAACATTAACGGAATTTCATACATATCTTAGTAACAGTTGATTCTGTGTAAGGTGTTTTACGCCACTTTCAACAATATTCCAGTTTTATCACGACATGTCCATGGTAAGCTTAAATGCATCCAGGAAACGCATTGATAAAACTGAACTACTTTTGAAAGCGGAGTAATATACCGCCCAAACATATACATTCGCATGTCTGCGTTGGAAACATTGATTATATTGTCAATGCATTCTTACCGGGTCAGTCAGATATAGTTTAATCAAGTATGAATGAACGATTCACAACCAGAGTTTGCTGTAAAAATGTGTTTCATTTACATGGTCTACGTTGCTCGCACCTGTTGTTGAAATTATTCTGTTAAGAAGGAAAAGGGTTACGATAACTTGCAGTATTCCTGAGGTTATAAATCAGACCGTCTCGGCTGTACCGGGAAATAGGCCTGTCGGTATGCGTACGATATGTCACTCTACCCAGACCGCGTAACCCTAAAACTGCCATTAGTTCTGCTATTTGCAAATTGTTAAATGGAACAAAAACAATGCCTGTTTTTTAGGTCTTATGGGAAAATGTTTAGATGGAAAGTCAAGTCTCTTTTAATGATGGTTCTTCACACAAATACCGACATCTAGGCCGTTTTCTTTGGGACACGGTATTTATACCATTAATATAGTGTTGTCTTCGCTCGACACATGCATCAGACCGTGGAACCAAAGACATGTCATTAGTTCTTAAAAACAACAATACATGTTTTCTATATCTTCCTGCAATTGCTTTAGATAGTAGTGTAGCTTTTAATGATTTCTCTTCACAAACAATGATATACAGACCGGTTTTTTTTAAAGGGTATTTGTACCAGTCATATATTGATTTCTTCGATAGACACTGTCACACATGTGTAAACCAAGATATGGCATTAGTTCTTAGGTTTGCAAAGTGTTTAATATTACTTAAACGATACATGATTTCTTGACAATCTCGGAAAAACTTAAGATACGATGTGGGTTTCTTTAGAGAAGACTTTTGAGAATAATTGCTAGATAGGTTTTCTTCAGGAAAAGCGGGAAGTTTTCCCAACATACCACATACATATAACTCTTTAGTTTTAACAATGACTCCTAATACGTATTAGTAGTCCCAGGTTTTAACAAAGTCGAATAGCAGACTAATGGTAAAAAAGAAATGAAAAAAAAAAAAAGATTTTGAAATGATCTAGACAATCTATATATTTATCCTCGATGTTTTAAGTTAGGTACGTGCATATATGATGGGATTACTTTTGGATGTCAATATATGATTATTGAACCCCCACCAGTAAACTTATAGTAAACAGGTATAAAAGTGTATATTAAATCAAAGTACGTGTTGCATTGACATCCTCTTGGACGAAATGATACTAGCCGGCCTGAATATACTAAGTTTCCAAATACTCAGCAGGTTCAGAGGTTTTATTTGCGTGATATTATGTATAAACCTGTCCAGTGTAATCTAGGTAATCGAGTTGAACGATCGAACCTGGTTAGTTATTCCAACAGTTAGAGCCCCTGATTATAAAACAAGGCCTCTAGCCTGAAATACCCTATGAATTTACCAAAGGATCTGGTAGTACTGGTAATTTATCCAGTAAAGGCCGTGTTCGTTTATATGTGGTTTTACGCCACTTTCAATCGTTGTTCAGTTATATACGGGCGTTTTCTTGGTAAATTAACAAAACTACCGGTATTAATTTACCTGAAACCGATGCAATAATAGTAAGGCTTACCTTGAGAACCAAAACAATAGTAAGGCTAACCTTGAGCAACAATAGTAAAGCTAACCTTGAGCAACAATAGTAAGACTAACTTTGAGAATAAAGTACGGACGTAATTAAAAGTGCTGAACTAAAAAATTAGATATTATAGTTAAAGTTCTAAAACTGTTCAAAAGTGTTCTTGAAATATTTTCCAGTTCAAGAAACATTTAAATATTGATATGTTATGCTTCATTTTACTGGGTAGACATACCCAGTAAGCCAAATTTTGTACTTTCAATTGACTATTTTTCAAATATTACTGCCAAAATAGTTTTGAACTACTTATCCCTTAGTTTGTTGTCAATAATAGCCATATTTGCAGAAGTTTCAACATTTCAAAATGTTGATCTCCATCTTGAGTTCAGCACCTTTAAAACCATTTCTAGAGGCTCAGGTATGACCCATCCGCATGACAACAAAACGCCAGAACTGTATGTAGCATATGGGCCGATATGACATCTTACTATCTTCCGACATATTACTTTTGAAAACAAGATCTTTGGCAAATACAAGTATACTATTTTGGGAAAGTAACCGTGTAATTAATTTAAGAGGCAAAGACTCGAAGAGAACACCACGAGTGACGTAAACTAATTCCTACTTTAAGCTTATCAATAAAAAAAACAGTTAAAGGAAGTGTCTAGCAGCCCTACTCTAAATTGTAACAACTATTTTAATGAGATATGTAAGGTTCTTGTGAGTATAAATTTGAAAAGTACAAGAAATAAGCAGGCGTCTGGCGAATCGGATTCTGGTTACATCTGCGTGCAGTTAAAGCTTGACGAAAATGTGTACCCGTGCTGTCTTATCAGACCAATTACTCAGATGATCTTTTCAAACCTATATTTCTTGTATGACTCAAACAAACCCATTTTCGTGGGTACTCAAAAGAATCGTCTCAATGAGACGATTGTTTTGAGTGCCCACAACATAGGGTTTGAGTGTCAAATAATGATTTTGGAATTTTAAATACTCGTCTTACTTAGATCTCAGGGATGTCAGGGACAATATATCCATGTTATACACGGTCCCCGGGGAAGTTTACTGTTCGAATATACGTTGATATAGTCAGAGGTGAAACACGTGACAAAACACTAGAAATGTAGCTCCATCAATGTTACGCTAGTTTAATATTACATTATGCCAATCCATAGAGTCAAATATACTCCAAGTCTCTAGAAGAGTCTAAACTATTTCCGGAATCTTTTATGTAAACACGATGTTATATTACATCAATTGTTAAACCATTAACTGCCAGTGTAACAATAATAAAACAGGTGACTGACCATGATTGACGCCCAAGAGGCATTGTAATAACGTGGCGTAAATGGTTAAAAATATACCTTCAGTCTCGACATCATAATTTGAGCTGAATTACGAGAAAACCAACATTGTGGACTCTGCGTAAAGTATCGACCCGGATCAGCCTAAGCATGCCGCGCAGGCTAACCCGGGCAGACATTTCTCGCCTTCTGTTGATTTTCTGTGTCAGGAAACATTACACCATACCTCTATCCCCCTGAGACGGACTGCGCAGGCTGATATGGGTCGATACATTGTGCAATTTCCATACTGTTGGATTCCTCGTGTAGCGGCTCTTATTCTGTATTTTCCCAAAGTATCTCATGCTGTTGCTGCGACAGATGGAATACGTTTGTACATATATATTATGATACAAGATTATATGAAAAGAAGCAATTCATCGTTATGAGAAAGTTTAACTATTTCTCAATTTTTGCATAAGTCGTTTTTTTCGAATGACGTAAGAACTTGCCGGTAACAACCACTTCACAAAGTAAAGAAGCTTATAAAGGATATCGTTAGTGGTATTATATATACATAAACTATTGGTATAATGTGAGTGGTGAAGTGTTTATTTACGAATAGTCTAAGCCTGGGGTGGTGTAAAATTTTAAACACTATTAGTCGGGCTGCAAAATGTTTATTCTGGCTAATTCAGTTGTCGGTGATTGCCTTGTTTTTGTGATTTGTGTCTTATTTTCATTTCTTCGTGGTTTGTCCAGCTTTAGATGAGCAAATGAATTGTTCTACGATAATTGTAAATCATCATATCCAACAATAGAACTATTCAATGAGAAAATGGCTGAATCCAGTCCGGGTTGGATGAAATCTATCTGTGATATTTTTTCAATTCTTGTAATATAAGATTCCATGTTATTCTTACATGTATTTATATATGTTTTGAAAACATCTGGACCAAAATATAGAAGCTTTTAATAACTGAAGGTATAGTTATTTAACAGAAATGAAAGACTTATTGTAAAAGAAAAGATGAACACGAAGAACAACTTCCTCTTTTGTCACGATGTTTTATAATATGTGTGCTGCTTATAACTATGATAATGCTAACTGATATAGGTCGAGAATAATTTAATTTCATATTATAATTAAGTCAAATAGATTTATTAGAAATATAATTTAAGATTATAAGTCTTTGGACTGGATATTGGACGCGGCATGACAATTTGTTTTATTATGGTTGTACGCATTTTTCAACATTATTTCAGTTATATCACGGCGACAGTTCACTTATTCATGATCCCTTGATAAACAAACTAGGATAGGAAATGTGCCTTGCCCAAGGGCACTCCACACTGACCGTAGCGCCCGCAGTCTGACAACGGCATTGCAGTAAATTACCGTTCCGTCCTTGTATCCTTGTGACTCCGTGTTATCAAATGTATACATTTATAGTATTATGCCCATTCGAAGGAGAAGGGTATATTGCTTTGCACATGTCGGTAAACTAAAGCTTGTCCGAGTGATAACTCAACAATGCCTGGACCTATGGTCCTGAAACTTAACTTGGAGGTTGGGGATGACCAGTAGACGAACCCTATTTAATTTGAGGTCATCAGGTCAAAGGTCAAGGTCACAGTGACCTCGAACGCGAAAAGCTTGTCCGAGTGACAACTCGACATTGCCTGCACCCATGGCCCTCACACTTGACATGGAGGCTAGGGTGACCAGTAAATGACTCCCATTGATTTTGAGGACACTGGATCAAAGGTCAAGGTCACAGTGACCTTGAACCTGAAAAGCTTGTCCGAGTGATAAATTAACATTGCCTGCACCCATGGCCATCAAACTTGCCATGGAAGCTGGGGTGACCAGTAGATGACCCATATTGATGTTGAGGTCATTGGGTCATGGGTCATAGGTCAAAGACACAGTGACTTTATACGCGAAAAGTTTTTCCGAGTGATGACTCGACATTGGCTGCACTCATGATCCTCAAACTTGACATGGAGGCTGGGGGTGACCAGTAGATGACCCCTACTGATTGTGAAGTCATCAGGTCAAACGTCAAGGTCACTGACCTTGAACGCGAAATTTTGTCAGAGTGATAACTCGACATTACCTGCACCCATGACCATAAAACTTAGCATGGGGGCTTGGGGTGTCCAGTAGATGACCCCTATTGTCAAGGTCACAGTGACCAAACTTGTCCGAGCGTAATGTTTGACAAACATCTCTTGTTAAAATTTGACTTGCGTTGTGTTCTTAATGTGTAAATGTAAGCACATATAAGATTAAAGTAAAGAAAGTAAAGTTGACTGTAGCAGAGTGGTCAATATTAAGTACCGTCAATGTGATGCCACTCATATATACTTATTATATATGAGCCGTTCTTGGAGAAAACAAACAAACATTATTGACTCTACGAAATGTATCGACCCAGAGCAGACCGTGCTGGCTAATCCGGGCCGACACCTTTCGTCTCAGGGAGATAGAGGTATACAGTAATGATTCCTGAAACAGAAAGTCCATAGGAGGCGAAAAGTGTCTATGCGGGTAAGCCTGTGCAGCATGCTTAGGCTGATCCGGGTCGATCCTTTACGCAAAGTCCACAATATTGGTTTTCTCATGGAACGGCTCATATACATAAATGTGTATGATTGGCTGAGTGCCTGAATTACTTAAGCATATTGTTTTCAGAAAACAACAGATTCGTCTACGGTGAAACCTCTACAGAGTAGAATCTCGCGAAAACAAGAAAATGTTGTCGTTCTAGAGAGGTGTCGCTCTATAGGCGTTCATTTTTGCAGAGGACTAGATAAGAGGGAGTGAACAGGTCTTTTCCCATAATATTTCTCTTATAACTCAACAAAATCATATGTTGTGTGTACTTAAAAGAATTGTCACACTGAGACGATTCTTTTGAGTACCCACAACATAGGGTGTGAATGTCAAAGGAGGATTTGAGAACATGAAAAATGCTCAGTATCTAGAGCTCTGATTTTTGTCCGCGATAGAAACACATTTTTAACATCTCTGTGGAGACCGAAATGGCAAACATTATATGAAAAGAAGATTTACTCATAACGAGCCTTGTTATCCCACATTCAACAATGCTTTTCATTCCCACTCCGTTCCTAACATATAGTACCTTTGTCAGTAATTTCCATTCACCTTTCATCAAGTGTGGAACATTATTAACGGTTGCTCTAAAGAGGATGTTGGTGTACAGAGGTGCCTTTAAAGAGAGGTTACATAGCTGCAATGCGTATGTTGAACGTGCATGTTAAATGTGCATATTGTATTCGGGTATATCTGTCATAATTACATAACACATGACCACCTGCCTGGCACAATGAGATTTTCAATACAGACAATGAATTGTTGGAAATGTAGAAATTATACATGTTGAACCATTTCCCATTTCCCATTAATCGTATATTCAACAAGTCATTTCTGTAGACACGTTTAAAAGTCGTCGAAACTATGTATTTGGAAAAGTTTTCTGTTTTCTGATTGAAACTGTATTCACCCTTTTACCACATTGTTTTCGAGAGTTAAAACATCTTTGGAAATGTAGAAATTATACATTGTAAACCATTTGACATTTATAATCAATGTCATTTTTGGACACCGTCTATAGTGGTGTGCATTTTGAGAAATCATACAACAATTGGCTCCCCGATTATAAACAGAATGACGGATTAAAGCTGGGAACCAAAATTCGAGATGTCTTTGCTTAACACTCATATAAAAAGTAGTGCTATGTATCAGTCAATATATCTTTTATAGAAGCGTTGACACTGTTAAGAGTTAACCAAACTTTATTTCTGATGGAAACTGTTTTCTTCCTTTCACAACATTGTCTTGAAGAGTCGTTTGCTACAGTTACGTTAAAACTCGGAGTTACTGTTAGTATAGAGAGGAACATGTTTTACGATAAATTTCTCCTGTTCATCGCCGTTTTTTTTAGATACGTTGCCTGCACGGGGTTTCAAAAGAAATAGGCCTCCGCGATGACACTTTAATATTTAAAAAGTAAACTTTTAATTTTTCAAATAAAACAGATGTTACAGAAATAAAATTAAACAACATAAATTAATCAGGGCGTTTTATGTTTACGTAATTATCTGTAATCCAACAATCAGACATTAAGCGACGACAATGAATTAACTTTGAATCAAAGAAAACTATGAAAATACCTCTTATCATCGGTAAGAATGCACAGTTTACTGTTTGATTTAATTTAAGATCTAGCCTGATGCTTGCGAATTTAATTTTAATGGGAATTGTAAAAAAACACTAATAGTATACCCCGCTGAATTCCTTCAACTTGTTTCATTACCTTAGGCTGATCGATCGATTTTTGATATTGTTTACCCTACGTGTGCAGAATTAACTATTTGGCGAGGAGAACCATTGGCTGTTAACCCTTTCCTGCGTATACAGACGCTTTCTGACGCAACTGCAGCAGACACTATGCGAACAGAAGAAGTTACTCATAATGAGAAGTTTTTCCATTTGTCACAATATTTACAAATTCATTCAATAATTGTTCTTTCCTTCATCGAGAGTTTCCATATATAACCGTTTAATAAATGAAGTTGGTTCAAATGCATTATTAATCGCTCGATTTGATTGGTTTAAATAGGATCTTGTGACCAAAAAAAATTGAGTTTATGTTCTGATAAACGAAATTGATCATATGACCAGGTCACGGAAGGTCTTTGAACTTAGAAAAGAGATCCCAATTTTCAATTTATATTTAGCTTTTCAAACAATTCTATGGTGACTTTCCCAAAAAGCAGTTATAAGGGTTAAAGATATGTTTTGGTGCATTTTGGTGCATTTATGTACATCGTACATCGTAAGCCTGTGCACCTGCTTCATATCATCAGAATCTAGACGATTTGATAATAGCGTCTAAAAAGTTTTAGTATGTAATATGTGATCAATGTAGATCTTGATCCAGGCTGTTCATAAAATATAATTCGCATAATTTCTCATTTATTGGCTTTTGTATGTACTATATGAACATTGTATATCTTGATTTTAGGGTATGGAACACAGGCTGATCTAGATATACAGGTTGATCTGAATATAGGCTGTTCATAAAATATAATTCGCATAATTTCTCATTTATTGGCTTGTGTGTGTACTATATCGACATTGTATTATATTGATTATAGTGTATGGAACACAAGCTCCTCTAGATATACAGGCTGATCTGGTTATACACTGTTTGTAAACGCCAAAGTGTACATATTACCATTGACAGTGGATGAATTTTCAAAACAGTGCGTCAAAAGGAGAAGTTGCTGTTAATGAAACATTTCTCCTTTTTGACAAGATAAATACAACTCTAAGCCATAGTTACATTTTTGTTTATAGATATTTTCTGTTACTTTGTTTATGATATTTTCGAAATCTTATGCTGCAGAAGAGTTGTTTTATGGGAAAGGGTTTCGCTGTCAATGACATTTAAAGGCGTTTGCAAACAATGCAGATTCAGGTGAGACAGCTCATAACGACATTACATTTACCAAATTTCCTGTTGGATGAAAGTTGGAGTGGTCCAATGTTCCACAAGGAAGAGTCGACTTTGTGAAATTAGGCAATGAAAGGGTTAAACTCCTGATATTTCCTCATTTATTAAGTAAACTTTTAGAAGTTGGGTTGTTTCGTTCTGTTGAATTGTAATCAACGACTAGTTAAAAAGTAATTCCTTTCTGTCACGGATTATTCCCTTAAGTTTTTCCCACAGACAACAAATATTCTTATAATACAGTTAAAATTATTGTGGCAGAAGACATTGCTTATGACGAGCGATGTCTCATTTTACGATAATGTTTAATAAAGACGTCTGCAGTTGAAGTATCAAAATGTGTCTTCAAGTAAATATACAATTACTGCCAATAAAAACATGAGTCCGATGCTTCAGTAGCCAAGTCCTGGTAGCTCTGTCCGTAGCGACACGGGCTGTTAATCCAGAAATAGTGAGTTAAAATCCCAGCTCGGCCTTTATTATTTCCGAAATTTGACAAAAGTACCTGTGACAAGCGTTGTTGTTCTTCCACCAATGGGCTTACAGTCTATGTGGAAAAACAGGCAGTTGCTTGGAAAGAATGCTATGTGGAGAGCTTATGTTAGAAAGCCAGAAAACACATGAGTAGGTGAACCGGCCGCCTTGATATGACTGAAACATTGTAGAAAACTGCGTTAATACCCAATAAATCAATCAAAATCGATGCGTAAGTCGTAATTATATCCCCGAAGTTAAAGCAGCACATTTGGGAGCCACTATTACTACTTTCTGGCCAGTGTAAATTCAAACAAACATGGTATCTGAAGTTAGAAATTGTTGCCTTTTACTAAATGGTGTCACATTGGAGACTTTAGCGGTGTTTGACATGCAGACATACATTCAACGTTTTGAATTTTGCTGACAATTCTGATTTATAATTTAATTTATCTAATATCTTCTTTTTTGAATAGTATTTTAATGGTTTATTGTTTTTGTTCTTTAGCCATAAAGTCGCTGGAATATATGGGTTCGAATCATTTTCCTTACTAGTGTTATCGTTATGAAGTAATATGTTAATAAAGCAAATATGTTTTTCTTAATTTTAAAATCTCGAAACAATTGAAAGTCATTAATCTAATGCCAAAAACAATATTATTTTGTTTTCTTAATTTTCAAATGTGAATTAAATGCCCACGTAGGTTGTTCTTTATTACTTTTTGTACTGTTGTTTTGTAGATGTATACACACAGGTCCCTTAATACATATATCTACTTACTCTATTATTTCGCTAAACGTTTCAAGTATTCTCGTACATGTATACAGGGCAGGACACCTACCATGTTCCTAGGGCTATTTGAAAAATGCCAGCTACTGTTCTAACGTTTAACGGCCTATTAATAGCTCGATAATCGAACAACCGGCTGTCTAAATGCTAGCGAGTAATTGACGTTGTCAAACTCAGAGAACTCTCTGCACTTTCTTCCCTGTAACTTGGTAAATCAATCCTGCCCTGTAGTTGTTGTTTTTACGCGTACTTTAACATCAAGGTAGCCATGACATTTATCCTGTTCTCACATACAACAAATATATCTGCTTCAGATTTAAAAAAAATAAAAGATTTAGGCAAATATTTGAGAAATCTGTATATTGTTATAAACCGTTACACTGCCGAATTACACAAAGTCGACTAATCCATGTTGAACATTGGACAATTCCATTTTTCGTCCAACAGGAAAATGGGTAAGATTTAATGTCTAAGTGAATATCCAATGACGGACGCTCAATTTATCACATAACTTGCTCTCCAGGAGTGACATAAAGCAGTGACATAAATATCATATGTAACTAGTTACATAAATAGCCGACTCACAGCACGTATGTGACGTCACTTTCAATGACAGCATATTGTTTACAATTGTTCTGAATTTCGGCATTTATTAAAAATATTGTTTAAAGAAAATAAATCTCGATAAATGAAATGTTATAAGAGCATTGTTGCTAATTTTGTATAAAATCAAAAGGTTATTGATAGGGACTACATTTTACAGTGGAAGTATGCATTAGAACTTCGGGGTGAACTTCGGTCACTGTTTATATGAGGACGAAGAAAGATCGATTTAAAGATTGAAAACAATCTTTTTATGGTGTTATGTGATAAATAGAATCTTACATTCGTGCTTATTTGATATTGTTTTTATGAAACTCGTCGACTGAAACGAATATGACGCTCGGCAGAGCCTCGCGTCATATTATTTCAGTCGACTCGTTTCATAAAAACAATATCAAATAAGCACTCATGTAAGATCCTCTATTTATCACATAACTTGCGCTCCAGGAGTGACATAAAGCAGTGACATAAATATCATAATATTATTTAACTAGTTACATAAATAGCCGACTCACAGCACGTATGTGACGTCACTCTAGTGTGACGTCACTTTAAATGACATCATAGTGTTTATAATTATTTTGAATTTCGGCATTTATTAAAAATATTGTTTAAAGAGAATACATCTAGATAAATGAAATGTTATAAGTGCCTTGTTGCTAATTTTGTATAAAATCAAAAGGTTATTAATATTTGCATTTGAACTTTGGGGTGAACTTCGGTCACTGTTTACATTAGGACGAAGAAATATCGATTTAAAGATTGAAAACAATCTTTTTATGGTGTTATGTGATAAATAGAATCATTTTTCAAATCAGCACTCATGTAAGATCCTCTATATCCAATGACGGACGCTCAATATCCAATGACGGACGCTCAATATCCAATGACGGACGCTCAATATCTAATGACGAACTCTCAATTTATCACATAAATATCCTTATTTTCAAGTTGAGAACAAATCACGGAACAACGTTATCATACACGTGTGATAACAAAAACACGTCATACACGCGACTACTGATGACGTCATTTTGACCTTTATCTTTATTATGTTTATTGTTAAGTTGTTAAATTTTACACATTGAACAATGCAATAATACGTTATTTTGAATAAATAACGAGTCTTAATTGTTTAAAACCTTTTTTTTTTTTTTCTTCTTATTGAAAAATGATGAGGACTACTTTTTTATGCGGTGAATCACAAGTTCTTATGAAGAATATGTTATTCGGTCTTTGTTTTGATGTTGTCAATATTTTTCATTAAAACACAACGTTTAGGTGATAAAAAGAATCCATCACTTGTTTTTCTTTGGAGAGGATTTCTTAAATTCGTCTCGAAAAAGAGAGTTATTAACCTCGCCAAGAGGCTCGGTTAATAACCGTCTTTTTCTACACTCATTTAAGAAATCTTGATCTCCAAAGAAAACTCATGATGGATCCTATATATCCAATGACGGACGCTCAATATCCAATGACGGACGCTCAATATCCAATGACGGACGCTCAATATCCAATGACGGACGCTCAATATCTAATGGCGGACGCCCAATATCCAATGACGGACGCTCAATATGCAATGACGGACGCTCAATATTTAATGACGGACGCTCAATATCCAATGACGGAAGCTCAATATCGAATGACGAACGCTCAATATCTAATGACGGACTCTTAATATCCAATGACGGACGCTCAATATCCAATGACGGACGCTCAATATCTAATGACGGACGCTCAATATCCAATGACCGACGCTCAATATCCAATGACCGACGCTCAATATCCAATGACGGACTCTCAATATCTAATGACGGAAGCTCAATATCCAATGACGGACGCTCAATATCCAATGACGGAAGCTCAATATCCAATGACGGACGCTCAATATCCAATGACGGACGCTCAATATCCAATGACGAACGCTCAATATCCAATGACGGACGCACAAAATCCAAAGATGGACACTCAATATCCAATAACGGACGGTCAATATCCAATGACGGCCGCTCAATATCCAATGACGGACGCTATCCAATGACGGACGCTCAATATCCAATGACGGACGCTCAATATCCAATGACGGAGGTTATCCAATGACGGACGCTCAATATCCAATGACGGACGCTCAATATCCAATGACGGACGCTCAATATCCAATGACGGACGCTCAATATATAATGACGGATGCTCAATGTCCAATGACGGACGCTCAATATCTAATGATGGACGCTCAATATCTAATAACGGACGCTCAATATCCAATGACGGACGCTCAATATCCAATGACGGACGCTCAATATCTAATGACGGACGCTCAATATCCAATGACCGACGCTCAATATCCAATGACGGACGCTATCCAATGACGGACGCTCAATATCCAATGACGGACGCTCAATATCCAATGACGGACGCTCAATATCCAATGACGGACGCTCAATATCCAATGACGGACGCTCAATATCTAATGACGTACGCTCAATATCTAATGATGGACGCTCAATATCCAATGACGAACGCTCAATGCCCAATGACGGACGCACAAAATCCAAAGATGGACACTCAATATCCAATAACGGACGGTCAATATCCAATGACGGACGCTCAATATCCAATGACGGACGCTCAATATCCAATGACGGACGCTCAATATCCAATGACGGACGCTCAATATCCAATGACGGACTCTCAATATCTAATGACGGAAGCTCAATATCCAATGACGGACGCTCAATATCCAATGATGGAAGCTCAATATCCAATGACGGACGCTCAATATCCAATGACGGACGCTCAATATCCAATGACGGACGCTCAATGTTTAATGATGGACGCTCAATATCCAATGACGAACGCTCAATATCCAATGACGGACGCACAAAATCCAAAGATTGACACTCAATATCCAATAACGGACGGTCAATATCCAATGACGGACTCTCAATATCTAATGACGGACGCTCAATATCCAATGACGGACGCTCAATATCCAATGACGGACGTTATCCAATGACGGACTCTCAATATCTAATGACGGACGCTCAATATCCAATGACGGACGCTCAATATCCAATGACGGACGCTCAATATCCAATGACGGACGCTCAATATCCAATGACGGACACTCAATATCCAATGACGGACGCTCAATATCCAATGACGGACGCTCAATATCCAATGACGGACGTTATCCAATGACGGACGCTCAATATCCAATGACGGACGCTCAATATCCAATGACGGACGCTCAATATATAATGACGGATGCTCAATGTCCAATGACGGACGCTCAATATCTAATGATGGACGCTCAATAGCTAATAACGGACGCTCAATATCCAATGACGGACGCTCAATATCCAATGACGGACGCTCAATATCTAATGACGGACGCTCAATATCCAATGACCGACGCTCAATATCCAATGACGGACGCTTTCCAATGACGGACGCTCAATATCCAATGACGGACGCTCAATATCCAATGACGGACGCTCAATATCCAATGACGGACGCTCAATATCTAATGACGGAGGCTCAATATCTAATGATGGACGCTCAATATCCAATGACGAACGCTCAATGCCAAATGACGGACGCACAAAATCCAAAGATGGACACTCAATATCCAATAACGGACGCTCAATGTCCAATGACGGACGCTCAATATCCAATGACGGACGCTCAATATCCAATGACGGACGCTATCCAATGACGGACGCTCAATATCCAATGACGGACGCTCAATTTCCAATGACGGACGCTCAATATCCAATGACGGACGCTATCCAATGACGGACGCTCAATATCCAATGACGGACGCTCAATATATAATGACGGACGCTCACTATCCAATGACGGACGCTCAATATCCAATGACGGACGCTCAATATCCAGTGACGGTCGCTCAATATCCAGTGACGGACACTCAATATCTAATGACGGACGCTCAATATCCAATGACAGACGCTCAATATCTAATGACGGACGCTCAATATCCAATGACGGACGCTCAATATCCAGTGATGGATGCTCTATATCCAATAACGGACGCTCAATATCCAATGACGGACGCTCAATATATAATGACGGACGCTCACTATCCAATGACGGACGCTCAATATCCAATGACGGACGCTCAATATCCAGTGACGGACGCTCAATATCCAGTGACGGACACTCAATATCAAATGACGGACGCTCAATATCCAATGACAGACGCTCAATATCCAATAACGGACGCTCAATATCCAATGACGGACGCTCAATATCCAATGACAGACGCTCAATATCCAATAACGGACGCTCAATATCCAATGACGGACGCTCAATATCCAATGACGGACGCTCAATATCCAATGACGGACGCTCAATATCCAGTGACGGATGCTCTATATCCAATAACGGATGCTCAATATCCAATGACGGACGCTCAATATCCAATGACGGAGGCTAAAAATCCAAAGATGGACGGTCAATATCCAATGACGGACGCTGAAACAACGGAGACGGCTATTCTTTATTCTTGAATCCATTTCGACAGTCAGTATACATGTCGCTAAAATAATCAACCGACATATTATTATGTTTATCATTTTTAATACGAAGAAAACCCATAAATGGGGTTTTTCGCTGATAGGTAACAGGTGAGATTTTTTTTTTTTTTTTTTTTTTCAATAACCCATGAAGCTTTCTGAAATGAAACTGGCAAAATTCACTGGGGCCGCCAGACGAAAAACACTGATTTAAAATTAATGTCGTCTAGTTAATCGACATTTAAGGTCTTAAAGTGCTGTGTTATTTTAGTGTGATCTAACTTTTGTACAAAAAAGTTAAAAAATAAATGGAACTTTGAAATAAACGACCGCAATTCGACGTCAGAACATAAATTTTGAATGTACCGTAGCCAAAAAACGATGTGACGTCATTTCCGTAACACTTCATTTGGCGTTACGTCAAATTCGAGCGACGTCGTTTCCCGCAAACAAAGTGGTATGAACATTTTATACCTCAAATTCCTATGCATGAGCTATAGATTTACTCATACAAAGTATAATTATTTATCAAATATTGTTGAAACAGGATAACTTTCACATATTGAGCAATTGTACCTTTGGCGACAATCTTTTCCTAATTCGTCTGCTGCAAAGGAGTAAGAAACCGTCTCTATTCGGGAAAGGGTTAAGTAGAAATGTGACCCATTACATAATTTGTTCCAGTCATATTGACTTGTTGAAAAGGGTAGTTGCCAGATGGTATCAGAAAAGGGCTGTTACACATTTGCTTCTTTACCATAATATAGGTAATTGATTAAGGACCTTACGCATCTTGGCCCTCATGTTTAAACCTCGTTCATTATAAATGTTCTTCATTGATTTTCTGAAAGTCTTTATTTTTCTGTTCGTAATGAAAGACCACAGCAAAACGAATTCCGAACATTATGTGATCATGCAAAAAACATGACATTAACATTAGTATCGTCTAGTCAATTACTTATAAATCATTTTTTATTGCCAAAGTATGCTCTTTAATTTTTATTAACAATCATCTTACTGTTTTATAGCACCTATAGATATATTATGATTTAGGTTACAAAATAAGTGTGATCTGTTGTTTCATGCAACATGTATCAGATCATATTGAACATCTTGCCTGGCCCATCATGGTTTACCGTAGTCCCTATAGCCCATCATGGTTTACCGTAGTCCCTATAGCCCGTCATGGTTTACCGTAGTCCCTATAGCCCATCATGGTTTACCGTAGTCCCTATAGCCCATCATGGTTTACCGTAGTCCCTATAGCCCATCATGGTTTACCGTAGTCCCTATAGCCCATCATGGTTTACCGTAGTCCCTATAGCCCGTCATGGTTTACCGTAGTCCCTATAGGCCATCATGGTTTACCGTAGTCCCTATAGCCCATCATGGTTTACCGTAGTCCCTATAGCCCATCATGGTTTACCGTAGTCCCTATAGCCCGTCATGGTTTACCGTAGTCCCTATAGCCCATCATGGTTAACCGTAGTCCCTATAGCCCATCATGGTTTACCGTAGTCCCTATAGCCCATCATGGTTTACCGTAGTCCCTATAGCCTATCAGGAATTAACCGTTTAGAACATACCACCGATCTGCAACCGACGACTTTGAAAATATCTCGGCATATTTGGTTATATCTTTTATTATAATGAAAGTTTCATAATTAGAAAAGAGTTGAAAACATTTGGGCAAAACAAGAAATTGGTCATTATGGGCAATTTCTCCTTTTTACTAAATGTTTTCAAATGTCGTCTGCTGCGGAGGCATCGGAAAGCGTCTGTATGTGGGAAAGGTTTACTTGAGAGACATCTTAAACCTTTGACAAATGCAGAGTCATTTTGACACATTTGCAGCAGACGACTTTTGATAATATTGTTAAGCTATTTTAAATAATTGTTCTTACATTTTTAGAAAGTTTCCATATTTTGACTAAATAATTTCAATTCGTCTGCTGCTGAGGCGTCAGAAACCGGCTTCGTGTTTGAAAGGGTTAACAACAGCAATATTACGGTCATAGTGTGCATTTCTTAGTAAATACGACTTTGGGAGATAACCAATAAACAAAATAGAACATGGTTCAAGAGATATTTAGGTTTAACCCGTTCCCTCATATAGACGCTTTCTGACGCCTCTGCAGCAGACGGCTTTTTGAAAACATAGTGTCAAAAGAAGAAATTGCTCAAAATGAGCAATTTCTCCTTTTGCCACACTGTTTTCCACTTTTAGTCATAGGTTATCCTTTCAATTATAGAGATTTTCTATTCTTTGACAAAATCTGTTCAAAGTCGTCTGCTGCAGAATTGACGCATGAGGGAAAGGGATAATACATGAAAACGTATCGTTATAAGTCTTCTCAGTATACGCAGTATTTATTTGACTTCTAATCTTCTATACGCTTTCATTACTACTTCTTAGAACGATAAAGGTGAAACGCACTGAAAAATCAAAGCACTAAAAGTATTTGTGAGATGGTTGTGTTGGTATTGATAATTCGTAAATTAAGGTCAGATAAGTGTTTTCATGTGTATGTACTATGTACACAAGCCGTGTGTGTATACCACGTGACTTTTGACGTCATATGCGCATGGTCAGACAGCAATAATTGCTCTTGATAAGAATGCAAAATGAATGGTAACTTTTTTTATTTCGTCACCCTTGTTAATGAAAGATGGCGCAGTCTACGCCGCTTACAATGTCCTGTCTCCGGTTTTTACAGGAGTTTGATTGGTGGTCTAGTTGTTTCAAACACTTTGACGAACCTGTTCTCAAAATCCAGTTTTGATAATGCTCCGGCTGTTGGCGATATCAATAAGTTTTGAGAACAGGTTCATCGAAGTGTTTGAAGAAACTAAACCACTAATCAAACTCCGTTGAAAACCCGGAGATAGGGCTCTGTAAGCGGCGTAGACTGCGCTATTTTTTATTAACAATGATGAAGAAATAAAAAAGTTACCTTTGTTTTTACTTCTATAACCGAAGTAAAATATTTCTGTCCGCCGTAGCATTTGTGACGTCAAGTCACGTGGTTTACACACACTGACAAGAGGCCACTGAAACAAATGAAATAACAACATTGTTAACGGTCTGGAGTCACATATAATAACAACCGTCCCAAATAGGATTGGTTATTCTACTGCTTGTTCGTTCCAAAGCTTCACGTCTTTACTGTTATGGTAAATACAGTATGTCGATTAAGGAAAGAATGGTCTAGTTGCGATACGTGCGAATAGCAAGGAATAAAACGGGTAGGTGTTTTTCGAACTGTCTTCAAGTCTTCAAGTCTTCAATTTCAATATATATATATTTACTTCCACAATAAGTATAAACATTTGACATCCATGTTTGTTTACAAAATTCATTAAATTAGTTACAAAATGCACAGCATGGTGTACAAAGCAGGACGTAATGCTATACATAATCATCTCCCTTTAAAAGTGAATGTTTCAATAGAATTTTGGGAAATTAAGGGAGATAATCTTAAGTCTTGCACAGTGAATGACTCTCATATTTCTTAAATAATTGTGTGTCGGAATCTCCAACGCTTACCATATGACCATAGCAGTACCACTTACGGGCTAACAATATATGCGGGAAAGCCGTCCGAAAGCTAGAACACACATGGGTAATTAACCTGGCTGATGTTATATGACTGAAACATGGTTACAAACGGCATTAAACCCCCAAAGTAAATCAATAAAACATACATATCTAGTTGTGTTCTTGGCTTTGTGTCATACGATTTATCAGGATGTGTATAACATTCTATTCAACCCTATTCCAACATACAGACACGTTCTTACTTTCTCTGCAGCAAAGGACTTTTGAAAAACATTGTAGCAAAAGAAGAAAGTGCTCATAACGATATGAGCCAAAGCTCGTAGCCATATAAGTTTCTGTTCTTTTCCATTGACATACTGTCATTTGTAGAGATTTCCCATAATTTTTTTGTCAATATGATTTCAAAATTGTATATCAGAAAAGTTAGGAGAATATCAAGACCACCATTGTTGCTAAATACAACTCATCAAACAGTACGTTATTATATCGTACGTATAATAAATTGTACCGACTCTGCTTTGATCTGGGTGTGTATGGTCCTGCTACGTGAGTTATCACGTGTTTACGTAATAGCTGGATTAACTCGCTAATTAATTTATAGATGTGTACCGAACAAGAACAACAACAACAACAACATTATCGTCCTTGATATATATATATATAGTTAAAATTCGCTTTTGCGTTCATTATCAAGATATGAAAACAAACAGTAGGAAGTTTGAAATGGCAACTTTATCATTTCCAAATAGGAAGAGAAGCATGAACAATTCTCCATACCGCATCGGTGATGCAGTGGTAGAGCGTTCGCCTCGGGTGCGGGAGATCGCGAGATCGATCCCTGGCGGAGTCATACCAAAGAATGTAAACAAATGATAGTAACGGCTGCCCCCTCCTTGGCGCTCATGGTTGCGGGTATTAGCATTACGAATGGCTGGTTTGTGTCCGGATAAATGGAGCAGTAGTACTGGTAACTTACACAGGAAACGCAGTGATATGAGGGGCGTAGCTTTGCACTAATCAATGTGTAGGCCGTCTCGTGAGAAAATCAACATTGTGGACTCTCCGTTAAGTATCGACCCGGATTAGCCTAAGCATGCCACACAGGCCAAACTGGATAGACACTTTTCGCCTCCTGTGGATTTTCTGTTTCAGGAATCACTACTCTATACATCTATCCCCCTTAGACGTAAAGTATCGACCCGGATCAGCCTAAGCATGCCACACATGCCTACCTGGATAGATACTTTTCGCCTCCTGTGGATTTTCTGTTTCAGGAATCACTACTCTTTACATCTATCCCCCTAAGACGGAATGTGTTGGCCGGATCAGTCTGCGCGGACAGCGCAGGCTGATCCGGTCGATACTTTACGCAGATGTCTATCGCCGCAACTGCATTTTGGGGCATTTTGAGAAGGAAAGTGTAGGCACGTGCCTAAAGGGAGCTACGCCCCTGGATATAACTGAAAACCTGTTGAAAGTGGTGTTAAACACCAAACAATCAAATTCTTTTCCACTCATATGTGTAAATGTCGTCATTTGAATAGAGCGGCTTAAACACTAAACAATCAATCAATATTCTGCCCTTGTGTGTATATGTCGTCATTTGAACATAAGACAATTTTCATTTTATCCTGTTTTTATGTTTTATTATTTATGCGGAAAACATAGCAGAGAGATAAGCATATTATACATGTGCCTTGCTGGAAATGACTAATGTGCTGATTGTTTGCGGAAACACGCGTTTTACATAAACATACTTATGTCGCGTAAAAGGTCAAATAGTTTCTTAAATCACTTTGTTTTCGTAGAAATGAAAGTATACCATCACCAGAACCCATTGAATATATGACATTTAGTTTAAATTCACTTTAAATTAGTATAGGATGCACTGGTAGTGGGAATGATTGATTTTATCATTTTCAGTATTTTGACTTTGTTTGAAAGTGAAAGTAAAGAATGTGAGAAAACCATTTTGTCCGGGCCCGATTTGGTCTAAAATCACGGTAACCGTTTTAGCCGGTTGAATTCTTACTTGCATAATGCATACCCCTGATTATCTTTGGATAGTTTTAAAGCCTAGGGGTTCCTCTTTTCAATGACGTGGGATGTTCTACATGAGAAACGCTTAGAAAGTGTGACAATTGAGGCCTGAAACTGGTCGATTTACATTGAAACAAAGACGGATTTGTTTGGTGTAGTGTGACCTAAAATATTAAACACGGACGATTTTACGCATTTACGAATAGTCACTCATCTGAGAGTATAAACTTTGAGACATGTCCAGCAGCCTACACTTTGGTCTGAGAGCGGGAATAATCACGTCTAGGAAGTATCAGTTTGAACAATCTGGTACCCGGCGTAATTAAGTAAAAAAGAGCGTCTGGCATGAACAACCAATGGCGACTAGTCTAGTACCCGGCGTAATTAAGTCAATAAGAACGTCTGGCATGAACAACCAATGGCGACTACAGTGAGCACCTCCCCTTATATATCAATAACGCATACTTAGTAAACTAGTAAATATACAACGGATTTTCGTAAACCCTTCAGTGGACAATTCATTAAAACTTGATGTTTGTAATTAATTCCTTAATTTATGATTGATTGATTGGGGTTTAACGCCGTTTTCAACAATTTTCAGTCATATCACGGCGGCCAGTTCACCTATTCATAGGTTTCCAGGTTTTCTAACATTAGTACTCCACACAACATACTTTCAAAGCAACTGGCTGCTTTTCCACATAGACTAATAGCCCATTGGTGATATACGAATGACGCTTGTCACAATGACTTTTGAAAAACGTCGGAAAGAATGTTGGCCGAGCTGGGGTTCAAATTCACAACCTCTGGATTGACAGCTATCGACTGAGCTACCGGGGATCGGCTCACATAAATAATGAACCAAACTACATGTATTGTTTTGATAGAGCAATTGGTTGGTCCATAAACATATTGTCTTGTTTCTATAGCCTCTTGCTTCTCAAAAATGCCAATGGCGTATCTATTTTTGTTCCTGACCATATACTGTAATGATAGGGGCAGGTTACTCCAGACTACAGTTTGAAGTCACGTGTTGTAGGATTAATAACGCCCTATAACCCTTATCCACATGCCACACATCTTAAACAGATGACGTTGAAAACATGTCGGCAAGAATAGGAAATGATCCAATGGTCCTTTTGCCTTAATCTTTCAATACTTTTAAAGCCTACAAGTATTGAAAGATTAAGGCAAAAGGGCAAAACTCTCATTATCGGCAATGTCTTTCACTTATCATTTTTGCAAAAGTTGTCTGCTACACTTGTTTATGAATGCGTCTATATGTGGGAACGGGTTGCCAACACGTATATCAGATTTGTTTTTGGTTTTGACATCGATGTTTGGCTCGTATAGGAATGATGGAATGATACCGTTTGACAGATGAGTGAATTCGACGCATGCTACTTATACAATATTATAGGTTGGGAAACTTTTGTGTTGTACGAGCTCCTTCGGCGGGCAGAACACCCCTGATTGAACGAGTCCCAACACAATAGTTTCCCATACTCATGCATTAATCTTTGTATTGTATATTTTTATATAGGCTATTTGAAATGTGTGTGTTTAAACACTTCGCAGATTTAGAAAATTAACAATTGTTTTAATTAATATGACAAAACAAACATGTCCGATCTATGGCGCAATTATTGTCTTTTCCGATGGTTGCTAGGGTCGTGTTAACCCTTTCCCTCATATAGACGCTTTCTGACACCTCTGCAGCAGACGGTTTTTTGAAAACATAGTGACAAAAGAAGAAATTGCTCAAAACGAGCAATTTCTCCTTTTGACACAATGTTTTCCACGTTTAGTCATAGGTTATCCATTCAATTATAGAGATTTTCTATGTTTTGACAAAATATGCTCAAAGTCGTCTGCTGCAGAATTGTCGTATGAGGGAAAGGGTTAAATATAAATTTACGGGTGCATCAGCACCAGCGCATAAATTGGTTGTGTTTAGAACTACCAAGCGTGATTAATATAAGCTTAAAGGTTGTTTCGCAATCGTTTGAAAATAAATAAGTTTAAACTACCAATGGTGCAATGGGCTTTGCGCATGCGCCGTGTTAATCGTCTTGATCGCGCATGCGCCGTATTTTACCGTCAGCTCTCGGATATTTCCGTAGCAGTTCGTCACTAGCCTGGTTCTCGTTCGAGTTTGCAATAGAAGATTAAGATTAATGAACCAGTCTATTTATATGCGAGTAGTTCCTTTATAATTAAAATGTAAATTAAAACCATAATGTAACGTGTACCAGCGTTAAGCCATCGCGGGTCACCCTTCCAGGCACTGACCTTGCTTAACTTTACGAAAAGGTCAACCACTCTACAAACGTCGCTATAAAAGCCGGCTTCCACAGCAAGGCTGTAGAAGTGATATTTATACCTATACCCCGTTCCCGTTACATTTCACCCTCTTTTCTCTTGACTTCGACCCGAAGTCACACAACTGAACACGAGCAGTATACCAGAGTGGAGTCTATGGGCGAGTTCATATGGGATCCGAGAACAGCCCGAGTGCACTCGGAATCCATTTGAACGGTGATACTTTTAACCTTAGTGACGTCATGTTGACCTTTTGACCCGAATCCGAGTAACCCACCTCAAGCCTGGGGTTACTAGCATTTCAAAATGGCGACCAACGATGTTTAATACTCATTCGGAATACCTCGGTGATGAATGCTTCATCAATGGATGATGAAGGATTACGGAATTACCCGAGAGTTCCGAATGGTTTACTACTAAGACGAGGAAACACCGTTCAAATGGAAAGCATTAGTGCGCATGTTTTTCTGAATTTATATTTAGACATGACGTCAGTTCTCTATCCTAGAGAAGCCCATCTGAACTCGCCCTATGTAACATCACTGGGAACCACCGGGGTTTTAATAACAGGAAAATGGGAACATTTTCATAAATGAGAAATTATTGTGCTAAATTTTGCGAGTTTAAGAATATATCAAGGGGAAAAAAGGACGCGCATGCGCAGATAAATGTTTACAATAATTTTGGGAAATCGAGGCCAACACGTTGGGAGAAGGTATTTTTTTTTCCCATTTTACCAGGGACACTATATTACAATAGATAGTAAGATAGTGTCCCTGGTTTTACGTATTTAACTAAAACACTATTGTTATCATATATTTAAAAGCGGGTTTCGTTTTTTTCGAATCGAACAGTATTTCTTAAGCCACGAAATGCTGATTCCCGCGCTAACATCCAATTGCTGCATCTTGCAGCAACTCTTGTCTCACTCTGGTATTAACGCCTGAAAATTTATGTTTTATAAATAGGAGCCCTTTTTGACCTCTCAGCATGTTCAGTAAAACGAACACACATTTTCTATTTTGTGTTGAAAAACTACGCATCGGAGAATGACACAGATAATTAGAAAACCTACCTTTAAAATCATTAAATATCCCTTGATTGCGTTTGTCATTTGTAATTGATATCAATTTATATAGATCATCAGCGACTATCAAAACAACTATAGCGTGTGGCAAAAAGTGTAGCAAGTCTTCAAATATCGATTTCCTTGAATTATACGTCACTTCATGCGTCAGAATATACGCGTGTATTTACACACAGCTAGCCTGGAATGTTCTTTTTTGTATGTCTATCGATTTTTCAGAGCGTGTCATCAACAAATGATTTACCAAATATTGTTAGCTAGGTTGGATGGATGCGTTCTGTAATGTATGGAAAGAGTTCCGTCCTAAGCAGCAATTGAAAAATATCTAAGTGCAATATCACATTGCGGGAAATACCAAAGCGTGTTATAAAGACAAATACAGCATCCTTTTTTCCACATAGAAATATTGATGCTTTTGCAAACAATACAGATTCAGATAAGTGAGCTCGTAACCAGCTGTCTTATAACAAAATATTCCAAAACTGCTATTACATGAAAAATGGAGTGGCCCGATTATGAACATAAAAAAGACTACTTTAGGTAGACAAAATACGTTTAAAGTCGTCTGCTGCAGAATGAGGGAAAGGGTTAAAGCAGACGGCGTTTTGAAAACATAGTGACAAAAGAAGAAATTGCACAGAACGTGCAATTTCTCCTTTTGT
>JASEVX010000004.1:141370135-141380135 GCA_031761405.1 Serripes groenlandicus
TAGTCATTTGTCTTGGAAGATTGTTGTGTGGAGTATTTCAGTATTCTAGAAAGCCGGGGGAAAACCGTAGGTGAACTGAAGTACCATTGAAAATAATGTTAAGCTCAAGTCATTCAATCAACTATGGTAAGAGTCAGTTTCCAATTTTTATTTATTACTAGTTTACAAATAACTGGCATTCGTAAAAATAAATCAGAAGATTCTTCAATGCCTTCTAGTGTTGTTTTCCATCAACATCCTTGGAAATCATACAATCTGTTACATTCCTGACCTAATATAAATAAAACAGATATGTAGAAATTAAACTTAAATGCATGATTAGTTTGGGTTATTTCAATATGTTTTTCAAATAATTCTTTTTTGTAACTTTCTACAATTTGCCTATCAATGTGTTTCTTGTTGGGGGACAGGCACTGCTTTATTAATTGTTCTTTCGTTCACACGACCTAGGCTTTGCCTATTATCATATTAGTTATCAAGATCACATGTAATGCTTGTTATTTGCCACAATCATGTAGTTAATATTTGATTAGTTTACTTTTTTCATCAATTAAATATACAAAGTGAATCTTTAATGTGTAAGATATATTTAAATGTAGACGGAATCAGTAGCGAATGTATAATTTTATTATAAGTTTGCATTTTTAGACAATTTCTCCATTATAGGCCTACATGCTATTATCCATAACCTAATTTATTCTAAGGCATACACTAAGTTAACACTTTACTTCATGCAACAACTCTGCAGCAGATGACTTAGACAAAAATACACAACATATTTTGGAAAATTCCTTTAAATGGAAGTACAATTGTTTTTTGTTTTATATTGCTGTGTTTATGCAATTTCATTTTATCGCCATGCTTTAAAAAGTCATCTGCTGAAGAGGCGTCAGACAGCCTCCATATGACATAAAGTTTTAAACTTGTACTTAAACAAGTTAAATACATTTTTTCCGAAATATTCCGGTTACGATATCACTAGGTGACGAAAGTACTGTATTCCATGTCTAGTGTCATGTGATTGATGAAAGATTTTACAACTCAAGTTTAAAACCCGTAAACTAAGGTACGAAAGAAGACTTACAATTTGAAGGACGACGGAATCCTTAGAGCCGTAGGCTTCTTACGACAAACAACTGGTGATAACGTCACTTCAAAATAAAATAAAGAAATAAATTGTCTAAAATTTGACAGGCGCGATTACATTATTTGATTTGACTTTTGAAAATACCGCATTTGCAACACGTGTTTTGAATGGTTAGTTTTAGGCTCACTTGATTATAGTTAATTATGTACGGAATATTGTACTGGAAACCACTCACTTTGTTTCATTCAGACTTCGCACGGTTGCTACACGTTTCACCCCTTTGCAAATGCAGCGATATTTTGATAAACTTTTGATGAAGTATAATTTTGCATCAATATCAATTTCTTCAGGGTTTTTCATTTTTGTTGTTAATAAAGTGTCCCTGAATGTACATATTTCAAATTAATGTTGCCATTCAATCTTTATATGTCTTAATCAAACGCGTCTTAAAATATTGATTTTTTTTTTAAGAGAATTAAGATAATTGTGTTAAAAATGTATTAAATCGAAGTAAACATTAATTAAACCTAAAATAGCAATAGAAATATTAGAACTGTTGCCTTTTTTCCTGTTACCTGTTATCCGGGCAAAAACTGTTACTTTTCCCGTTGCTTTTTATCCTGTTTCTTTTCATCCGATTACATAAACGTGCATATCAATGATATATATAACAAAACACCTTGGAGTAATTAACAAGTTTATTGGATGTCATGGTCTTTTTCATGATAATTTAAGATTTTAAAAGGTATTTACCTTTTCTGATGCGCAAAAGCCTAACGTCAAAAAATGGCTAAGCTCAATAACATTATAGTTGTATCATATTTTTTTTAAAATAATTAAATACTTTTAATTACCGATGGCTTAACACGTTAATATGGTTTCATGAATTAGTTTCTGATTATCGAGTATTTACAAAACTGCAAGCGATTGTTAACTGATTGATCGATTTGGGTTTAATGCCATTTTCAACAATTTATGCGTCATACAAGTGTCATGGTGGTCAGTTCATCTACCCGTGTATTCCATGTGTTTCTCACATCAATACTCCACCAACAGTCTATCAAAGCAACGGGCTGCATATCTTTCTACATAGACTGTTAGACCCTTGTTGGAAGAAGAATGACGCTTTTTGCTTTGACTTTTGTCAAACGTCAGAAAGGTAGGCGACTTTCGTCAATATTGACGTGCATAGTGTTTTGTACGGCTTTTAGCAGCAGTTACAAACGATATGAACTAAGATCAAACTGTACATTCATATAGACTAATATTGGTCTGCAGTACTCGCTTCTCAGTCTTCACTCAAGGGACAGTATCATAAGTTATGGTTCAACATTTTTATAACGACACATTGTCAAAAATGCATAAATCATACATAAGTAAAGCATTAATGATTTGAGTAATGTTTCTTTTTGTACAAACTGAAATAGAACTGACATAGAACTGACATAGTGTAAATATATACTGATCGTTACTCTATTAGATAGTGTTTTACCGAATCATCGTATTAATTCTTTCTCATAGACAACACAATTGCAGTCTACCACTTTGAATACATCTAGACACAAATACGGAATATTTATATATGAGAAAACTATAGTTATTGAACAGAGAGTTAAACCATTTTCAGTTAAACATTTCTTGTTTTATCACAATATTTTCAAAATTCGTTTGCTGCAGATACGTCTGGTTAAAATCATTTGCAAAATTCCCGTTCACAACTTTTCTACGTTTTTTTATAGTTTCAGATTTACACTTTTGAGACCGTCCCTATCATTTTCATCTCCTTGACCCAAACAGTAGATGAGCCTTACGATTGTGGCAAGGAATGACATACAGTGCCTGACACACCTAGCCGATTCGACTTGCCGGAGCTATACCGGAGCACACATTTAGCGCTTTTCGGGGATCGGTACTTGTTCGGCAGCGCAACGGTATCACATCGCCAATGGTGCTCTCACACTCTGCCGTGTAGGCCTACCGTCCACCTGCCGGGCTATTAAAAAAAAAACAGAGTCCAGAACGTTGGGTTTTGAGCGAACTTGTCCCCGGCCGCGAAAAAAATTCATAAAATTAATCTTTTCACCGTTTCGTTGCCATCTTCTGACCGTTCTCACCGGGCGCATACCGGGTGTTGAACGTGCTTCTACCGTCTTCACCGCCCAGATTGACTTTTGTTGAAAATTTTGGCCGTTTCCATACCGGGCCCATACCGGGTCTCGAACGTGTGCACCGGGTTTGTAGCAGCCACCCACCAGTCACTTAGCGTCCCCTCACCGCTCGGAGCGTCCTGTGAGCGAGTCCCCTGACTGCTGACGTCATGACACGACTGTCTTAAATACCCCGATTTGAACGGCAACGGTCAGTCCGCTCTCCTTTTTTTCTTCAAGGAAACTCCACGACACTTCTCCTCATCTTTTGATCACATATTTACTGCATCATGCCACTCAAGAAGGGTAAGCCTAGGGGGGGGGGGGGAGGGGGGGAAGGGTCAGGCAGACGCCGTGGAAGCAAAGCAGCGGATGTACCAGCACCACCACAGAAGAGGGCCAAGAGGAAACCTCATTCTATTGTCTCTGATGTGTCTGTTGATGAAGAAGTTCCTACCTCCTCTAGTTCTGAGGAAGAACAGCCTACTGCTGCTGAGGCTGAGGCTAAGGCTCAGGATCAGGATCAGGATCAGGTTCAAGAACAAGAACAAGAAAATTTACAAATTCCTGCTGCAGCACAAACATCTACAGCCCCCAAACCTTTCATTATAAAAACAACCAGAAACAATATTTTCAAGTTCATACAATATATTGACAACAATTTATTGTACATACAATAAAATAATGATATGATATGACAGTGTATTCCTGAAAGTTCTCAGGTAATCATGGAGTTTACTTCACATGTATGGTTTCTCTCCTGTATGTATGGGGGGGGGGGGGGGGGGGGGGGTCAGGCAGACGCCGTGGAAGCAAAGCAGCGGATGTACCAGCACCACCACAGAAGAGGGCCAAGAGGAAACCTCCTTCTATTGTCTCTGATGTGTCTGTTGATGAAGAAGTTCCTACCTCCTCTAGTTCTGAGGAAGAACAGCCTACTGCTGCTGAGGCTGAGGCTCAGGCTCAGGATCAGGATCAGGATCAGGTTCAAGAACAAGAACAAGAAAATTTACAAATTCCTGCTGCAGCACAAACATCTACAGCCCCCAAACCTTTCATTATAAAAACAACCAGAAACAATATTTTCAAGTTCATACAATATATTGACAACAATTTATTGTACATACAATAAAATAATGATATGATATGACAGTGTATTCCTGAAAGTTCTCAGGTAATCATGGAGTTTACTTCACATGTATGGTTTCTCTCCTGTATGTATTCATATCATGTTGTCCTGCCATGGCACTTCACCCGCCTCCCAATTGCACCAATGCCGAAGGAGGTTTCTTTGCTTCTTCCCCTCTCTGTTGTCGATGTTGGGACCAGGCTGTCTGACGGTGTCCTCAAGTATTCTTGCCGCCCTCCACTGACCAGCAGGGTTGGCATGGGCACCATGCCGGTTGACCAGTTGGTTCTGCATTTGTGGATAACGGATCCTCATCAAGTTGTGCAGGACCATGCACGTTGTTACGATGAGACGGACGGTAGCGGGGTCGTGGCCCATGGTTGTCATGAGCACCTGAAAACGGTTGGCAAGTATGCCAAACTCGTTCTCAACGACTCGCCTTGCCCGAGACAATTTATAATTGAAGATCCTCTCTTCTTTGTCTCTGCCGCGCCCACCATAAGGTTTCATGAGATTGGGCTTCAGGGCGAAGGCGTCGTCAGCCACTATGAAGAAAGGGACATCCTGAGTGTCATTTGGAAGTGGTGTGGGGTCCGGTATGTTCAGCGAGCCATCCTCGAAGCACTGTTTCAGCTCAGATGCGTTGTAGATTTGAGCATCGGATGCTGCGCCCTTGCCTGAAAATACATAACAACAAAGAATAATATTAGAAACATAATTATGCAACAATAATAATTAATTATGAGCAATTTAAATTGATTATTACCTTCTTATTTACCTGATCATATATCAATCATCTCAGGTGGGTAATAAATTACATTGAAATTTATATTATTTTATAAAAGCAGTACAAAGTTATACTTGTGATATAAATTAAGGTACTTACCACCAAGATCCGCCCAGATGAATTTGTAATCAGAGTCGACCAATGCCATCAATATGACTGAATAGAATCCCTTGTAGTTATAATACAGGGATCCTGAATTGGCGAGGCATTTGACGCCGACATGTTTCCCGTCCAGAGCTCCAAGACAATTGGGGAAGTTCCACCTCGTCAAGAAGCCATCTGCAATGGCTTGCCATTCAGCTTCTGTTGATGGTGGCTTCATGACCTCATCCATGAACTCGTCGCAAATAGCCTTGCAGACCTCTTTGACGAAGATTGAGATGGAGTTGTTTGGGATCCTCCAACTATACTGTAGGTCTGTGTACTTAGCCCCGGAAGCAAGGTGTCTAAGTGTCACGGCCAACTTGAGACCAGGCTCGAGAGGTTCCCGGTACCTGGTGTGTTGCTTGGTCAGACGATGTTCAATCCTGGCAAATATCTCATCGAACATGTCGGGGGGCATCCGCATAAAGTTCTTGAAAGCCTTCGGATCTTCTCTGCGTAATTCAACCATGAGCTGGTCGTAAATGCCAAACTCACGGCGACGCCTTACCCACCCCCTCGTCCAAGCGCATCTCTTGCGTTGGCCTCTCCGTGCCCTTCTCTGGTTTCTCCTGACAATGTGGTCATTGACGTCCAGGTCCAACTCATCACGCTCACGCTGGGCAATAGCCCACATGTACATGAGTCGGACCCTGTCAGGACAATCCATGGTCAGTTGGTCAGTTGGTCACCGACTCATACGACCATGTACACAAGAAAAAGTAAAGCTCATCTGACGAAACCCCTCTATATATACCCAATAATTAGTGACAAACGGTGGCACACGGTGACAAAAGTAAATTTGTTGGTAATGGCACGTTCATATGACGCTACTGTGAAGGTAAGGACACGTTATGGACCCGTTATAGGACGTTATGGGAACGTCAAGGCGTTAACAGGATGTTACCCATGCGTTAGGGAGGCGGCGCCGTCAGAATCAGGCGGTACCGCTTTGGAAACACCCGTTGGCAGTCCGGTATGAACACTGTAATGAGGACGGTATGAATACGTTATGAAGACGGTGGCACGGTATCAACACGTTCATGACACGTTCACAACCCGCTTACAACCCGTTGCAGACGGTGGATTTTTTTTTGCCCGTTCATCACCGTTCTATAACGGTTTATGAGCGTGTTGTGAACGTGTTCATACAGTGTGACCGTTTTCATAACGTATTCATACCGTCCTCATACCGTTCAACACCGTCCTCTTGCCGCTTACTTGTGGCCGGTGCCAGCCGGCCAAAGTTTTGAACATGCCCAAAACTTTCGCCGGGTCCCACCGGGTGTAAATAAGCGCCAACGCCCTATTAACGTGTTGCCCGCTTTGATAACGAACCACCGTGTGCCCTCGCCGTTCTCCACCGTCCGCAGACATTTTCGCGCACGGTGGCACACGGTAGGCCTACACGGCAGAGTGTGAGAGTCACTTAAGAACGATAATTTCTGAACATGATCAAACAGTTCTGTCGTTGCGCTGCCGGAGCGAGCAACGGAACTACAACGGCAGTACTCCGGTATGGCTTCGTTAATGTCGGTAGAGCACCGGTAGCGCCCCGTTATAAATCGGCGGCTCTTCGATGGCATCAATGGGTACTGTAATTGTACATATGTGATACCGTAGTCCTGCCGATGTACCAACGGTGTAATACTGTTCTTAGCGATGTGATACAGAACTACATCGGTACTGCTACAGCCAATTGTGATTTTTCAAGTGTTTTCTCGACGGAGCTCCGCCGATTTTCTCGCCGTTGTTAATTATGTGCTCCGGTTTAGTCCCGGCGAGGAACATCGGTAGTGTGTGACAGAGCAGTAACGATTGGCAGGGTCAGTTGACCGGAAGTATAAATAAAATAATTCATTTAGAAAACGCCATGATATCACTGAAAAACTGTTGAAAGACGAGTGAAACACCATGTATAGAAATATATTCATCATTTTTAATTTGCCAGACGTCAAAGGTTGCATTCTGACATTTTCAAATCAGACGACTTAACATATACCATAGCAGTTAAACGATTCGTTTAAACCTATTTATTTTACATTGTTTGCGAAACAAACTTTCAGTTTAGGTGAATCATACTCGATGTCTGGTTCCTGGCGACTTACCCAGTACTCGCGCCGTTTGTGTTGAAAAATCCCTAGCTCATAACCAACTCATCACGAGAGGCCGACGCTCTACATCTAAACCACTGTCTTCCAACGATTTAATGCACACTGTACATGCAGTTTAGCTATTATAATTCGTTGGTTTACTTATGAACTACAGGTGTCATTATTCTTATTTCCGGAAGCTGCGCAACGCGATTATGTGATAAAGTGTTGTATTTCAAATTCTCTCCATCGGAAAAGGTACACATTGGCCTTTGTAAACAGCACACTGTACATGTGGCTTAACCCTTTCCCACAAACAGCAAATAACAGCAGACGACTTTGAAAACATACCCACATATATTAGGATAATCTCTATAAAGGGAAGTATAAATATTAAATGGAGTTGAAAATATTGTGGAAAATGGAGAAATTGCTACAATGTTTTCAAAAGCCGTCTGTTGCAGAGAAGTCAGAAAGGGTCTATCTGTAGGAAAGTGTTTTAAAAGTCGCTGTTTCAACAACTAGCGTCAAGGGTCGTTATTCCTTTTTTTCGAAAACTGTCTGACGCGTTTGTGCCAAAAAGTGTTCTATTTTTACAACTGCTGTTTGTCAAGCTACTGCTATCCACACTCATGTTTGATGTTAACTTAACTTGTTTGGACAGCACACTGTGGACGTTGTTAAAGTATTTTGTTTAATACAAATGTCGTGCGGCAATACCCTTTACTTCTGAAAGTTATTGGATGCTATGCTGACATAAAGTGATCCATTTTAAACAGCGCATTGTTTTGGA
The DNA here is from genome assembly GCA_031761405.1 of Serripes groenlandicus. NCBI lineage: Eukaryota > Metazoa > Mollusca > Bivalvia > Cardiida > Cardiidae > Serripes > Serripes groenlandicus. Next base: position 141,378,313 of record JASEVX010000004.1, read on the forward strand.
ACACCTCACTGTCCATAGGCATGGTTGATTGTATCAGTATTTGAGCTAGCCAATATAAAAGGTACAACTTCGCTTTTGTGAATGGTGCATATCTAGATCAACATGTGCATCTACACATCCTAATCAATATCTACATTAGCCCTAATGTTACAAGCACACGCTTGTTAAGAGCTTCTGCTAATTTGTGTAGATACTGATAATAGCGAGCAGATGCACATAGTGATCTGAACATTCACTGGTCAGAAATGCCAGCGTGTATCTCTCTCTCCACGGACGTGCTCAAATATACCTCATCACATGGAAACAGACTTTCATATATTTGCGATCAATGGAGGTCCAGACCAACGTTCGCCCCATGCAGTGTGATCGGTGTCTGTCCTGGTCGCCATACAATTTGATCGTAAATTCCAACCATTTCCCAAACTTCTGAAAGTCCATTTTCGCGTGATGGCCTCATTCTTTTAGCGGTTATTCAACCTAAAATGAGATATGGTTGGTAGTCACGGAATGCGAAACCGATAAATGTCTTCCTGTTCGTAACTTCTCACCTCATGCGCAATTTATGCGGTGTTCTGCTTTGACATTTCTGAAAACATCTAGACATTCGTTTTATGATTGTACGTTGACCTACGACGAATTTGGAGCCTAAATATCGTAATTCGCGAATGTCTAATCGAATGTCTACTGTCTAACTGACCAATTATACATTTCGTTTTTTGCACGTACAATGACCTCCGACGACTTTGGTACCTAAATCCCTTAATTTGCGAATGTCTAATCGAATGTCTAATGTCTAACTGACCAATTAGACATTCGTTTTTTGAATGTACAATGTCCTCCGACGAATTTGGGTTATAGATCTTGTAATTTGCGAATGTCTAATCGAATGTCTAATGTCGAATTAGACATTCGATATTTAAAATTTGCGATTTTTTCTGAATTTCTAATCGAATGTCTAATGTATAATTAGACATTCGATAATCAAAATTAGCGAATGTCTAATCGAATGACTAATGTCTAATTAGACATTCGAATATTTTTTTTGAATGTCTAATGTCTAACGTCTAATGCTCTGCCAACTTCACACACTTTGTTTAAAAGACTTTTAACTTCATACAATCTTTATTTCACGAAATTATTATGTCAAAAATCAATCTTATTGTTTAATCAGGCTATACAATGCTTTCGTTTTTTTTATGTAAGCTGCCTTTACTCACGTGCCGATAACTCCAACTTCGCAGCTGTCAGTCATTGAAGCATAATCCTTCCAATGAAATAAAAAATAATGTAAATAGTTTCAGTATTGGAGTTGCTTGTTTGAGACGTTTACCACGAGTACCTAGGCACCTAATCTGCAATGTCGCACACTGGTTGTTCAATCAGTTAACCATTAAATGGGTCGGTTTGTTATTCGGTCAGTTGTAAGTTGGTTGTTTGGTTTGTTGGGTCAGTCGGTAGGTCGGTCGGTTGGCTCGTTAATGTGTCTGTTGTTAGGTAAGTGTGTTAGTCTGTTGTTAAGCCGTTCAGTTGACTGTTAGTTGGTCGGACCGTTGATTGTTTGGTTGGTCCGTTGTCTGGTCGGTCCGTCAGAATGTCTTATCTTCTGTACTAAAATACCATGTAAGAAACGGAAACCACATAGTTGACTTCATATCAAATACAATAATCGAAAACTCCATCGGTTACCAGGAATGAAAACCTCATCGCTAACATTGTTGGGAATAACAAGCACTACAAGCAAACTGAGAAGTAATCTACGATCGAAATATAATCCGTATGACATTTAGAAGACAGCTCCGAGGGGAACAGTTCGCGGATCGAAA
>JASEVX010000004.1:141385135-141702635 GCA_031761405.1 Serripes groenlandicus
TACTGCGCGTTAGTGGATTTAGATATATAAAGTATAAATCATTTCCCCTGTGTATCCCCGATTATTTAATTGCGTCAGAGCCTAAGCCTTCAGTTTGAAAAGTTTAAATTGTAAGTTAAGACGTTTATCACAATCAGTGGCGGTCACATGATCGAAGATAAATAATGACGATTATCATACATGAACGCCGTAAAATGTCTTTATTTAACATATTATCTAAAACCTTTATGTTATAGTGAATCGTTGATCTTGTAAAAGTAAATAACGCTTTCAAAATGGAAATGTCTGATACCCCGGAAGTTTCATCTGATGAAGGAAAATATATGGTACCCGACATACTGGGCTTATTCTGCGATCCTTGTTCCGAGGACGGAAACCATCTACAGGCAGAAGGATATTGTGTGGATTGTGAACATTATCTGTGCAATCTATGCTTTCAACATCATCTTAGACCAAAACCTTGTAGGAATCATCAATTACTAGATACAAAGAAGATGCATATTGTGGAACTCGATACAGTCAAGGACGAGTGCACTGATAAATGTGGAACTCACAAAGATGAGGTCCTGAAATATTTTTGTGAAGATCATAAAGTATTGGGATGTACAGTCTGTGTGACACAAGACCATAGGACATGTACCGTCGGTTTCATTCCGAATCTGTCTGACAACTTATTTGAAAGTCTGGAATATCAACAGTTTAAGGCTGCATTTGAATCCTTAGACAATAAAATTAAGACCACCCAGGGTGAGGTGACACGAAACTTCAATGATTTAAAAGAATACGCGGAAACAGCTATGGGTCAAGTCCGAAAATTTAGACAAGAAGTTGACAGCTTCTTTGATCAGCTTGAAATAATGATTTCAGAAAAGATATTGCATAACCAAATGAAGGACCAAGAGAATATTCAAGCCATATCGAAGCAGTGTGACACACTTGCAGAGGAAATTGAAGAAATTCATAAAGCAATAGATGATAAAGAAATGAAGAATCAGAAATGTCGTCTATTTGTTGACATCAAACGTCTTCATAAAATTATTGATGATCACAAAATCACTGTGAAGAAACTGGAAATGGACAATAAAGTTAAAGAGAACATATTCATTCCTTCAAGCGATGTGTCAGATCTTATACACGATTCGGCACAACAGCTCGGATCCATGATTTCAGTCAGTGTTATTCCAGTTACCATGGACACTGATCCCAATGAAAGTAGTTGTATCCATGGAATCGCTTCATTATCAAACGAAAGAATTGCAGTAACAGATAGTGAAAATAAAAGTGTCAAAATAATAGATATAAAACAAGGAATAACGACGATATCGAAATCAATGTCTATGTTAACGTATGGAATCACAGCCATATCCGATAATGAGATAGCTTTTACACAAGGAGATGGTATTGATATATATTCTGTCGGAGACCAGCTCACATTCAAGAGGAGAATTAAGAAGGCTGGTCTAGCGTTGACACTCGTCTACGACGCCGACAAGTTTATCGGAGTTACTCAGTCATCGCCGTTCACAGTCCGAATGGTGAACATGAAAGGTGAAGTCGTGAAGAAATATCCTACAAAATTAAATGGAGAAAAACTGTTTGAATATCCTCGGTTTATTGCCATTAATCCCGAGCATACATTCTTATACGTGTCCGACTGCGGGACGTACACTGTGACCTGTCTGTCGATTGATGGAGAAGTAAAGGCGCGATACAAGCACGAGACTAAATGGAATCCAAGAGGTGTGGCTGTGTCAGATGACGGACTGGTATACGTTAATGACCGTTATAATGACGTCATCCACATACTTACTGCTGATCTAAAGGAGATGAGTGTGATAGATGGTAAACCATATGATTTACAAAGGCCAGAAGGACTTGCTTATTGTCAGAGAGAACGGAGACTCTATGTGGGAATGGACGAGAGTTGAGAACTAGTAGTTTTAAATATTTATTCAGCGACAGGTGATGTGATACTGACATAAAGACAGACACTTGTTCTTGACTTTATTCTGTTTCTGGGGGTTCAACAATATTGAAAGAAGTCATGGATACGAGAGAGAAAAATATACTGAAGATGCCAATCGAAAAAAATGTTCAGAAACAGAGAGACGGTCGGCTATCTATGGTAATTCGTCATCAGGTTATACTTTTGCAAATAAAATGACCAAATTCCGGCTCTATTTTATTCCAAACAGATTGTTTGCTGTTTGTAATCAAAGCAAATGACCGTAAAACGATTCATGACCCAACGTGTAGGAATATTCCGGACAATCATCCGAGGCCTGAACTGACTTGGTAATAATACAATCAGCTCAATGCTAAATGTCTCATTTTGCCACAATGATTTCATTCTGCAGTTGCTTAAAAACCCATTTGAAATTGGTAAAGGGTGTGTAGGGGTCGTTTTAAATATTATCCCACGTAAATATTGGCACTTTCTTTAACAATATCACATAACCGGGAATGGTTCACTACCAAAAGTTTAGGAATATTCAGGAGAAAAATCCGAGACTTGCACCATGACCTAATCAAATTGAACGGTTGGACACAATGTACAACAACCTGGCCACCATCGTAAACTATAACCCGTTCACACAAACTGACTTAACTTAACGGCTATTCAGCATATGACAAATGAAAATATTTTGTAACCAGAAGATATTGATAGTAATGAGCTAATCCTCCCCTTTTCCGCAATATTTGCAGCCTTGATGTAACGATAGCCAGTAACCTGGGAAAGGTGTTTTGTGTTGAACGGATAGGAGAAAACCGTGGAATACACTGCTCGCCGTGACAAAACTGAATTACTTTAGAAAGCGGCATTTAATTACAAGCAATCCACTTTCCAAGATGTGTCTTTTTTGTATTTAAATTTAACTTCCCATCTTTTAATAAAATATTTTTTCATTCAGAGCTGTCCATGCAAAAGACTACCAAATATCAAATCGAATATATGGTAGAAGTATTTTATGTTTTATTCAGGTTTTTTGGCGTTATCAACAACATTTAAGTCAATTCACTGCGTTAGTTCACTTATCTCTTGATGTTATACTAGTATTAGGTTCGGAAATGGTCCTTGCACAAGGGCACACCACCATGACCGCCACAACATTGTAGTTACTACTTGTTGTGATGTATACACACGTTCGGTTTATTTGTAAGTTACGTTTTTATCGGTCAAAATATTATATTCTTTTGAAAACACTGTGAGAAAAAAAAAATCTCATAATTATATAACTAGACTATCTCTAGATGACGGGGTTCAAATTGGTGGTTGACACAATTATTGATAAGTTATCATTCCTATCTTCAAGTTAGACGCGCCATACAAATAAGAGTCGTGTGACATCTATGTATTGGTATCCCACAATGTAGAAAGCAATAGGGGTACACTTCTACATTACTTTAAGCATTTTAGAGTTCAAATCGACGGTTGTCTTTTCCATATCCAAGTTAAAACGCTCCATACAAGTAAGAGTCGTGTAACATATAAATATTTTATCACATACAAGTAAGAGTCGTGTAACATATAATTATTTTATCACATACAAGTAAGAGTCGTGTAACATATAATTATTTTATCACATACAAGTAAGAGTCGTGTAACATATAATTATTTTATCACATACAAGTAAGAGTCGTGTAACATATAATTATTTTATCACATACAAGTAAGAGTCGTGTAACATATAATTATTTTATCACATACAAGAAGGGAAGCTGTGGGGCTCAACTTCTACATTACTTTCAGCATTTTACAGTTCGTATGGAAGGCTGACATAATTCACTGATAAGTTATCTTATCTTTCCCCGAGTGAGACGCGCCATACATGTAATAGTATGTGACACCTTGGTGTCAGTAACACTAAAGAAAACTAGTCCTGGTGACATATCTTATGTGATCACACATAGAGTTCTCAAATCTGGTTTGAATATGCATCTTGAAAAGGCCGTGAGTCGCGTACCAATATTGGTTCCTTAAGCTTGACCTCTGACCTCATTTAAAGTAAAAAACATCTGGACTACATTTCCTATGCCATCGTACCTAGAGCTACCAAGTCGTTATGAAGGTTTATCTTGGGGGTCACTATAACTTTCACGGTAACCCCATTTAAAGATAAACTTATAAATGCCTTTGTTTATAAGCTATCGCACCTAGAACATGACACTTGGTATGAAGATACATTTTGGGTATACAAATACAAATATAACCTTCACAATGACCTCGTGTTAGCATAAAATGTATAAGTGCCTTATGTCTTAAAATATCGCAGCTAGATTACCACATTCGGAATGAAGATATATTTTGGGAATAAGTATACACATATAACCTTGACATTGACCACGTTTGAGCATAAAGTTTATAAGTGCCTTATGTCTTATACTATTGCACCTAAATTACCAAATTTGGTTTTAAGAAAAATCTTTATAATACAGTACGTATACAGATAAAATCTTGACATTGACCACGTGTGAGCATAACCTTTATAAGTGCCTTATGTCTTATACTTTCGCACATAGACTACCAAATTTGGTTTGAAGATGTATCTGAAGAGGGTGTGCCATGTACTTTATTTAGGTTGTTGTGAATTTGACTTTTGTCTTTGCACGTTGTTTTTTTGTCTATGTCCATATATCCTACACGTCGAGTCCCCTTAGCTCAGTCGGTAACGACGCGGGCTGTCAATCAAGGGGTTGTGAGTTCGAATCCCGGCTCTGCCAACTTTCTTTCCGACGTTTGACAAAAGTCATTGCGACATGCGTCATTCGTCTTCCACCAATGGGCCAAGTCTATGTGGAAAAGCAGCCAGTTGATTGGGAAGATTGTTTTCTTGAGTATTAGTGTTAGAAAACCAGGAAACACATGAGTAGGTGAACTGGCCGCCGTGATATGACTGAGAAATTGTTAAAAACGGTGTTAAACACCAATCAATCAATCAATATATCCTACACTATTATACTTATTGACTCAGTATGGGATACGTTTCAATTTGTTTTCCATGGGGTGACGTTATCGAAAAGGGAGCCAGCAACATTATTATTTTAAAGAAAAACTCTGTAATATGTTTGAAAAAACAACCTTTATGAATGAATAAATTGTATTAATTAATTTAAGAAACATCAAGATACAAAATACGTATGTCTTCTACCGTTATCACAAAATTATAGACACATTTATTTTGTATTTAAAAACTGTCCCCCAACTGCCTAGGCTACGCCTTTTTCATATGTTGGTTTCGTTGTCAATTTTTCCACAACGTCCTAGGCTACGCGTTTTTAATTGTCTGGTTTACTGTTCTAACGACTCGATTCATCAAAGCTCAAACAGGGGGATGCTTTTTCCTATTTATTTATGTTGTATTTCTAAACTTAAAACGTAACTCCCCATTCAGTTGTTAATTCAGACCTTTGCTCAAATGCTCAATGTTGATGAAAGATATCTTTAAACCTGTTAAAATGACTGTGTATTTTTTGTTTATTTACTATGTTTTTGTTATCATACTTCTGCTAAACTGGAAGAGGAATATACTTCACTCTCCTTCCAAAGCTTGTGTCACACTTAACTTATAACTAGAGTCATACAACCTTATGTTAATATCTGTTAATCATTCAGCCCGTATGATGTTTTTTTAATCTAATTGAACTAGTTAGAGCAGATTTAATCCCGTTTTTGGTAAAAAAAAAAAGAAACTTCAGCTTGTATGACACATTATAGTTGCAGTCAATTTTAAGTAAACGGTAAACCAAATGGTTTGAGGACTAAACTTGTCCTTTCACGAATAACTTCACACGCTGAATATCACGTAGATCGTAGCATATAACATGTCTAATCCCTTTGTCAAAATTTACCCTTTCCGCTCTTGATAACCTTTAATTATAGACTATGGTAGCCAGGTGAGCAATATCGGCATAACTTGACCTTCTTATTTAAAATAAAGGGACATTTGGCATTCTTGTTCAAAATATTTACATCCTGTCTGATTGCACAGATTATTTAAATTTACTGAACTGCGTCTGCTTCCCTTAAGTCATGCTTAAAAATCATGCGAGGCGTCTTTGATGCATAGCATCAACATTCGTCTTGTATTGTATGCTTGCATGCAGCATGCGAAGAAGGTATATCAAAATAAGACAATTGTTACTTTGATCTCAGCCTCACATTTCACATCTGGTTTTAAAGACATTGAATTGTATCTTAAAATACATTTGAGAGTCATGCCTGGGTTAGTTGTCTATGGGATATCTATCAGTAAGTTTCTTGTTTTATCATGTTGCCTATTCTGGGTTTACCATACCATTTCAAGCAAAGTGAACCCATAAACTGACAATAAACACACCCACATTCAGGTATGGAGGACACGTTCCCTGTATTATTTATGTATGGTATACTTGAATTATTTGTTGAAACAGAATTAAAATGGATTTGATTTAATGTAAAATACTTCACGAGCTTAATATGAGTTATTGTATGTCGAAATTGTTAACAGATTGAAAATAAATTTGTATTCGGAGAATACCAAAGGGTTTAATTATTTGTTCGTACACTTACAAAAACGCTATTGTTTTGGCAAAATGATTGCTTCAATGAGAATGGATAAACCATCAGGAAAACTGAAATTCAGGGACTTTATATTCTTGACGTATCCGGATTACCATTGTCTGCACCATTGTCGTATTGGGGTCTACCTTGTTTGCCATCCACTTACTCAAACATTCCTTAACGCTTTCCCGCATGTTGACGTCTCTGCAGCAGACATCTTTTAAAAAACATTGTGACAAAAGGAGTACATACTTATTATGTGAAATTTCTCTCTTTGCCTCAACGTTTTCAACTCTTATCAATAGTGAAACATTCCCTTATAGAAAATTTCCGTCATTTTGCGTAAATGTTTTAGAGTCATCTGCACAAGTTGTATGTGTGACAGGGTTCAGCTTCTTGCCGCTAGTGTGCCATCACCATATACTCATATGAACCGCATATTGCGATTTGTGGCCTTATTGACTTTCGGTAACGGGTATTAATCATTTTAATTTGGCGTGAAACTAACGGGGTTACAGTTCTAGTTTTTAACACAATATGTATCTGAGACAATATGACATGTAGGCGGTCAGAGGAGGCTCGTCTGAGATTGTCTCCATACACAGGCTCACCTAAGACTCCACGTGACGCAGATTCTATAAAAACATTACTCATATGACGTTGATCAAATGTTTTAGATTAAGCTTTGATGTTTACGTTTCATTGCTATCGACACATAAGAGAAATAAAGATAAAAGGACACATTACTAAAACGACGGCAATCCCGACAATGAATATTTGCATACGTTTTATTTTATCCTTTTGACTTTTGTGCATTGAACTGGTTACATTTGTTTTATTGTCTGAGTGCTCGTGTTTAAGTTAAAAAAATAGTTAAATATCCTTCATAAATTTGTTTAAATGAAATCTCAGACAAAATCAATTTGAAAATTTCCATTGAACTTCACAGGAATATATTTCAGACAATGCCCTTTCAAATTGCTGAACTAATTTACTGTACATGTAAGGGGTTGGTGTTTGCGTTGCATGACTCTCAAATCGAAAAAGAAATTAAGAGAAATGGATCCATTACCGAAATGACGACAGAGTCGATGATGAATATCTGTTTATTATTTTCGTTAATAATTTAAGTTATGGTACAAGTTTTAATTAATTGATGTACTTGTTTTTCTACCTTATGTCAGCTGAGAAGGAAGCGCTCACAATACCAATTTGATTGTGCTTGAGTAGTATGTGTAAGGAAACAATACCGATTAGATTGTATGTGAGTATTATTTGTAGGGAAACAATACCAATTTGATTGTGCTTGAGAAGTATGTGTAAGGAAACAATTCCAATTAGAATGTATGTGATTAGTATTTGTAGGGAAACAATACCAATTTGATTGTATGTGAGTAGTATTTGTAGGGAAACAATACCAATTTGATTGTATGTGAGTAGTATTTGTAGGGAAACAATACCAATTTGATTGTAATTGAGTAGTATTTCAAGGGGGGAAATTACAATTTGATTGTATGTGAGTAGTATGTGTAAGGAAACAAAACCAATTTGATTGTATGTGAGTAGTACTTGTAGGGAAACAAAACCAATTTGAATGTATTTGAGTAGTATTTTTAGGAAGGAAATACCAATTCGATTGTATTTGAGTATTATTTGTAGCGAAACAATTCCAATTTGATTGTATGTGAGTATTATTTGTAGGGAAACAATACCAATTTGATTGTATTTAAGTAGTATTTCAAGGGAAACAAAACCAATTTGATTGTATGTGAGTAGTATTTGTAGGGAAACAATACCAATTAGATTATATGTGAGTATTATTTGTAGGGAAATAATACCAATGTGATTGTTTTTGAGTAGTATTTCAAGGGAAAAAAAATCAATTTGATTGTATGTGAGTAGTATGTGTAAGGAGACACTACCAATTTGATTGTATGTGAGTAGTACTTGCAGGGAGACAAAACCAATTTGAATGTATTTGAGTAGTATTTGTAGGAAAAAAACACCAATTCGATTGTATTTGAATAGTATTTGTAGCGAAACAATTCCAATTTGATTGTAGGTGAGTATTATTTGTAGTGAAACAATACCAATTTAATTGTATTTGAGTAGTATTTCAAGGGAAACAAAACCAGTTTGATTGTATGTGAGTAGTATGTGTAAGGAAACAGTACCAATTTGATTGTACGTGAGTAGTATTTGTAGGAAACAATACCAATTTGATTGTCTTTGGGTAGTATTTCTAGGGAAACAAAACCAATTTGATTGGATTTGAGTAGTACGTGTAGGGAAACAAATCCAATTTGATTGTACTTGAGTAGTAATTGTGAAAATCAAACTGTATCTCATGTATCCAATCATTTACACTTCCATCGAAGCAAAGACAATGTGGTATAAATACATGTATGCATCAATAATACATAGCAGTGGCAGAGCGATTGCCTCCAGTACCAAGTATCCCGGGTACGAATCCCGTGATGCGCGGTTTTTCCATAGGGATATTTCAACGCAAGACGGCGCTTGTACTGATTTAATTTCCAGGAAATAGAAATCGAAAGTGTATATAATCTGAAGACTTGTTTCTCAATCGATGTAAAATAAACTAAATGAAATAGAATTAATCAAACTAATAATACATATCTTTGTTCAAAGGTAAGGGTAAGGTGAACATTGTCAAGTTATATTCCAAGACGATATTCTCTAGATACATATAAACGAATTACTTCGATATAGATCTGTTTTATCCACAGTAGAGTGTTCATTATTTATTTAAAAGCAATTCTATTTTTAAGACTTATCTAGACCGCATATATAAACGTTAAGTTACACGACTCTTTCTTATTACACTAAACTACTTTATCCTCTGCTATAACATCTATGGTTGACAATTCGCATACATGGCTTGCTTGATTGTATTTAAATCAACAACAGGAATGTGACAATGAAAGGGTCATTTGATAAATAAATGACGGAATAATTACGATAACAGTATCAGAACTTCGGTATCTGAACTTCGTTTAAACAATTATGACTATCATTTCCCTTTTGTCACATTGTAGCCAAAGGCTTCTGCAGCAGACAGTGTCGATCACTGTGAGTTACGTGTGTTAAAAAGATCCGAACGATTGCGACACAATCCAACTTTAGCACTCTCACTGAATTATCCCTTTCCACGACTAGACGCGGTATGAAACATCTGCAACATACGACTTTTAAAAACATTGTTACAAAATGAGATATTGCTCAATATGAGAAATTATCCTTTTGCCACAATGTTTCCATGCCCATTCTAAAACTAAGCTTTTACATGAAGAGATTTTCCATATGTTTCTCAAAATGATTTCAAAGTCGTATTTTGAAGGTTGTAAGACTCGACCACGTCGGATTCCTTTGGATGTTGGATGTTTATATGTCATTGTCTAAGATTAGTTGATCATTTCCCCTATACCACAAAATCTCCTGCAGACTGCTTTGAAAACATCGATGCAAAAAAATGGAAACTCTCTACAAGTCAATGACTATTTACTGAAAAAAAAATCCAATCATTGTGACAAAAGGCGGAAATGCTCATTTTGAAACAAACTGCTGCAGATGCTTGAGATTGTTAAATCATCATCGAGGAATATATTTGGACAATAATGAGAAGTCGAGTTATATGAGATGGCGTCTTGTGCCTGTTTAACCCTTTCCTTCATATAGACGCTTTCTGACGCCTTTGCAGCAGACGGCTTTTTGAAAACATAGTGACAAAAGAAGAAATTGCACAAAACGTGCAATTTCTCCTTCTGCCACAATGTTTTCCACTTTTGTCATAGGTTATCCATTCAATTATGGAGATTTTCTATTTTTTGACAAAATACGTTCAAAGTCGTCTGCTGCAGAATTGTCGTATGAGGGAAATGGTTAAAGACTGTACACTGTTTTCGGCGGACTCTTCACTCTCCGCATAAATAGCAAAGGTGTCTAGATATAGGTTAAAGAAGCCGAACTCGCGATTATAGATAGTATCGATGGTTTGGCGTGAAACAGTTGTAACTAAAAACCTATTTTGAGATCCCTGGTTTAGGTTCAATTTTGACCCCTTTGTAAACAATGCAAATTTAGGTGCCATTGCTCAGAACGAGCAATGGCACCTAAATGTCCATTGTTTACCAAATAAAAGGAGTTAACGCTTATCAATTATATAGCGAGGTGATTAACCTTGGAAAAAAAATATCAATTTTAGTTACAACTGTTTCACGCCAAGCCCTCGGTATGGTCAAAGTCTTAAATCTGTTCAAACGTTGTCTTGAAATATTAGAATCATAATTCTTGAATATAATTAGAGTAATTATGTCACTTTCGAGTACAATAAACATCTAAATATTGAACGTGTATACTTCATTTTTAATTGGTAGACATACCCAGTACTACTAACATGTACTTTGTTGTCACAATTTACAATATTTGCAGAAGTTACAACATTTCAAAATGTTGAACAGCACCTTTAAAGTCTGAATATATTCCCTCTTGTACCTCTATACGCGACACACAGCCGACACCATTACTTTAGTGATTATTACATTCAAACAGTGTAAACAATCCAGGGCTAAGAATGCCCTATGTTGTTGGAATGTTTAAGTTTTAACCAATTCAGATGATGATGGTATCTTTCATAGTTTTTGCTATAATTACAATATCACTGGATTGAATGAAACATAGGTAGTATTAAAAACATTATGTTTTCACATTTCTTACATGGCTATTCTTTGACAGTGTTAGACCGAAAAAGAAATCAGTAATTCGACAGGTTCAGGTGGCGAAACCGTACTCGTGTATTGTATTATATGTAATTGGATCTTTATGAGAAATATTATGGTGGACGAGTTCCATAGGTTGATTTGCTCGAGTTTGAGTGGGCAGAACTCAGCAAAAGGAACGAGTCCCAACACAATAATGTTCAATATAGGTACATGCAAAACCTTTTTATGGTATATGTTTATATTGTCTAATGAAATAATTCCCTTTAATGTGTTTTAGTCACATCGAGCAAATTATTAAAATTAACAGGATTTGTGTTAAATTTATGCGCAATTATGAGAAAAATATAAATTTAAGGTGAATTCATTTTTGTTCACGATTTGGCATCTACTTGAAATGTTTAATCGTCAACAAATTAATACCATACTATGTGTAACGATATGTCTAACAGTGGATTACATTCAGATTGAGTATGTTTCTTATTCGGGTATTTACGCGTGGATGTTTGTGTTCTGTTTGACGATTAAGATGCCCCTTTCGACCTCACAGTATGGTTGGTCAGTACAGCTAACACGCATCCTCTATTTTGCATTGAAAAACTTCACCTCGGAGAATGACTAGAAGAACCAGAAGACTTACCCACAACAAACATATTAATGCTAGCAGTTATTGAATCCTCCTTGAATGTGTTGGTCATGTGTAATTGAGATAAACCTATATATATCGTCAACGACAATCAAACAACTATAGCGTATGTCAATATGTGCAGCGAATCTACCAACGACGATGTCATTGATCTACACGTCACAGTATTACGTCAGAAAGTACGTATGTATATACACATAGCTAGAGCTATAAAAATACAAGATTAAGGTGTGTGTATGCCTATCGAGTTTGTGTCATCTACAAACGATTTACGATGTAAACATTTTTAGTTGGTCTTTAAACTCTTCATATGTTATGGGGCGCTTTGTAACGAACGATGTAAACATTGTTAGTTGGTCTTTGAACTCTTCATATGTTATGGGGGCGTTTTGTAACGAACGATGTAAACATTGTTAGTTGGTCTTTAAACTCTTCATATGTTATGGGGGCGTTTTGTAACGAACGATGTAAACATTTTTAGTTGGTCTTTAAACTCTTCATATGTTATGGGGGCGTTTTGTAACGAACGATGTAAACATTGTTAGTTGGTCTTTAAACTCTTCATATGTTATGGGGGCGTTTTGTAACGAACGATGTAAACATTTTTAGTTGGTCTTTAAACTCTTCATATGTTGGATGGGGGCGCTTTGTAACGAACGATGTAAACATTGTTAGTTGGTCTTTAAACTCTTCATATGTTATGGGGGCGTTTTGTAACGAACGATGTAAACATTTTTAGTTGGTCTTTAAACTCTTCATATGTTGGATGGGGGCGCTTTGTAACGAACGATGTAAACGTTGTTAGTTGGTCTTTAAACTCTTCATATGTTATGGGGCGTTTTGTAACGAACGATGTAAACATTGTTAGTTGGTCTTTAAACTCTTCATATGTTATGGGGGCGTTTTGTAACGAACGATGTAAACATCGTTAGTTGGTCTTTAAACTCTTCATATGTTATGGGGGCGCTTTGTAACGAACGATGTAAACATTGTTAGTTGGTCTTTAAACTCTTCATATGTTATGGGGGCGTTTTGTAACGAACGATGTAAACATTTTTAGTTGGTCTTTAAACTATTCATATGTTGGATGGGGGCGCTTTGTAACGAACGATGTAAACATTGTTAGTTGGTCTTTAAACTCTTCATATGTTATGGGGGCGTTTTGTAACGAACGATGTAAACATTTTTAGTTGGTCTTTAAACTCTTCATATGTTGGATGGGGGCGCTTTGTAACGAACGATGTAAACGTTGTTAGTTGGTCTTTAAACTCTTCATATGTTATGGGGCGTTTTGTAACGAACGATGTAAACATTTTTAGTTGGTCTTTAAACTCTTCATATGTTGGATGGGGGCGCTTTGTAACGAACGATGTAAACATTGTTAGTTGGTCTTTAAACATTCATATGTTATGGGGGCGTTTTGTAACGAACGATGTAAACATTTTTAGTTGGTCTTTAAACTCTTCATATGTTGGATGGGGGCGCTTTGTAACGAACGATGTAAACGTTGTTAGTTGGTCTTTAAACTCTTCATATGTTATGGGGCGTTTTGTAACGAACGATGTAAACATTGTTAGTTGGTCTTTAAACTCTTCATATGTTATGGGGGCGTTTTGTAACGAACGATGTAAACATCGTTAGTTGGTCTTTAAACTCTTCATATGTTATGGGGGCGCTTTGTAACGAATGATGTAAACATTTTTAGTTGGTCTTTAAACTCTTCATATGTTGAATGGGGGGAGGTGGGGGGGGGGGGGGGGGGGGGGGGTGCTTTGTACTATGAAGAAACAGTTCCGTTCTACACAGCACTCGAACAAATCTGAGCGATATCAAGGTGTATACTACATCTATCAAAGTATACAATACCGACAGATACTGCATCCTTTTTTTCATATTGAAAATAGAAGGAGCAATATAAAATGATACAATACATATGCATACCGGAAATGTTCCGATACCCGACGACTTTTCATTGTCAATATTAAGAGATACTGCTGATTTTATTCTTATATCATCCCCGGCCAGGTTATAACAACGACTTTCATAATGGTAGTAATGGCAGCCCTCCTTGGCGCTCATGGTTGCGGGTTTAACATTACGACTGACTGGCTGATGTCAGGATAAATGGACCAGTATTACTGGTAACTTACGTAAGAAACGCCGTGATATAACTGACCAATTATTGATCACCAATATTGGAGGCGCGTTGGAAGAATCTAGGTATTTGCATTCCTAGTGTAATTCTGTGGCAGCATGACTAGCTCTTTTAGCGCCGAATATTTCGGAAGTAGACTCGTCTATGTTCAACATCAGGGGAAACCATTGTTCATGTTAAAGGATTTTTGAAATGTTCGGTAACTAAAAGGCAAGCAATGCTTATTTCTGGTGAGACAACTCGTTATGAGCTGTCTCACATGAATCGGTATTGTTTGCAGAATCCTCAATATTACCATTGACTCAAAAAGAGTTAAAAACTTAATATTAACTATTTTGGATGTGCAGACGCACCCTTACGTATCTGCAATAGACGACTATCGAAAATGTTATGACAAAAGGAGAAGTACCGCAGGACAATTATACATTCATTTACATAAATGTCCATTGTTTTATCTAGATGTTTTTCCATTTTGGCATCAACGTGATTCATTTTATTCTAATAATTACTCACCATTAATCATGCATTTACCAGATCCAATTCAATGTAGAAGACCATAATTTAATTATCTATAGACCCGTAAATTTAATTTAGACCTAATGGGACTCAATACAATACAATATACAAATTCCTTTATTTCTCTCAGTTCTACATACAGAATACATGAGGATAAAATAAATATACATAGTAAACGAGGTGAAGAACAATACAAACAAAGAAGAAAAAGGGTGTGTCGACAAATGCATAGTTCAGAGAGAGGAGAGAGAGAGAGAGACAGAGAGACAGACAGACAGAGAGAGAGAGACAGACACAGAGAGACAGACAGAGACAGAGAGACAGAGAGACAGAGAGACAGAGAGAGACAGAGAGACAGAGAGACAGAGAGACAGAGAGACAGAGAGACAGAGAGACAGACAGAGAGACAGACAGAGACAGAGACAGAGAGAGACAGAGAGACAGAGACAGAGACAGAGACAGACAGACAGAGACAGACAGACAGACAGACAGACACAGAGACACAGAGAGAGAGGGGGCGCACGCGCATGCCAGTGTGTGTTCAATAGTATACATAGTTGTTTTTCTTTCGTTTTTATCTTTCTAGAAGTTACTTAGAATGATTTTCAAGAACTTGCAAAGATTTATTTGCTCATTTTTGGATTTTGTATTCAAAATATGATCAAATTGTATAATGTTATGTCTGTTCAGATATTTAGTGGGAATTAACTGTTTTCGTTCGTTATCTAAAGATTTACATTCTAACAAATAGTGGTATTCATCCCTGATGACCATCATGTTGCTGTTACAGAGAGTGCATGTTCTTTCATTTATATTTGTTTTTGTCCATCTGCCACTTTCTATAGGGAGTCTGTGATAGTTTGTTCTGAATCGAAGTAAGTATTTCATTAGGTGGTGGGGGATGTCAATCAAATATCTTTCAAAGCCAAATTTCTTTTTAAACAATTTATATGTCAAGTATGCATCATTTGTTTCTATTGTATTGTACCATGAGTTAAGGAAAAGATCTTTCAATTTTTGTTTCACTGTGAGTTTAACCCATTTGCCATTAGTAAAGGATTGGTTTATCCAGATGTTCATTAATCCGCATTTAATAAAAATTGTCTTAATATTGTTTATCCAATTAAATAGTGGTAAATTTGTAAAAGCATTACAAAATTGTTGGTGGAAATATTGGTAAACGTTAAATAGCAAAGATTTGTTTTTATTTTGTATAACTTTAGTCCAATATTGTATACATCTAGTTTATATTTCAATTGATAACGGTAAAGGTAAAGACTCGATTGTGTATTTTTATTGTGAAGAATAATGCACCGTTGGCGTTTAAATATGTTACTTGGAAGCACTGCTTTGTTTCATTGGAGTTTACGCGGTTTTCAAAATTATTTCAATTATATCTCGACGACAGTGTAAACAAACTAGTACTAGACTAGAGCCCTTTCCTAAATATAGACGCATGTTAACGCCTATGCAGCAGACGATTTTCCTTTTAGAACTTAGTGACAAAGGGAGAAATCGCTCATGTTACCAATTATTCAACAGTCTTTTCAACTCTATTTATTTACAAAATCGGGTCGTTAGGGTGGGACATATGAAAAAATAAAAACCTGCAAAACAAACCTAATGATTGTTATGTTTTTAATACGGGTTAATATAGAAATTTAATTAGGGTTAATATAGGAGTAAAGCACTTCTAAATAAACCAAATAGACAAAGTGTATGAATTAAAAAAAAAAAACACCATCTGGTTTTGAATGAAACCCGACGCTCTCGCTAATGATAATGGTGTCATTGTCTGTCTTCCCGAGAGAGATGTGTAAAGTAACCACCTTCACGTCCTCACGTCCTCACGTCAACAACCACTACACACACGAGCCCTTTCCTAGATACAGACGCATGTTAACGCCTATGCAGCAGACGATTTTCCTTTTAAAACATAGTGCCAAAGGGAGAAATGTCTCATGTTACCAATTATTCCACAGTCTTTTCAACTCTATTTATTTTTCGTACTTTCATTTACGGAGATTTTAGATATGTCTGCCATAGATAAATTGGAAGTCGTTAGACGTGTGTTGTATATGGGAAAATGGTTAACTGCTAGTAACGACCGCCTCGACGTAATTGGGACTGCTCTTGGATTAATATCCGTGGGTTTTCTGTGTGATTAAATATTCATGTAATCAAATTGTATAAAAGCAACTTTCGATAGTGACATTGTTCTCTAGCGAATTGTTCTGTTTTTACCATTTACCTCTGATGAAGTTAACCCCTTCCCACATACATAACATCTGTAGAAGACTTTTGAAAATACTTGTGAAAATATATGTAAAATATGTGTAAATTAAAGCATTGAATGCATTTTAAAACATCGTGGCAAATGGAGACATTGCTCACCTTGAGCAATGTCTCCTCTTGCCAAAATGTTTTCAAAAGTCGTATACTACAGATCAGTGACGGGATCACGATGTTATTATGATTATTTCTAGTCCAGAATGTGTATAATGTGCTCTTTTTGCAATGAATATGGACTGGAGTCGGATTTTTCAGAGGAAGAGCTGGCTTGGACATTTATATGAAAGAGCCGTGTTTCAGAGACCTACAATGTGTGTCTATGTATCTGCGTCTCTGCAGAAGACGACTTTTGAAAACACTTTAACAAAAGGGAGAAATTGGTTAAAATAAGCAATATCTCCGTTGGTCACAATGTTTTCATCTCTATTCAATTATTTTACTTTTGTTCACAGAGAGTTTCCATTTTTTTTTTTGCGTAGATATTTTTAAGAGTTGTCTGCTGCCTAGCTGTTGTTGGTAAGTTGGAAAAGGTTAAATGTTTAAAGTTTTAAACATTAGCAAAAATCAAACAGGTCCCCCTTTGTTAATCTTATTCAGTCTGAATTATGATAAATAATATTCTTTGCTTCACTCTTGCACGCCAGAATTTCACAAAGTCGACTCTTCCATGCTGAAAATTGGACCACTCCATTTTTCGTCCATCATCATTTTTTTTCTTCTAAAATTCAATTTCTAATTGGCAAACAATGCAGATTTCAGGAGAGACGGCTCGTAACGAACAGTCTCTCGTGAATCTTCACTGTTTGCAAAAGCATTTAAATGCCAATGGCAATGAAACAATTATGACTTCATTCATACAGATTCTCCATAGATTGGCCTGGATGGTGTTAAAGTCGTCTGCAGCAGATGTGCCGTATGCGGGTATAGTTTAAAAGTAAGTCTTATTCGGTAGACTAATTATTTTATCTTATTTATACATTCATATAAAATCAGAATTCAGAATAGAAAACTATTTGAATAAATACAGTAACGTTTAGGAAATACAGGAATTATTTTACAAAATTACGCACCTCTTCTCATAATTTACGCATAGAAACCGGTAGACACGGGCGAGTAAGAATTCCGAGAAATGAGAGAGTGTGTATTCACTGTAATTTACAAACTATCGACGACGAATACCGCTTTATTATCGAATGCGTTTGTCACCAGAATCTTCGAGAAATATACATTAAACGTTACTATTACGTCAAGCCAAGCATGCAAAAGTGTATACATCTAATGCAAATTGAAAATCCAGCCACATTATTAAAGCTATGTAAATTCATAAAATATGCTTTTGAAGAAAGAAATAGTCACATTCCTCCGTGAGGTTTTACACGATAATATAAACAGGAAAATATTTTCACTAAGTCAATTCTTTTCCATATTTTCTCGATTAACATTCTATAGAATCCTATTGTAGTATATATGTCACGATATGAAATTTAAATTGAATTTGTATTTGTATTTGTATATGAAATTGAATTTGTATTTGTATTTGTAACAATGATGTACTTATTTTGTACAAGTTGAAAATAAAGTATCTATCTATCTTATTCGGTAGACTAACCACCACATTTAGCGTATTTTGTTCTGGCACATGTGTGAGATTCGAGAATCGACGGCATGATGTGTTTTAAACCCATTTTCTCTCTTAACCCTTTCCCACATTCGACAATTCTGCAGCAGACGACTTTGAACATATTTGTCAAAAAATAAAAAATTTCCTATAATTGAATGGATAACCTATGACTAAAAGTGGAAAACATTGTGGCAAAAGGAGAAATTGCTCGTTTTGAGCAATTTCTTCTTTTGTCACTATGTTTTCAAAAAGCTGTCTAGAGCAGAGGCGTCAGAAAGCGTCTTTATGAGGGAAAGGGTTAAAGACCCATCTTGATGATGCATATGCAATGCAGCAGACGAATTTTGAAAACATTTTTGGAAAGGGATTTTAATTTATCATTGTGATTTATTTCTTTTTTTTTAAATCTATAATTTATACTCTTCTTTCTAAATTGTTGCTTTCAGTTTGAGAACATGTTCCCCCCAGATATCGATAAGTTCGGCTGTTGCAGATAATTTGTTTTATAACGGGTCTCATATGTAAAGTGAATTTAATTGCATTAAAAACGAGTTCCATGACACTCGCGTTTCTGGTATAACAATGTTTTAGTTCGAATAATACATTCATGTTTTAGCACATAATAAAATAAAGTATAGTCATTATTGAGATAACGGATTCTTTTTCAGCGTTTTATTTGGATAATTCTTTGTCTCAGACTTTTTGTCTGCAGACTTTTTGTTAAGCATAGGATAAGTGTTTTGTTTGAAAATGTTAAGCGTAATGCGAATTTCGTAAGTAATGCCTTGTAGAATACTCAGGCAAGATTGTGCATCCGGAAGAAGTCTCATCCTAGCCTCTACTCTCTCTCTATATATATGTGAACAATTTTCTAGATTCAACATGTGTAATGTTCAAGTACTCCTGGTTCATTTATCCGGACACAAGCGAGTCAGACGTAATGCTAACCCCACAGCCCTGAGCGCCAAGGATGGAAAGCCATTACTTCCATTTTTACAGTATTGTGTATGACTTGACGGTTTCCGACGTGCTGATTGTATATCTATATGTATGTGAAATTGTTTCTAGGTTCAACATGTGACGACAGTGGTACAGAGGTAGAGTGTCGGCCTCTAGCTCCCGGGTTCGAATCCCGGGATGAGCGGGTTCTGCCTTTGGGCTTTTTCAACACAATCAGTGCGAGTTCTGGTTAAGTATCCAGGAAGCAGATATCGAGCGTGGTTAATATAAGCTTAAAGCTTGTTTCGCAATCGATGTTTAAACTAACATGTGACAAAGACAACTAGAAGCGCATTCCACTGGTTTAACGTTAATTTAGCTTTAACCATTTGCCACAAACAAAACATCTGCAGAAAGATACATTGCAAATATTAAGTCCGATATACAGATATTCCCAATACATGACAGAACTATTATTCAATAAAGTTGAAACATTGTGGCAAAAGGAGAAATTACTCAGTATGCTACATTGATTTCAGCAGACATCCGCCGCTGAGGCGTCAGAACGCGTCCGTATGTGTGAATGGTTTTAATGATCATAGTACGATTCTTGGATAGATGACTGTATTACCTTCAAAACGGAAAGTACCTAACGCTTTCCCTCATATAGACGCTTTCTGACGCCTTTGCAGCAGACGCTTTTTTTGAAAACATAGTGACAAAGGAAGAAATTGCCCATAACCAGCAATTTCTCCTTTTTGCTACAATGTTTTCCACTTTTAGTCATAGGTTATCCAATCAATTATAGATATTTTCTATTTGTTGACAAACTATGTTCAAAGTCGTCTGCTGCAGAATTGTCGTATGAGGGAAATGGTTAATTAATAGAGAGGATGACAATTAAGCAGCTGTGAAAGTAAACCATTAACTTATTTACTTATTTGGAAAAGGGTTTCTGACTAACCGATTGGAACCGGTGTAAACCACTTTTCAAACAAAGTTGAAGTCGACCTCAAGGAACGTACATCTCTACGGTATAAAGGTCAGTAAACTGGGAAAACTTAATCCAGAAGTTAAATAAAAATTGAAACACAAAATGTAAGATTAAATCGTATGATAGCTTCAAGTTAGACAATCAGGACGTCGGAAACGATTGTTTATTGTCAATGCAAGCGTCTATATGGGCCGATGGGATGGATCATGAAGCGGTCGTTGTCCTCTAGAGATAAAAGTAAATGAAGTATTCTGGGATTAAACCCTTATCTCGCTGAATTCCTATAACTTGTATCAATGAGCCGTCCCGCGAGAAAAACCAACATTGTGGACTCTGCGTAAAGTATCGACCCGGATCAGCATAAGTATGCGGTTAGCATTAAATCTGGCTCGCTTGTATCAGGATAAATGGACAGGGAGTACTTGAAAATTACCAAGGAAACGCCGTGAGGATACTGTCAAATTGCTGTTAGCTGCGCAAAACACCATACAATCAAACACACACACATTAATCATACGGTAGGTGTATATCAGACGATGAATGCTCATCATATAGTTATATATCAGACAATCAATGATCTTACGATAGTTATATATTAGACGACTAATGATCATCCTATAGTTATATATTAGACAATTAATGATCTTACGATAGTTATATATTAGACGACTAATGATCATCTGATAGTTATATATAAGACGACCAATGATCATCCTATAGTTATATATTAGACGAACAATGATCATCCGATAGTTATATATTAGACGACCATTATTAATCCGATAGTTTTTTATAAGACGACTAATGATCATCCTATAGTTATATATCAGACGACCTGTGATCATCCTATAGTTATATATAAGACGAACAATGATCATCCGATAGTTATATATTAGACAATTAATGATCATCCGATAGTTATATATCAGACGACATGTGATTATCCGATAGTAATATATTAGACGAACAATGATGATACGATAGTTATATATTAGACGAACAATGATCATCCGATAGTTATATATTAGACGAACAAGGATCATCCGATAGTTATATATTAGACGAACAAGGATCATCCGATAGTTATATATTAGACGAACAAGGATCATCCGATAGTTATATATTAGATGATCAATGATTATCCTATAATTATATATTAGATGACCAATGATTATCCGATAGTTATATATTTGACGAACAAGGATCATCCGATAGTTATATATTAGACGACCAAGGATCATCCGATAGTTATATATTAGACGAACAATGATCATCCGATAGTTATATATAAGACGACCAAGGATCATCCTATAGTTATATATTAGACGACCAAGGATAATCCGATAGTTATATATTAGACGACCAATGATCATCCGATAGTTATATATTAGACGAACAATGATCATCCGATAGTTATATATTAGACGACCAAGGATCATCCGATAGTTATATATGAGACGACCAATGATTATCCGATAGTTATATATCATAAGACTTGTGATCATCCTCTAGTTATATATAAGACGACCAATGATCATCCGATAGTTATATATAAGACGACCAAGGATCATCCTATAGTTATATATTAGACGACCAATGATTATCCGATAGTTATATATTAGACGACCAATGATCATCCGATAGTTATATATTAGACGAACAATGATCATCCGATAGTTATATATTAGACGACCAAGGATCATCCGATAGTTATATATGAGACGACCAATGATTATCCGATAGTTATATATCATAAGACTTGTGATCATCCTCTAGTTATATATAAGACGACCAAGGATCATCCTATAGTTATATATTAGACGACCAAGGATCATCCAATAGTTATATATCAGACGACCTGTGATTATCCTATAGTTATATATTAGACGAACAATGATGATACGATAGTTATATATTAGACGACCAATGATCATCCTATAGTTATATATTAGATGACCAATGATTATCCTATAGTTATATATTAGACGACGAATGATTATCCGATAGTTATATATTAGACGACCAAGGATTATCCTATAGTTATATATGAGACGACCAAGGATTATCCGATAGTTATATATTAGACGAACAATGATCATCCTATAGTTATATATTAGACGACCAAGGATTATCCTATAGTTATATATGAGACGACCAAGGATCATCCTATAGTTATATATTAGACGACCAATGATGATACGATAGTTATATATTAGACGACCAATGATCATCCTATAGTTATATATTAGACGACCAATGATGATACGATAGTTATATATTAGACGACCAATGATGATACGATAGTTATATATTGGACGACACTATCATAGCAGGTAGACGATGAACGTCATATAATACTCATATGATCGATCCTTTCCTTCATGCATATTATGTATGTGTCATGTGCCTTTATATAACAATATTAAAACCTTTTAATACATGTATACAACTAACGGTTACTTACAGTCCTAAAGTGCCATGCCCTCTTTTTTTGTTTTGTTTTTATATCGCACTGTAAACCAAAATATGCTTCACACATGTCACTTTAACAAACAATTATATGATATACGCTTTCTGGTGCCTCAGCAGCAGAAGACTATTGAAAACATTGTGGCAAAGTAATGAGTAATTTCTCTTTTGTTTTGTTTTTCAAAGTCGTCATTTGCTGATTTGCTGTATGAGGGTGAAGGTCAATGACATAAACTAACACGAGTATTCCATCGCAATTTGAACGTTGGTTGAATGATGTGAACATCAAAGTACCATTTAGTGCAAGGACATGGAATGTCGCTTTTTAAAACGATTATTACTTTACGATGCAAGCTCAGCTTGAATGATCACTTTAATAATGTAGTATTTAGTCTGGCTTTTTGCAACTCGGAGTGGAACATTTCATATTGCCCCCTCCACAAATGCTTTAGTGAATTAATTTCACCTAAGCAATTAAATTAGTCTAAATTTCTGCTAAATTGAGCGGTCGTATTAGACACAAATTGAGTGGCCAGGGACATAACGTGTGACCGGAAAGCCGTCCAATTTCGGGTTTTCAAAGAATTATATTTGGACTGCAAATTAGGTTTTTGGTTTATGGAATATCTTTAAAACATTTTTGTTTCGCCCTTTTAATAGCCAGGAAATGGAAATCCACAAAGATTATTTATCTTTAACGTTTGCTATGTTAGGTCGATGCAAAAAGGTTGCACCGCAATAGCTCACTCGACAGCGAACAACTATGGACTAAAAGACGCTGCGAGATGTAGTGAATTGCCTGGGAACGGTGCTTTAATGTGTACTCAAGGGAAATAGCCACGAGACACAACAGAAGTTGAACTAACGTTTGTTACATAACTGAAATAGTATTTAAAAAGCGTTCACCTTCATTCACTCAATTAAGCCATGAACAAATCACGAAAAGAACAAGGAGACGCGAGAATACGTATTTTTCTAAATGTTGAAATATTTTATTGCCCTTATGGCGTAATTGCCTTCGGTTACTTAGAGCAGAAAGTACTGCATGGTTCAATGGTAATACATTCTACGCCCATGGCTTAATCGAAACACTTATGTCATCAAACCAATCGATATGGTGATTCAATGAACATCCCCTCAATTGAAACGTATTGCTTGGTTCATACTTTAAAGCAAAGTCGACTTTTCGCATTTTTTATTCCAATGTGCTAACTTTTCAACGAGTCCAGTTCGACCATTTATTTTTTCCGAAAATCATTGTGATTGGGGCTTCATTTCCTGTTCAACCAATACGTCCGCACGAAGAGGTGGCTAGTTACCTGGACCGAATACAATGTGTACGTTCGGGTGCGATTAAACATTGGAAGTTGCACTGATCACCGTCATATAACTGGAAAGACCATTGAAAACGTCATTAAAATACAAGCAACACAAGTCCCCTCTGGCGATGTAAGTGTGTTATCGCATACGCAAGCATGTACAGATATAGACATACTATCTGATGCGAATTAAACTTATAGCTGTAAGCATTTCACTTCCTAATTCCTATGTGTCAGTCTATTACGAAAGGTGTACATATAAACCCCTTGTCGCTAGGCACACCGCATATATTCCTCATGTTAGAAGTGCTATAGGAAATTAAACACCTGGCCATTTATAGACTAGTGTACATCTAGATCATTATGCGCTTTCTATGCAGTTTTATCTAGATATGCACATCGCTTCATTTTTTCACAGCGGGTTTCAAGTCAGGATAAGCCTGACACACTACTCGGAAAGATGTCTATCTTCGTTTGTCTCCAAAACGATAACACTTTTTTTCCCGGAGCAGGGTTTACATCCAGACAGTGCCTGTATTGTTTATATTCAAGTTTCATTAGCCCTTTCCCACTGATCGACGTCTTTTGTTGCAAATGGAAATGTCTCCTTTTGCCACAATTCTATTCAATAATTATACATTCATCAATAGATATGTGTCTTATTTTTGCTTAGATATTATCAAAGTCGTCTACTGTATATTTCTAGTATGTGGGAAAGGGGTTTACTGGTATGTACCGTAAATCGAAAGCACAACTTTGGTGTGACAGAAAACCAGATAAGTATCAATGTCCTTTCACAGTCGGTAACCATGGTAATAAAACCTATTTGACATATTTGTTGTCTTTCGTAAAGTCGCAATTGCCTTCAGACAATTGATATGTACCACGTAATGGATACGCTGATTGCTTTGAAGACACAATTGGTTTTCATTTCATTTTATTACAAATTAGAAACGATTGACTAATTATATTCTGGTTTAACCATTAACCCGCTGTATGCGACTTTAAACATCATTTACGTATTTATTAGAAACGACTTTTAACTACATCTGTGAACTCTATCAAGACCACGATCTGCCCGTATATATGTACGGTCAGATATTAGTCTACAATGTAGCAATTGGAGAAGATAATCATCACGTAACAATTATAATTAAAGCTACTTTATATATATATATATGTGTGTTAGGACTTATAAAACACAGCAACGATGATTGGTGGTACATATGAAGGAAATTAGTTGGATACGGTTAATATCATAATAAATATTGATTGCAAAAAAGTGCCACATGTAAATGTGTGTTTGATAATTTAATCTTAATCGATTCGAATTCCTCGAAGATTCGGAATTTGGCGATAACAACCAATAAAGACAGGTTAGTGTGCAGTGCAAACATTCACCGAGCCATATGATATTTCTTTTTACAGGAACATAAACTTTATTTGAGAAGTACATACTACTTAGTCAAGTATTTTACGTAAAATATTCATTGTAGGCACTTGCCAAGGTATCTATCAATCACACAAACACATTCACACACATACGCTTTCACATTATCTCGTTCTCTTATGATTATGATGATGATTAATGAAGGATAATACCTTTAAAATTAATATTCAATGTGTAAGGTTACAGATATTAACAAGATACTTTGAAGCGTGTAGAATATACGAATACAGCTTTTTAGAGCTTAAACCGAGCATATACATGTATACAGTGCATTTGTTATTACAATATAGCAATGAATTTAGTTTATGCATACTTGGTTTTACAAGGTAGAATTTGTCAATATATTTATTACGCACAATGCTATACTTAGCGCATACTAGACCGAAATGGTACTCGTCCTCCATGTCATAACGGTTTTATACTAAACAAACTCTCTTGTTTCTTGGTATTCTATTTTTACGATATCTTTAAGTCTGAATTCGAAGACTCTAAGATGAAATTCTCAGTTTACAAATAAGAGGTAAGATAAAGCAATGCATTCTAGAGGGTTAAATATGTAAATAATCCTCACGGTAAAAACTGCCTTTAACAAAGCTATACAACGATAAAATGCTAGTTCTATTAATTTTGGCTAGCCATTATTGTTTAAAGCAATCAATACTTCTTTATTTTAAATTGTAAAAACCCAAATTATATCAGAGAGTAAAGGGTTTTCAAAGGAAACTTCAAAATTGGTTAGAAATTCTATAACCATGACCAAGAATTGATATCTAAAAACTAATTACACTTTATTCATATATTTGCTTACATTTACATCATGTAAATAACACTATAAGCTCTAGTTTACAATATACATACATATACTAATGCAAAGTCAAAGTGATACAATAGAATAGAGAATGATGAGAGCGGGAACATTGGTATGTGTTTCATTGTTTTTTAAAAAAAACAAAAAAAAAAAAACGAAAAAGTAAAAGAGTGTGTTAGTGAGGTAATCAAAGGATGACAAACTCATATTTTGTACGTATCTTCTTTTAACCTTTTCATTATCTGTTCACATACTATGCTTATGGAATTCAGTTTTAGTTCATTTGTAGTATTCAGTTATTCTGTTTATTCATACATATTTGGTATTGTGTAGATGTATTTGTCTAAATATTTGATCCAAATGTTGTTAAAGGTTGGACATGGACGTAAAAAGTAGATATCGTCACGTATGTCAGTTTTGCATATTATTATTATTATTACTATTATTATTATACCACATGTATATAGCACTGTTATTATAAAATACATACGTGCAAAGGTGCAAACAAATACATGCATACATACAAACAATCTATAAAAAGCCTCAGTAGGTATCAAAATATTACAAATGATAAAAAGGAACGCTACAGATGTACGGACGGTGGTACATGTACATGTATATCTACATAATGTTTAAACTTTTAAAAACAAAACCCATAGTGTTTGTATGTATTGACATATTCCGAATTCCTGTTTGATATATGTATATAAATTTGTATCGGATGTAATAGAAGTATCTGACATTCATTTTTGAATAAAGATGTCTTTGAATTTTTGCTTTGTAGAAAGTATAATCCATTTGGTGTTATATATATTGTGTTCGTTCCTTGTTCCTGAGTACCCCATTGGGCATATCAATTTGTTAAGTTTTCATACCTTTTGGATTTAACTTATTTGTTTTCTTGCGATATTAAAGTAGTAAATATATGTTTGTAGATAATTTAGGATTTTCTGTAGTTATGTTTCCAATCATTTTTGTCAAAAATGAAATTAAACGTTTGTCTTTTTCTAACTAAATTGGTGTTATACCAAGTTCACCGTATATCATGTAAGAGGGGGAGTTGACTTTTTCATATTAAATATAAACTTAAAATTCTTCAACTGTACTTTTTCCATCTTATCCAAATTGTCATAGATACATATTTCTGCACAATATTGGTTTAATTGTTATGTTGAGCAAATCTGTTTGGATGTCATATGGAAATGAATGTGATGTTATACGTTTTAGTAATGTGTACAGTGCTTGGTCAACTATATATTCTTGTGTCTTTTTAACATTGCTTGGGAATATTATAAGGAGATATTTATATTCCTTAACTATTTCTATAGTTTCATCGCCTATTAAAAAATTGTAATATGTTGCCTTTTTTACTTCTAGTAAATATCATTACATTTGTCTTAGATGTATTGACCTTTAGCTTCCAAGTATCACCATATGATTTAGAATTGTCTAAAGCTACTTGCATATCATTTACATTGTCGGGAAAAAAAATCGTATCGTCTGCATTGAGTAGGTCAAACAGTTTTAAAAATATATAAATATCATTTATGTTTATTTCTTAATAACTTAATTTCTTAATCTGTCTAACTCCATTTACACAATAAAAGTATTCATGATTATGTGTAGAAGAAATTACGTGAGATTTTAAATTTTGATACAAAACAACCCAAAAGTTTCTTGTTGTCAAAGTTTTGTCTAAAACCTCCTGCTGTTCGTGAATCAAATTGTTACTGTTTGCATATACAGTAAGTCTACTGTTTAAGAGTGTTGTAAAATGTTTACCAAGACAACTAAGTAATGTAATTGGCCTATAATTAACAGTAATAGTGGAGTCGCCTTTTCTTTTGTAAATTGGTTTGATCCCACCGATGTTTCAACTGGTTAGGATAATGCCACTGTCAAAGATATTATTAAATAGCTTCGTATATATAATAAAAACATCTTATAATATTATCAAAGAACACCTCTTAAATTTATTTAATTATCTATTTTCAAACAGCATATACCCTGACAATTGGTCCCTTGGTTACATAGTACCAATATTTAAGGGTGGGGATCGAGCCCAAGCATCCAACTATAGAGGTATAACCTTAAATAACATCTTAGCCAAAATATATTCTCAATTATTATTTAATAGATTATCGATCTGGACACAAACAAATAGTAAGATAACAGACTGTCAGTTCGGCTTTCAAAAGGGTAAAAGTACAATAGATTGTATTTTTATTTTACATTCGATAGTTGCTAAAACACTTAGTAAGGGAAAAAAATTATATTGCATATTCATTGACTATGAAAAAGCTTTTGACAAAGTAAATAGAACTCTTCTTTGGAACAAATTAATAAAGGAAAATGTTAGTACTAAAATGATAAACGCAATTAAGTCAATGTATAAATCAGTTAAATCGGCTGTAAAAGTAAATATGAATACCTCAGAAACAATTATATCACACGAAGGCGTCAAACAGGGTGACCCCAGTTCATCTCTTTTATTCATGATGTTCATTAATGATATCATTGAAAATATGGATACAAATTTAGAAGGAATCTTTACTCTAGATGAAATTAAATTGCTTTCAACCTTATATGCAGATGATCAAACTCTATTCTCTACTTCACCAGACTCAATCAAAATCATGTTAGAAAATTTGGTTAACTATTGCCAAACAAATAAATTAAAGATTAACACAAAGAAAACAAAAATCATGGTATTTGAAAAAAGAAAAAGTAGACTTAAACACGAATTCTTTATTTATAATGAAAAAATTGAAGAAGTTGAAGAATTCAACTTTCTTGGTGTTAATTTGTACAAAAACGGTTGTTGGTTTAGGACACAAAAGAATTTTTCCGATAAGGGATCAAAATCTCTATTTGGCTTATACTCACTACTTGCTCAATATGAATTTTCAACACAAAAGAAATGTGAATTATTTGATAACTTAGTGCTTCCTGTAATGCACTACGCATCAGAAATCTGGGGCATACACATGCAGGACCAGACGTTGATCTTATTCTTAATAAATTCTGTCGAAAAGTATTATCTGTACAAAAATCCACAAATCTACAGGCAATGTACGGCGAGTTAGGGCGTATTCCGCTTTCAATTTTAAGAAAATATAACATATTTAAATATTGGATTAAAATTTTGAATTTAAATGATGATTCAATAATAAAAAGAATTTATGAAATGTTAAAGACAGACGCAAACAAAAATATAAAATATGATGGCTTAAACTGGGCGTTTCATATAAAAACGATTCTGAATGATCTCGGTTTGACTAACTATTGGCTAAACCAAGATCAACAAATAATCGAGTTGCCTCTAATTAAACAAAGATTATTTGATCAATACTTTCAATCATGGTATTCTAATATAAATAACTCTCATAGGTTAACTTATTACAGCATGTTTAAACATGAATTTAAATTTGAAAATTATCTAGATTACAAAGTAGACAAAAAATTAAAAATATGTTTAACTAGATTCCGACTATCCTCACATGACCTGGAAATTGAAAAAGGGAGACACTTCAATATCCCGCAAATAAATAGATTATGCACTTTTTGTAATATGAAAACTATCGAAAGTGAATATCATTTCCTACTTATTTGTCCTTATTTCACAGACTTACGCAAAGAATATCTAAAACCCTACTATTATACATGGCCAAATTTAAATAAATTTGAAAATCTGATGATATCAGGTAACAAGAAAACAATATTTAACTTAATGAAATTTATTTTTCGTGCGAATACACGCAGAACAGCAAAGTAACCATTTCTCAATCAAATTGTAATGTATTTTATATGTATTTGTTCTTCGTTGCCTCTCTATTTATGTAAAATTGTTAAAAGTAATGTATCTACTTATAACAAATAAAATTCTGTATATATATATTGGCAACATAAAAATTCACGTGTGTTTAATGTGTTCGTTGATTATATGGTCGTTACCTGGCGATATGTTATGTTTAAGCTTTTGATTGCAATTAATATTTCCTTTTCAGTTATAGTTTTATTTATCTCTTCATTAGTATTGATCAATTGTTCTTGAAGTATGTAATTTTCATTATGGCCCGGTAGTAATTATTCATTTATTCTCTTAAAATATTCAAAGATGCTTTTGGATCCGTGTCTGTTTTAGAAGTACCATTCTTGACAATTTTCGAGTATTCCTTAGGATTAGACTTCTGAATATTTCTCAAATATTTCACTTTGGTTTCCTTAAAATCATTGGAAGCTTTATTTAAAACGCTTTTACACCTTTTACTTGATTCTCTCAGTATTTGTTTTACTGCTTTTTTAGTTTTATGTTTATTGAACATTTTTTTAATTTTAGGAAATGCATGTCTGGCATTTTCACAATTTTAATCATACCGTGGATTTTCATTCGGCTTTGTTCTTAGTGTGACTTGAATGAACCAAATGATTTCTGTTTAACACTCACAGAACAGTTTTTCAATTCTCATACCCAACTTTCAGTTTCAGCCACTCTAGAAAAGCCGATATATGTTTTATATAGAACAAAGAAGGGCCAATTCACTTTATAATTAATATCTCAAAAAGTAATGGCAACATCCTTTATTAACAAACAAAGTATTGAAGCTTAAACCCTCCCCGATTTTATGATGTATTTTTCATAATTTACAAATAAAAACATTTTAGTCCTTTTTGCAGTTAAAGTAAGTCACCTGTATTCCTTATATGTTCTATATAAAAAAGGTAAAAAATCAATGAAATATTTTTTTAATTACCTAAATAAACACATTTCTAAACAAAATTTGCTTTCTTAACAAGTGGATTAAAACAGTAAATTGTCTCATCTTTCTAAATACATATTCTTTTATGAAATATATTTAACATATTTTGGTCCTTTTTAACTTTTTTTAACAGTACCATAACATTTTTAAAGCATTTTTTTGCGTGAAAATTGATATGTATTGATGTTATAAGAACTTATCGATTCCTACGGTTTAGTTTATTGGGGTCATAACACTCTAGCGTCATAACCCAACAGGCTTATAAAAATAGGGTTTAATCCCATTTCGTCTAATCCCAATTGGTCTACTCCCATTTCGTCTACACTTTTTGCAATTTGTCCCATTTCGTCTACAACCAATTTACACCCCGGTGCCATTTCGTCTACACTAAGATTAATGAGACAGACAGTCTTATTCAATAAATATGTGGGTTATACATACATTGTGGATCCATACCAGAGCATCTTTTCATTGGAAATTGTTTTGTTTTATCATTCTATTTTTGATAATTTTTATCTGATTATATTGGAATGTCGCAATTACTTTAAGGGACTCATGGCATTCTGCCAGTCTTAGTCTACATTATGTACAAAGTCCGAAGTCTGTAAAACAAAAGAAAACACAAAGTTCATATCAAATTTTAATAATCATTTCATATTTCATGCTTAATACAAGATAATATTTAAGAATCTATTAATGTTGCAAAGGCTAAAGCACTTTGTAATAGCACATAATTCACAAACACAACGGTGTAGACATACTTGTCAAGTAACTGCAGATAGTGACTAGCATGTCGTTGTAGAGTTTGGGAATGGTATCCACACTCTCTTGGCATTGTGTTCTCAGGGTGCTTATCAAGTTTTTCACGTTGTCTGAGTTGTTATCAGGTTGATGACTGTGTTGTGTTTTGGATCCAACAGTCTCATGTTCTACAACTATACGACCAGGGCAGTTTCTGTTATGGCATCTCCAGAATACCTTCCCGTTGTTGCCTCGTCTATTCACTTGGTACCGAAAGCCTTCAAAAAGAAGCTGATCTCCACCTCTACTACTCTTGCAATACTCCATACTTAGACGTTGTACTGATTTGATTTTTGGCCATTTCCACCCCAGTTTATATATATATTCTTCTCAGATGTTTTTCGCAAACTTCAAAGAAGTTTTTTTTAAAACTACAATGAACAATAATTATCAAAGGTAATTGCTTAAAGTTTTAAAAAGATGATCAGCAGTTTGTTCAAATATTAATTAACATTAACTAAAAAATGATCAGCTGTTTG
The DNA here is from genome assembly GCA_031761405.1 of Serripes groenlandicus. Classification (NCBI taxonomy): domain Eukaryota; kingdom Metazoa; phylum Mollusca; class Bivalvia; order Cardiida; family Cardiidae; genus Serripes; species Serripes groenlandicus. Next base: position 141,417,665 of record JASEVX010000004.1, read on the forward strand.
TTCAAAAATCAACCCCCCATTAATAAAGATAAAAGCATTAATTGCTTAAAGTTTTCACACCAAGATTTATAATTGCTTTAAGAAAGGTCAATGATCAACCCCCCTTAATAAAGATAAAGTTTTCACAACAAATTGCTTTAAGAAAGGTCAATGTAAGATGAGATGGCACTCTCCGTAGACATATAGCTATGTATATTCATTTTATGAACAGTAGACGAAATGGGAACAAGGGTGTAGACGAAATGGGACAGAAAACTGTAGACGAAATGGGATTAGACGAAATGGGATGTTACCAAAAATAGGTTGTGTTTTATAGTTTTGATGGTTTTAATTTTAAAAGTTTGATTTTTTCACTATAATTTTAATTTTAAATTTACATAAATATATGGCAAACATCTAAAAAAATAAAAGAATTAATTAGATCATAGTATGAAACTATTTTTTATTACTCGATAAATTAAAACATAAAAAGTATTTATTTATTGTAACAGTTTTTATTAATTTGGTTTACAAACAAATAAACGTGTTTGTGTTGTTAACTGTTAGGTATTTATTAAAGCGAAGTAATTGTTTTGTTATGGTTATTGAAAACAAAATAACCTGTTTTTGACACTTAGCACTTGTTTTTTACACTGTGTTTAATTACCACCTAGTGACTATGTCTAGTGTCTTATTTTTACTTTGCTGTCCCTTTTATTCTTCTCTACTATTAATATGATTCTTGTCATCGGCTTACTTTGGTCATCATCGGACCACATTTAAACTGGTTTATGGCTGCCGTTTTTAAATTAGTTTTTCCTATTATTCAGTCAGACTGATGGACACATATCGAGTTAAATGGATATATTATTGAATAAGTTATCGATTTGTATGTTTGCTATGTCAAACGGTTGTAAAATAAGGTAGAAATCGGCCGTTAAAAGTGGGCACGAAATCAATGCGAAAATATCTCAAATATTTGTTTTTGTAAAGAACTGCGTGAAACCAACCCAGACTAATTATAATTATTAAAGGCATTCCACCTTGCTACAATCAACTCGCGATTAAATAATTAAAGAGAAATTTCATTAATCTTGCCTCTGAATACATATCTTTAACCAGGGTCTTTCAAATAGTATAGTACTATTTGAAAGACCCTGCTTTAACTGATTGCGCAATATCTCCTCAGGCTTTAATTTACGCACGACAAACAGTTTAAGGGCTTAGTAAAAGACAGTTGTAACTACAAATCGTTCAAGTTGTAGTTACAACCGTTTGCATACAACCATCTAGTTGACGGTACCCATCTGTACATCGTGAACACACACACATGGCCACTATTTACTTTTTATCTGATCATGCGCCCGTAGTATTTTCTATTGTATGTAATATTGTTGATAGCATCACTAATAATCAGTACGTCCGTACTGATATTAAATGGAATGCTTACCTACGTGATAATTTTAGACGTGGTCTAATTTCCAAACTATCGGCATTTAATGCAGTTACGGAAAATGTTAACTTTAATAATAGAAATGATGTTAATAATTGTATATCTACGTTTACAGACATTATAAAAAATGTCGCCGAACCGTTATTTTGTAAACATTCTGTTGTATATAGTAAACCACGTGCAACTAGTGCATTATGTAAAAAGGCCGAATGGTTCGATAGCGAGTGTTTAAATGCTAAAAATATTTATTTAGATGCCGTTAATAGATTCAATATGTTTAAAATCGATGTTAATAGAATCGAAATGTGTTCACGTAAAACCACTTATAAAAATTTGATTAAACTCAAGAAACGCAGTTTTGAAAATAGAAAATTGAAAAATATTGAGAGCTTGCGGCATTCTCAGCCTAAAGCATTTTGGAAGCTTTTTTCACATAAAAATAAATCAACAAATGATAACGGCATTACTATACAGGAATTTCAAGAGTATTTTTCAAATTTAAATATTAATTTGCCTACTGCTTCGAATAAAAATGCGGAACAGTTTTGCAATACTCATGATTTTAACGAGAATGACTGTATTTTTGAAGAACTCGACAAACCGATCTCATGTACGGAAGTGGAGTCTGTTATACGATCCTTGAAAAAAAACAAGTCATTTGCAGGCGATCATTTATTGAATGAATATTTTATCGAATCAAGTGATATATTGTTGTCACATATAGTCGATATTTTTAATGGTATTTTGAATAGTGGATTATTTCCTGAGAGCTGGATGGAGGGTATTATTGTTCCCTTATTTAAAAAAAATGACCCCTGCAATGTTGACAACTATAGGGCCATTACATTAGTAAGTTGCTTTTCTAAAATATTTACAGGGGTTCTAAACAAAAGGATAACTGATTGGGTTGCCAATAATGATATTATAAGTGATGCTCAGTTTGGGTTTAAAAAAGGGTGTTCAACTATCGATGCTATTTTTGTTTTAAACTCTGTTATAAGTAAAGTATTATCTGACAAAGGTAGAATAGCGTGTGCCTTTATTGATTTTTCTAAGGCCTTTGATAGCATATATCGAAAAGGGTTGTGGTTTAAAATGTACCAGTTAGGTATTTCAGGTAAACTATTACGAATTATACGTGACATGTATTCAAAGGTTAAATCACGTGTCAGGGGTTGTAGATCGTATTCCGAATTCTTTGAATGTTCGGTGGGTTTGAAACAAGGGGAGGTAATTTCCCCGATATTATTTTCACTCTTTTTAGAGGACTTAGAGTTATCGTTATTAGATGGAATTCACAGTGGTTTGTCCCTGGAAGATTTGTCCCTTATATTGATGTTGTTTGCGGACGATATGGTCATCTTTGGTAAGTCACCAGCTGATTTGCAGCATAGTTTGGATCTATTGAAAACCTATTGTGGTACATGGGGTTTACAGGTTAACCCTGAGAAAAGTAAGATAATCGTTTTTAGGAAGAGGGGGCCTTTACTGGATACTGAAAAGTGGACCTACGATGATATGCCATTGAATACTGTCGATAATTTTAATTATTTGGGGACAGTGTTTAACTATACGGGTAATTTTTCACTGAATCAGGAAACATTAGCTGGTAAAGGATTGAAAGCTCTTTACACCCTGTTAGCAAATACGCGTGATTTTATGTTGAAGCCTAAAACCATCTGCCAGTTATTCGATGCATTCGTTGGCTCTACTCTAAATTATGCATGTGAAGTATGGGGATTTGGTAAATCAAAAACCATTGAACGTATCCATCTAAAATTTTGCAAAGTGCTACTAAAAGTAAAATCATCTACATGTAATATGGGTATATATGGGGAATTAGGGAGATATCCTCTGTATGTGAATAGGTATGTGCGTATAATTAAATATTGGTGTAAGGTTGTTAATACCAATAATGTTATTGTAAAGTTCTTATACAATGAATTAATAAAAGGTTGTCAGAGAGGTGTAAATAATTGGGCAAGTAATGTTAAATCTCTACTAGATACGTATGGGTTTTCATATATATGGAATAACCAAACAGAATCAAACCTGAAACGTTTTCATTTAGAATTTAAGAAAAGAGCTATTGATGTATTTATACAGTCTTGGTATACCAATATGTACAACAGTGGTACATTGCTCACATATAGAACATTTAAAACTACTTTTATGTATGAACACTATTTGGACATTTTACCCACTAAAATCAGAGTTGAATTTTCACGGATAAGGTTATCTTCTCATCAACTAAGAATAGAAACAGGAAGGTATGGCAATGGTAGAATTGAGCGCAATTTGCGTACTTGTACCTTTTGCAATACTTGTGATATCGAAGATGAGTATCATTTTATAATTGTATGCCCATCTTATATGGATATACGGAAACAATACATTCGTCAGTATTTCTATGTTAGACCGAGTGTATATAAATTCACTGAACTTATGTCTTCTCACAAAAAAACAGTTTTGTGGAATCTTGGTAAATACATGTACCATGCTATCCGATTAAGACAAGCTAATGTCAACACTGTTATATGACTACAATTTTGGTTGTTACCTGAAATAGTGTTCCAGACATATATTTGTTTATGCGTGATGTTTGGTTCACCCTCCAAATATAATGTTGCTTCAGTTAATTGATTGGTTGAGTTGTGCTGTGAAGATTCGCAGCAGGGCTCAATTATCAATATACTTAACTATTATCACTAGGATTTGAATCGAATTATTATCATTTTGACTATATATGTTATACTATTATTATTACTAGCTTAAACATACTGCTGAAATTATGTCACGTTGATATCTAAAATGTATATACACTTATGATGTAACAAGAAACATGTATGTTTACGTTACGAAATAAAGAAATTTGAATCTTGAATCTTGAATCTTTAAACCGACACGCTGTGAATGTAGGATTTGTGGTTATCGATCGGGGAAAAGTGCAAAAATGGGCCTTTTCTTCTGAGCTACTTTGAGCCATTGTCTGCGTTTTTTCTAATCGAGATGAAAATATATAATTGACGGTTCGGATTTTTTTCTAAAGACTATGTTTTGTTTGTAAAATTCCAATTAGATACAGATTACTTTAATTAATAAATAGTCAATTGTTTCCTATATTAGGATTCATTTAACATGTTGTACATATTATGTGGGCAATATTTTAAATATATAAATCCCAGATCCATTTATTATATTAATAATACTATATAGTATCAATCTAATATCATGCATATAGAATCTGTGATATTAATTCTTGCTTTTTTCTATTAAAGTAGCAAAAACGTTACTATATTGTCAGTATTTTAATAATTCTATATTTAACTGATACCCTATTGGTTACAATGAAATATGTATAAAATAAATCCATCGCATCTTTGTTTCTACCAAAGTAATGTAGATAATGCAATTAACACTAATTAACAAAGCCGAGTTATTGAAAAACACCAAATGCTATTAATCAAATGTACAACATTTACCGCTTCTGCATTCTATAAAACATAGCATCATAGTCGACGTCAAAATTAAATGTATATGTTTCTAAATGTAAATGTAAATAAAGAAATACTGAACTAATGTTGTGTTTTTGTTTTTAATATCGTCTAACTCTTAAACTTACAAGAAAAGTACCTTATTATCATTTTTATATTGCAAAAATAAAAAAGTCATTAAACCGCAAATTGTTTACACATGAAATTATATGCCGATCGAGTATCATGTTTAATTTTACTTATTTTACTTAATTCAATTTATATAACAATATTTACAATTTAACAGTGTCTCAATTAGCAAGCATCTCACTTTTAAATAGTTATGTTATTAGTTCAGGCAGCAATACTTAAACTAGAGTAATTCCTCTAATTTAAAATACCCCCGAGGCAGGGCAATAAAACTCGATCAATATCGATTTAACTGGCAATATACATGTCACGCATCGCTGCGTTTTATAGACCGGTACTTAAAGATTATGAACACAGGATTACAAATAAGGAGCGTAACTTTAACGATACAAACATTTGCCCTTAATTGAATTATGTCCCTTGATTTTTGATTAGGTACCGAAAGTTGGACATGACTACGATAAACTATTGTAATTGCCATGGACTATTACATGTAACAGTTGTTGATTACAATTATTAAAAAGGAAATACTTATGGCAAATGTTTGAGGTTTTTATTTATAAATTTTCGAATTTGCTTGGAGATCTTATAAAATAAATGTAATTACCATGGACAATTTAAAGTTGTTGATTATATTATCAAAAATGAAATTTATATGTCTAATGGTTAAAGTTTGTCTTTATAAATGTTCGTATTTGCGGAGAGATCTTATACAAAAAATACTGGTACACCACTTCTTGTCCTATTTGATTCAGAATAATAAGGAACCAGCGAATCGAGTACATTCCGCCCTAAGACAGTTTCGCGGCCAGTTCAAACAAAGATCATTTCATAGTTCTCTTGCACCAGTACTCAACACAACATTAATCCAAGGCAACTGGATTAACGATTTCGCTGATTATGAAATTAAAGGCTTTAACGAACAATGCAGATTTCAGGTGAGACAGCTCGTAACGAGCTATTTCTCCTACAATCTGCATTGTTTGCCACTTAGAGATTACATTTTACCAAATTTCTTGTGAGACGAAACATGGAGTACTCCAATTCTCAACACGGAAGAGTCGAGTTTGTGAAATTCGGCAGTGAAAGATTAAAGTGAATGAAGATAGTTACTAGGACTTTTGTCAGTCATTTGGAAGACCCGGGATTCGAACTCACGGCCCTTGATCGATAACCCTCTCCGTTACCGACTGGCCCAATCATACACTATTTGTCATAAGCTTCTTCGATCATCACGAAACTACAGGTCCAACAGTATAAATCGAGATTATACTTCGCAGATTCGGAGGTAAATTTGAATCTCAGCTTATCGCAAAGGCATTTAGGTCGTAAACTTTATTGGAATTTAACGCCATTTTTAACAAATGTTGAAGTTATAGTGATGGCCTCGTTTGAGGATGCCTTAACTACAACTTGTACAAGCTGTAGCCTCGGTATTTTCAAACGAGACTATCGAATTATTGATTATAATTGATTATACTAGAAGTATATATATGTGTGTATATATATATAGACTGATAATAATTCATGAACTTACGTACATAGACATCACATTTATAGATATTGACATAAAAGCCCATGGGGCCGGGTGTTTTTCCATCAACTTTGTATTATGTTTTATTTTATATTATACACATGTACACTTTAATCAAAGATTTACATACTTACGTATATCACAGATGCTTGTTCATCTGACCGTGTATCCTTGCTTCCTCCGACCAGCACTCGATACAATATGCTTCAAGGAATTTGCTACTTGCTTGCATAGACTATATTTGGTAAATTGGTGAAAAACGAAGCTTAGATTGGTTGTCATGAAACTCTTTTTTTTGTTTAACATATAGCTTTATTAGCCACGTGCATTGATATAGGTAGGTCGTGGCCATCCTCCCTCATACCTTACAGTATTAGTCGTGTATAGACATTCGTTAGTATATATAATCTTGTGGACATTGATAACAATAAACATACAATTACTAAGGTATTCGATATGGAATTGTATTTAAAGACGTTTTCAACACGATTTTCTGTTAACCTTTTCCCTTAAAAGACGATTTCTGACGCCTCTGCAGCAGACGATTTTTTTCAAAACGAACAATTTCTCCTTTTGACACAATGTTTTCAACTCTATTCAATAATCATGTCTTCATTTACGGAAATTTAACATATTATTGTTTATAAGTTTTCAAAGTCTACTGCTGCAGATTTGTTGTATGTGGGAAAGGGTTAAATCTAGGAAACGTGTCTTGACAAAGGACACACCACCATGACTGCTTCGACAGTGGATCGAACCGGTGTCATGAAACCTAACTCATTTATGAACGGTACGTATCTATATAGCCTACAATATATATATACATTAACCGATGGGTAAAATCATACAAGCGTACAATTTGTCTCTCTGATTAGATACTTGGGGCACTTCCTTTTCCGAGAGTCTTAATTATTAATTATCGTATAGCATGCTAGAGCGAGTCCCTTTTCGTGCTATAGAAAACCTGAACATCATGATCGAATATTCAGCTGAGACCTCGATAACATGTTCTCCAATCACATTTTATGTCATTGTACCGATTTGACTTTGATGATATGTATTAGGTAGTCCTTCAGAGACCTAGATAAGAGATATTTTCTAAAATACTTATTTGATCTTCAATTTAAGTTAAATAGTACCACACAATATATCGTGGACGAAATACCCGTTCGCTTCTGAATTTCATACAGTTGAGTCTTCCGTGATGAAAATTGGACCGCTCCATGTTTTGGCCAATAGGAAAGTTTGTAAAATGTACTAACACAGTGCCAAACAATTCAGGTTTCAGGTTTCCTGAAATCTGCATTGTTTGCAAACGCCTGTAAATGCCTTTTTGATGCGAAAGAGTTAAATCATCCTTATTTAGTCCTCTGGTTTTTGTACAATAGATGGTATTAACATTTCCACATGTGCCACTTTAACCGGCCCTACATAAGACGACTGTTGAACATATTGTTTGGAAAAAAGAGAAAATACTCATTCTGGACATATTATTCTTTTCGAGAATCATGTTGTTTCATATCAGGTGGTACATGTAAGAAATGAAAGTAGTGTAAGGAAAGAAGATCATTTAAAAATGTTTTAGTAAAAATGTATTTGTCCAATATACAGAAACCCCGTCGTCACTGTTATATTATATATAAGAAACTATGGGACTTATTTGTGCCCTAGCTAGGCTTTAACGATAGATACTAAAAACTATTGACAAATCCTGAATTCAATATTAACATATGTTTCTATTCATTATCTCGATTTTTATATTGAACTCAGATCGTTTTCACGTGCTACTAAGGACGAAACTATTAACATACAGTAACGTACTAAAGCGATCCCATCCAACATTTGAAATCGATTGACATACACAAAACAAAATCCGGTTTATTTATAGCCCTGTCTGTGTGTAAATACATACGTTTTTGACGTAATATTATGACGTGTAATTCAATGCCACTGGTATTTGAAGACTTGGTACATATTTTGCCACACGCTATAGTTGTTTTTGATAGTCGTTGACATTTATACACGAGTTCTTAATGAAATATACTGTTAGAAAAGGCATTACACATCATTTTGTCGACAATTCAATTTCGAGTCGAACCAAAATGAGGAACAAAATGACGGTTCGTAATTTATTTTCTACAACTCTAGCAACCATCGGAAAGGACAATAATTGCGCGATAGATCGTTAATGCTTATTTATCAAAACAATTTTCAAACCATTGTTAATTCTTTAAAAAGTTAAAAAAGCCAATATCAAATTATCCAATAAAAGCTTATCTAATGATTATTGGAAACTATTGTGTTGAGACTTGTTCCTTCAGTGGAGTTCTGTCCGAGCTTAAGGTACTAGTCCAACACAAGATTGTCCCATACAGAAGCAATAACCTATTATATCTAATCCCTTTGAATTTGGTTTATATAGTGTTTTCGTATAAAAGCTGAAAACAGACAAATATTAAAGGACTATGTCATGGCCGAAATTAGAAAATGAGTGGATGGGTATACAAGTTAAAATTGTCAAAATGTAGAGGACCTTGGGTTAAGTAGTTATTATAACCATGACAAAATATTTAATTAGTGTTTCTTTTTGCAGTGATAAAAGCAGTAAGAGTAGAACACTTCTTTCAAAGGGTTATGGATATTATTATACTCGTACCGCCATTTATGTCATGTTTCCAAATGTTGATCAAGATGACTTAAAAGATGTTTGTTGAGGACTTGTTTGTTTGCGTGTGGGAAAGGACTAAGATGCGTTATCTGATAGAACAGAAGAAAGAGGGGATACAATGATAGAACCGTATGACTTTCCGATTGTTCCACACACACGGCGTGAGTACTGGTTAAGTCCCCAGAGAGCAGCCCTCGAGCGTGATTAGTACAATCGATGTAAAACAAATAAGTCTAACCTTTTTTCTCATATAGACGCTTTTTGACGCCTCTGCAGCAGACGGGCTTTTGAAAACATAGTGACAAAAGAAGAAATTGCACAAAACGTGCAATTTCTCCTTTTGCCACAATGTTTTCCACTTTTTGTCATGGGTTATCCATTCAATTATGGAGATTTTCTATGTTTTTACAAAATACGTTCAAAGTCGTCTGCTGCAGAATTGTTGTATGAGGGAAAGGGTTAAACTAACAGTAGAAGTAAAACGTTTTCCTTAAGGACAAAAAGGTTTAAACGGCGTAAGACCATTTTCTGCAAAAGAAATATCCGCATGGTTCTGTAGGAAATCCGGTTAGGGACATCGTAATCTCGTCCCTAGCCCTGTGTAATATCGCGAGATCGCAATGTCCCAAACTGGATTCCGTAATGATGTCGTAACAAATGCCACGTTTTTGTACTCTCTACTTTTCTTGTTTTTCAATGTATAAGAGTAAGTACGGTATTTTTGTAAGTACATATATATTAATATGGAATCCACTGTGGTCGAGTGGTTAGCGTCGGGGATTTCGAAACCGGGTGTCCCGGGTTCGATCCCCAGTCGCGGCACCTCGGTCATGATGGAGTGCCCTTGGGCAAGGCATATTTTCTAGCCTAGTGCTGGTTTGTTTACCCAGATCATGAATAAGTGAACTGTCGCCGTGATATAACTGAAATATTGTTGAAAGCGGCGTAAAACCCCAATAAATAAATAAATATATATATATTAATGAGTACGTACGCGAACATGTATATGCCCAGTATGCCTTTATGCATACACGCATTTATCTATAAGTAAATGAATAAACGTGTATATTACATGCATGGATGGTCTGAACGGGTGTGCGCGTGTTGTGTGTGAAAGCCATGAAGTTTAGTTTATTTATAAAAACTACCGTTATTACATACTCATTTTAAAAATAATGTAAGTACTGAGAGTTTAAAGAAATACTGAAATTATGCATTATTACCTGGAGGTCTCTCTAAACTGAGAGATTTTAAAACATTTCCGGAAAAAGGAGAAGTTGTCCAGAATGTCTCGTTTTCCCACGATGAAACAAAAAGACATTACAAAAAAGTTATGTTATACTGTTCTAGTACAAAAGCTATCTTAGTCGACTTTACAAAATGGACTTTTCCAATTTCATCCGAATAGTAGGACACTTTTATAAAGAGTTCGCTAGTGATCCCTTAATAAGAGGCTCGAAGCAATTATTACTGAAATAGAGTTAATTATTAATTATGTTGTATCATGCTAGACCGATTCCCAGAGGTTACGTTCAATCATCTTCTACATGCTGGAGTTTGAATATAGGTAATTGAGCCCCGTTCTGTGGAACCAATCGTAGAGAATCGTGTATCTACGCTGTCTGATCTGGATCTGCACTGCTAGCCAATTAGTCATCGAATGTTTCAAGAAACTTCTGTAAATCTGTATCTATTCGTATCCTCAGAACGTGTATTATCCCTTTCCATCATACAACACATCTGGGACAGAAGACTTTGATAACATATAGGCAAAAGTATTGACAATCTCTATAAATGAATGTAACACTATTGAATTGAGATTAAAACATTGTGGCAAAAGGAGAAATTGCTCATCACGAGCAATTTCTCCTTTCGCCAAAATGTTTTTAGACAGTCGACTGCTACAAGGGTGTCAGAATATGTATATATGTTGGTAAGGGTTAACACCTTTAAAAGTTACATGAACGTTAAGATTGGTTTTCGCAAGCTTCGCTTAAAGACTCAAATGCCTAGATGACGGGTTTTCCCCATGCAATATTACTCATATTACGCGATGAAACCCTATAGTGTAGGTTTGAACTAAGACGATTCTTTGTAGGAAGCGAAGTAGAAGATATGAATGTCCAATGATGATTTTCCGTTGATCTATGACAGCGGTGTATTTTACATCCCAAAATCCTTATTTGACCCTCAAACCCTATTTTGTTGATACATAAAATAATCTTCTCAATGAAGACAATAGCATAGGGTTTATTTGAGTCATTAAAGAGATATTGATGGGAAATTAACTCCTCCTTATCTAGTCCTCTGATGTAAGAATATGTTTTGGGTCCTATTTATCTATAACAAAATGCACTGTGTGTTTAACCCTTTCCCTCTGTAACAATTCTGCAGCAGACGACTTAAAACATATGTTGTCAAAAAATAGAAAATCTCTATAATTGAATGGATAACCTATGACTAAAAGTGGAAAACAATGTGGCAAAAGGAGAAATTGCTTGTTTTCGAAAAGCTGTCTGCTGCAGAGACGTCAGAAAGCGTCTATATGAGGGAAATGGATAATTCATGTAGATTGTTTTAAGAGAGTCTTGTGGACCTGATTATCTCAAAGATGTGATCGCCGAGAACGGAAGTTGGTGATGATATTTCGTTTAACCCTTTTCCACATACAGACGCTTTTCTGGCGTATCTACACCAGACGACTTTTGAAAACAGTGTGACAAAAGTTGAAATGGCTCAAAACGAGCAATTTCTCCTTTTGCCACAATGTTTTCAAATCTGTTCAGTAATTATACATACTTTTATAGAGCTTTTCAATGTTTTTGCTTAGATATTTTCGAAGTCGTCTGCTGTAGAACTGCTGTATGTCGGGAAGGGTTGACCTCTACGGTATACAGACGCTATGTGCACATACATGTAAATAGCACACGAAGTTCGAAAACATTGTAAAAAAAAGGAAGATATGCTTAAAATTTGAAACAAGTCTAAACCTCCACTATTTTCAGCTGTGTCAAGATTATACACCTAATTCGAAATGTTGAGATGTTTTTACACTATCACATAATCATCATACTTACGCTAAATGATTCCTTGTAAATATATTGCTATTATACTCACTATAATCATCTGTTCATTCTACTGTGTATATATGATGTATTTATCATTAATTCCTCTTATGCATATACTCATTTGTTAAGTACTGAGTAGACTTAATTCCATGCACAGCACTCATGTGCATTCTCCTATTCCCTTTTATCTCACTATTTATTCTAATAGAAAACCATTCTTTTTGTAAATAACGGAATTATTCATGATTTTTGTACGTTTTAGTGACATAACGGCTTATAGGACCGGGTACTATTTGTAATTGTAAATGTATTTGTATATACATCTGTAAATATGCACACGTCACAATAATAAACGATTTACTTACCTTACTGTAGAGTAGTCTGGTACCTGGCGTACTTTCCCAAGTACATGTATATCCATAACGCATACATGTATATAGTAAACTAGTAAATACAATAACAAAACATACAGTTTATTGGCATTGCATTTACACAATTTGTCGACATTTACAAACACAAATGGGAAGTTATGGTGAATAGAGGTTACGGACACATACACATATACGCACACACGCATATACATATATATTGACAGATACTATGATGTTAAGTAGCATCATATTTCGGTTAATAATCGTAAAATAATCAATTTCTTTTTCGTTTATTCTAAAGCGGACCAACACTACTTGATGTTTGGAATCAAAACATGATACATAAAGCAAACAACTTTCCGAGTTATAAAGGTTTAACCGGTTTGGCCAATAAAAAGGTTGTCTCTATAGCTTTTTGCATGCTACACCATGTCCAAATGGCGTTGCCATTATTGGTGTATGCCTGACCTGATAATATAATGGTTGGGGCAGATAACTCCAGATAAGGTATACCTTTAAGGAATGTATAAATAATGAAATTGACCGAAACGTACGCTTACAGGTGTAAGCACCTAAACAGATCTACCTAATAATAACAAGAACACAAGAGTTACAGCATGTTATGGCTTAAGAAATAGTTTGATCAGAAAAACACGAAACCCGCTTTTAAATATATGATAACAATAGTTTTTTAGTTAAATACGTAAAACGAAAACAAAAATTTATTTTCCCAACGTGTTGACCTCGATCTCCCAAAATTATTGTAAAAATTTGTCTGCGCATGCGCGTCCTTTTTTCCCCAATATATTATTAAAATCGCAAAATTTAGCACAATAACTTCGCATTTATGAAAATATTCCCATTTTCCTGTTATTAAAAAACTATGGTTTTAATTTACAATTTAATTATAAAAAAATCTTCTCGCATATAAATAGACTGGTTCACTAATCCTAATCTTCTATTGCAGACTCGAACGAGAACCAGTCTAGTGACGAACTGCTAGGGAAATATCCGAGAGCTGACGGTAAAATACGGCGCATGCGCAAGCCCATTGCACCAGTGATAGTTCTTAACACAACCAATATATGCGCGGGTGCTGATGCACCCGCGCAATAAACACCGATTGTATTCAGAGAGTTCTATAAAACAAGTAAAATAAAGAGCCGATGGGACGCTTAAGGGCTTAAGGGATTATTCCAGGATATATAACCTATTTACACCCGCCCTAGAACACACCCTCCCGTTTTATCTGACAATGTAATCCAGTGAGTGGTACCCGTCGTTCTATAGTAAATAAGTATATATCTGATATGTGTCTGGCACCCGGTGTACTACCGTTCATTAGTAAGTATACAATTGAATATCGGTAACAGTACAGTTGACAGAGTACAGTTGACCTATACGACTCGGAATCAATCAATAACGAAGCAAACTCCTTACGGAGTCTGAAATGCTTGAACAGATTGTCTCTTTAGTGTTTTGCTTGTTTTTGTCGAATAGATCGCTATTATTGGTGTAAGTCTGACCGGATGATATAATGGTAGGGGTAGGTCACTACAGAGTATGTAAGCCATTGTATTATTACGCAACCGCATCAAGATTGGCTGGATCCATTAAGCAAAACTTCTCTGTCGTCTTTCTTTGAGTCTGTCTATCTGTCTATATGTCTATATGTCTGTCCACCATTCTTTGATTTATTGGCTGAAGTAGTAGTATTATTATTAGTAGTAGTAGTAGTAGTAGAAGTAACAGAAGTAGTAGAAGTAGTAGTTGTAGATATAGTAGGAGTAGTAGTAGTAGTAGTAGTAGTAGTAGAAGCAGAAGTAGTAGTAATATTATTAGTAGTAGTAGTAGTTGCAGAAGTGGTAGCAGTTAGTAGTAGTAGTTTATAATAAGAAGTAGTGGAAGTTGTAGTAGTAGTAACATTATGATTGTCAGTAGTAGTTGTAGAAATAGTAGCAGAAGTAGTAGTTGTAGTTGTAGAAGTAGTAGCAGAAGTAGTAGTTGTAGTTGTAGAAATAGTAGTAAAAGAAGTAGTTGTAGTTGTAGAAGAAGTTGCAGTAGTAGTAGTTGCAGAAGTGGTAGCAGTTATAGTAGTAGTAGTTTTATAATAAGAAATAAAAAGTAGTGGAAGTTGTAGTAGTAGTAGTAGTATATGTAGTAGTAGTAGAAGTAGTAGTAGTAACATAATAATTGTTAGTAGTAGTTGTAGAAATAGTAGCAGAAGTAGTAGTTGTAGTTGTAGAAGTAGTAGCAGAAGTAGTAGTTGTAGTTGTAGAAATAGTAGTTGTAGTTGTAGAACTATTTGTAGAAGTAGTAGCAGTAGTAGTAGTAGTTGTAGTTGTAGAAATAGTAGTAGAAGTAGTAGTTGTAGTTGTAGAAATAGTTGTAGAAGTAGTAGCAGTAGTAGTAGTTGGTTAAGTGTCTAAGGTAATATAAAATACACAAGAAAACAATGAGTTGATTAATGTAGTAAAGATATACCAACCAGATTATAACTTCATAGCGTGTTTCGGTGCCGTTGTTTTAGCCACTTTTTAATCAAGGTTAATAGCGTTTTGTAACACGGACGAAATCGAATCTAATCCAATCAAAAAATTTGGTAAAATCGTTTGTGTCATGTTAAATGACAGTAAAGTAAGGAGCAGTTGCACTACTTATGAAACAGTCTAGCATGTTGGTCCGCGTAGTCCGATCAGAATCTACACTGACATCAGAACCTTCTAATGATCTTTAAAAACATAAATTGGCAGATACTTGGTCTCCGGTTTGAATACGCGTATGATTCATATATCAATTAGAAAGCCCACCACTCCCCCACGTCACATTCAGTGTGACTGTCTGTTATAATAACCCTATCGGTGGTGAAGTGGTAGAGCGTCCGCCTCGAGTGCTGGATGCCGCGGGTTCGTTCCCCGGTCGGGTCATACCAAATACGTAAAAACCTAGTAGTAATAGCTGCCCTTCTTGGCGCTCAGGATTGCATGGTTAGTAGTACGACTGACTGACTGGTGTCATGATAATGGACCAGTGGTACTGGTACTATTGGTAGCTTATCCAGGAAACAGCCTCATATCACTGAACTATTGTTTAAAGCGACGTAATACACTAAGCAGTCAATCAATCAAGTATGTTATAAATACTAATCCTCGCGAGCAATTGACGCTACAATAAACACAATCCATTGTAAATATATAAAGGATGCACTGGAACTATTTCATTGAATCATTATATGGTATTTAGATATTGTCTAATGCTGAAAATAGAATAAGTGGAAAACCAGTTTTGACCCAGTTTCGCGGAGTGTTTTCTTTTTAACATGAACCCAATATCCTTTGATTATTTCAAGATGAGATGATATAGCATGTTCTACCTGTAAACATTGAAGAGAGTTTGACAATTGAGGATTGAAAATTGTTCATTTATATTGAAACTAAGAAGGAATTTAATTGCTAATCTTTAACCCTCAAAGAATGTGATATAAATTTGGTTACATAATCGCTGATACTTACTTCAACGTTCGACACCACCGCCTCGGGGGTATAATGGTAGAATGTACACCTCGGGTGTGGGAGGTCGCGTGTTCGGTTCCAGGTCGGGTCGCACCAAATACTTTAAAAATGGTATTACGGGCGTTCACTCTCTGGCGGTCAGGATTGTGCGGTTAGCATTACGACTGACTCGTTGTTTAAGGATAACTAAATCAAATCTACTTAAAACCTACCAACAAAACGCCGTTATTGTTAACTTGCTAAATTGTTAAACATTTGCGTAAACACCATGACAATAACACACAACAACCGACAAAATAAATGTTGATACGTTAACCCTTTCTCTCATACGACAATTCTGCAGCAGACGACTTTGAACATATTTCGTCAAAGAATAGAAAATCTCTATAATTGAATGGATAACCTATGACAAAAAGTGGAAAACATTGTGGCAAAAGGAGAAATTGCACGTTTTGTGCAATTTCTCCTTTTGTCACTATGTTTTCAAAAAAGCCGTCTGCTGCGGAAGCGTCAGAAACCGTCTATATGAGGGAAAGGTTTAAAAAGTCGCCAGTTTTGATTTCAACTTTTTAGAAATGGCGGTCTACCTCAAAACAAGCACAATTACAATGTGTTACAATCTCTCAGTTATCCACTGTAACAGAGGCGGAGTGCCCGCCATGTATCGGAAAACATAAGGCCAAACGGCTCGAACTGTTTCGCTTAAATAGCTAATATATCGATGCCCGTATCCCAGATGCAATTGTTCTTATAGAGTTATAGGTCTCTGCATGTTTAATTGCGGGCTTTGGGGGTTCACAGTGATACAACCAGTACGCTTAGCTTGGATTTAATTTGTTCTATCTACTTTTACGAAGGTATGTGACTTTAAATGGTAATTGTTTTTACTATTTTATTTAAATGTTCCTTTTTTTTTCTGGAAAAACATCATTAACACATTCCCACATACAATAAATCCGCAGTTGAAGATTTTATTTTTTATTTAAAAAACTATTGAAAACGTTTTAAAAAACATGATTTTGTAATTCATAAAAGAGCTGAAACATTGTGTAGCAATTTCTCTTTTTGCCACAATGTTTACAAAAGTCGTCTGTCTGCTACAGAACACATCATAACTAAATCTATACGTGGGAAAATGTTAAAACTACTGTATTGGCCTGACATGAATGTATTTGGTATACAAATACATGCATCAGTTAGTTCGAAGTTTTTGTGATCGGGCGTAAATGAACAGTGTCCTACGTAGACGAACCACCATGGTGCATTTGCAACTAAAGGTAGATCAAAATTAACACGCGCGTTCACACAGATTTAGCTTTCTCTGCAATGATCGTCAGTTGTTCACAAATAATTCACGGACCATCTTTAAAATAACTGTCCTGTATGATCAGACTACATACAAATATACAAACCGATCTGTATCTTCCCTGTTATACATGCACAGCTCTTACAATGTATAGTAAGCCATTTCCCTCCCGACGTCCGGGTCCTTCGCGTAGTCAGCTATACATGTTAATATTTATTAATTGTGTTGTCACACTCATCTTGGTCATCTGAATTGAAGGAATCCGCTGTGGTCGAATAAGTAGCGTCGGAGATTTCGAAATCGGGTGTACCGGGTTCGATCCCCAGTCGCGGCACCTCGGTCGTGGTGGAGTGCCCTTGGGCAAGGCACATTTTCTAGCCTAGTACTGGTTTGTTTACCCAGGGATCATGAATAAATGAACTGTCGCCGGGATATAACTCAAATAATGTTAAAAGCGGCATTAAACCCCAATAAATAAATAAATAAATCACCTGAATTGAATTACCGTCTACGATGCCAGCGGTCAAATGTAAGCTATAGTTGACTCATACACTTAAAGAAACGTAGTTGGGTTGTTTTAAATAAGGATTCGATTTTATCGGACAGTTCGTTTGTGTTGTTGTGTCTATCCATTGGAGCTTTCTGACTTAACACAACTAATCTAAAACATATTAAGTAAATTAAAAACCAAAGAATATGTCTTTTATACAAGACAGCATATGTTTTCAGCATGCGTCATTGTCGAAGATTAAAAGCAATCACCATATAGACTGATCATGAGTGTCCCTACTGCATTATAAATGTGCTAAGGATAATCTTAACCCTTTCAATGCTTATTATTTAAATAATAGTTTTCCAGATTTGCATATGCAAGAGTATATGAGCCGTTCGATGAGAAAATCATCATTGTGGCCACTGCGTAATGTATCGACCCAGATCAGCCTGCGCAATCCGCGCATGCTAATCCGGGACAACACATTCCGTCTCTGAGGGATAGAGGTATAAAGTAATGATTCCTGAAACAGAAAATCCACAGGAGGCGAAAGGTGTCTGTCCGGATTAGCTTGCACGGCATGCTTAGGCTGATCCGGGTCAATACTTTACGCAGAGTCCACAATGTTGGTTTTCTCATATAACGGCTCATATATCATATATAGTGAATTCTAGGGAAATTGTGTTATAATGTTGAGATGAACAGTCCACAGTACAGCGCCTCTGGTCAGACGGCGCGGACACGCTTCATGCTGATGGAACAGACTTTCACAACCTCAGTTTAACCAACCAAAGTGTTAAGATTGTATCCTGATTAATTCCGACATAAATGTATTGGACACGAAAGCACACAGAATAGTTTACAATGTGAATTAAAGTTACATGAAATTCACATCTACTGAAAAGCACTTATCTGCCCCTGATTCTGTAACGAATGATGTCGTGAAACGTCTAAGCGCTGACGCAACCTACCGCGTCAGAATAGGGCATTTTATGAGAGAACATAGACTAGTTTAGATCCCCAATTCGTGAGTTGAGACATAGGTAAATCATTTACAATGTACATATCAGCCGTTCCACGAGAAAACCAACATTATTGGCTCAGCGTAATGTAACGACCCAGACTAATCCCGGCCGACACATTCCGTCTCCGGGGGATAGAGGTATATATAGAGTAACGCTATCCACAGGATGTGTATGTCCGAGTTAGCCTGTATGGCATGTCTAGGCTGGTCCGGGTTGATACTTTACGCAGACTCCACAATGTTGGTTTTCTCTTGGAACGGCTCATATCAATATATCTGCGTAATGTATCGACCAGATCAGCCTGCGCTGTCCGCGCAGACTGATCCGGCCGACACATTCCGTCTAAGGGGGGATAGATAGAGTAGTGATTCCTGAATGAGAAAATCCACATGAGGCAAAAAAGGTGTATGTCCGGATTAGCCTGATCCGGGTTGATACTTTACGCAGACTCCACAATGTTGGTTTTCTCGTGGAACGGCTCATATGATGTGTACATATGATATTGTATAAATTTTCTCGTCTGGTGCAGAAGAATAGTTAACTTTGATTTGCACGTAGAGTTTTCTCTACGACTGTGTGTAAGGTTGCAGAGGTTGATACAGTTCGGCTACCGATTCGAACACATCTCAAAGATATTAGTTTTTATCAAAAGTGTATGTTATTGCTTGATATGTGAAGGGTATGAATGGAATACAAGCACACATACATGTTTATCACTTTAAAATTTGGAGTAAATTTATCATGCGATTTCCGAGATACATTTTCTTCCGCTTTCTACTTAACCCTCTCGTGTACTTGTAAACACTGATAATAACTTACATACAGGTTTATATAACATGAGATGTCCCACGCGCAAACCGCTATTGTGGACTCTGCGTAAAGTATAGACCCGGATCAGCCTAAGCATGCCGCGTAGGCTAACCCGGACAGACACTTTTCGCCTCCTGTAGATTTTCTGTTTCAGGAATCATTATATTATACATTACGCAGAGTCCATACTGTTGGTTTTCTCGTGGAACGACTCATATATTCACATAGTAATCGATTTCAAATTTTGGTTTCCATATAATTATAATCCTAAAGAAATTAAAAAAATGTAGATCGTGGAATCTTACCATACATGTACCACCAGTAGTGTTAACTCTTTCAGCGCCTATGGCCTTATGTGGCTTTTTACAAACAATATATATGAGCCGTTCCATTAGAAAACCAACATTATGGTCTCTGCATATCAGCCTGCACACTCTGCGCAGACTGATCCGGGCCGACACATCCCGTCTCAGGGGGATAGAGGTATAGAGTAATGATTCCTGAGACAGAAACTCCACATGTGACGAAAGGTGTCTGTCCCGGTTAGGCTACGCGTAAGGCGTAGACAGATCCGGGTCGACACATTACGCAGAGTCCACACTGCTGGTTTTCTTGTGGAACGGCTCATAATCAGATGAGACGGCTCTTAATCAGCACTGTTGGCCATCTAGTCTTTAAAATATTCCAAAACTCGTGACAAATAACCATGGAGTCGCCGGAGTGTTAACACGGGAGAGTCTACTGTGGGGAATTTGGCGCTGAATGGGTTAAACTGTTAAACAAAGAGACCACTGCAATGTAAATAAATGCATCCACATGATTAAACATGAGGAAAACAACTGTTTCAATATATACAATACCGAGGGCTTGGCGTGAAACGGTTGTAACTAAAATTGGTATTTTTTTTTACCGAGGTTAATAACCTCGCCATAAAGTCTTTAAAAGCGTTAACT
Organism: Serripes groenlandicus; assembly: GCA_031761405.1. NCBI lineage: Eukaryota > Metazoa > Mollusca > Bivalvia > Cardiida > Cardiidae > Serripes > Serripes groenlandicus. The sequence goes on from JASEVX010000004.1 coordinate 141,438,460, forward strand.
CATTTTTCTTGGTAAACAATGAAAATTTAGGTGCCATTGCTCTTTCTGAGCAATGACACCTAAATTTGCATTGTTTACAAAGGGGTCAAAAATGCCCCTAAACCAGGGTTTTCAAAAGTAGGTTTTTTAGTTACAACCGTTTCACGCCAAGCCCTCGATATGTCCTTCCATGAGATAGTTTCAATAACATTCACAAACATTCAAAGAAGGCCGACCAACACCCGGAGTATTATCGGAAAAGGGGGAATAGTGAATACCGTAATAAACAATAAATATCAACATAATGTCGTTTTCGACCCTTTTCATTTAAGTCCAATAAGTGCACTCTTGCAGTTTAATCCGTACTCTGCCGTGTTTGCTACGTTTCAATGGGAACGCTTTTTGAACTCTTTCACTGCCGATATTCACAAAGTCGACTCTTCCGTGTTGAGAATTGGACCACACAATGTTTCGTCCAACAGTAACATTTAATGTCTTAGGGGCAAACCATGCAGATTTGAGAAGAGGGAGCTCGTCAAGAGCTGTCTCTCCTGAATCTGCATTGTTTGTAACAACCTTTAATTGTCTTTCGCACCTGTCACCGGGTTAAATTCATACAATTTCATTATTTCCGATACAGTTCTTTTATGTTCTTATGTTATCTGTTCCATCTGTCTCATCTCAATTCGCTTAATTACCAATCCTTCTTATTATTAACAAGACATTTTATCTCTTACATTTCTACTCTAACATTTCAACTCTAACTAACATTTCATCCCCAGTCGCGGCACTACGGTCATGGTGGAGTGCCCTTGGGCAAGGCACATTTTCTAGCCTAGTACTGGTTTGTTTACCCAGGGATCATGAATAAGTGAACTGTCGCCGTGATATAACTGAAATATTGTTGAACGCGGCGTCAAACCCCAATAAATAAATAAACAAATAAATAACTAACATTTCAACTCTAACATTTCAACTCTAACATTTCAACTCTAGCATTTCACCCTTCACCTCTTCATATGTCGTACACATCATCACATGCACGAGCTTATTCGTGCACGAGCCTCTTCCTGCTCTTGTCATTAAAGATTAAGTCGTAAGACTGTTCACTTGCACCTTTACAGATATTTACCTTTTATTTCTTACATCTGTCTCGTGTATGATTTCCTTGTATTGTCGTTATTTGTTATTCCTGCTCTTGTCATTAAAGATTAAGTCGTACGAGTGTTCACTTGCAGCTTTACATGTTTAGTCCCCACACAACGCAGGGTAAGAGAAAGAGTTAATTAACATTTACCATTTGGATGAGAAAGCCAGGCATTGCAAATAGATTTTCTTCTACATTAATCATTAGTACACTAAGGTGGGTTTTCCTAAAACGCTACTGACATGTTTTTTTTTCTTTTCGTGTCAAAATAGTATAACAATTGTTAGCAAACTTGAATTGAATTGTATTCTTGGCATATCAACTTACTACCTGATTGAAAACATCAAATGCGTCACATGAAAATGTTAAATACTAAAACTTTGACCCGATTGAAAAAAACAGAGCTTCGTACGGTGTTGAGAACTATTTTATGACTTTCAAACTTATGTTGTGACTTAAAGCAAATCAAACAAAATGTCCTTATCATGGTGATATACACTAAAAATTTAGGAGACATTTTAATGTATGCAAGAATATTATAAAAAAAATTGCCTGGTCTAATTTGATATAACTTGTGGCCAGACCCTCATGCCTATGTACTACTGTATGTTTGTAATTTGAACATTTATATTGACAATACAATACATTTAACTCTTTCAGCGCCACAGGCAATATTGAGGTTTTTGCAAATAATGGAGATTCAGGTGAGTCAGCTCGTAACGAGCTGTCTCACCTGAAATCAGCAATGTTTGCCTTTTAGTTACCAAAATAGTCCAAAACTTTTATAAATTGAGAAATGGACACACCTGATTTTGACATGAAAGAGTCTACTTTAAACAATACGGCGCTGAAAGAGTTGAAGTGAGGTATCAATATACATGTAGTATATGATTGTGGTCGCACCCATAACTTTTAGCGTTGAATTTAACAATCAGGATCGTCAGAATCATAAACTTTAGTGATGCGTTATAGTTTATACATTAGTCCATTCAGCTCTACTTTAGTTCGAACCCCAGCTCAGCCACATTCTTTCCGACGTAACGGTGACCAGCGTCTTGCGTCTTCCAATGATACAGTCTATGTGGAAAAGCAGCCAGTTGCTTGTAAAGTATTTTGTGTGGAGTACTGGTGTGAGAAAGTCACACATAAGTAGGTGCACTGGCCGCCGTGATATGACTGAAAAATTGATGAAAACGGCATTGAGCCCCAATCGACCAATCAGCTTTACCTAACAAAGTAAACAGATCACTAGATAACGAGATAACTACATTTTTCCAATTTTTATTCGACATTCAAAGCCTATGGTGTTGGTGCTCGAAATAAACGTCTCAGTGAGTCGCTATTTAATACAGAAGGATTTTAAGAAACGTCTCTATATATGTAGGGCCGAGCCCCGGTAGCTCAGTCGGTAGCGACGCGGGCTGTCAATCCAGGGGATGTGAGTTCGAATCCCGGCTCGGCCAACTTTCTTTCCGACGATTGACAAAAGTCAATGCGACATGCGTCATTCGTCTTCCACCCATGGGCTAAGTCTATGTGGAAAAGCAGCCAGTTCCTTGGGAAGATTGTGAACTGGCCGCCGTGATATAACTGAGAAATTGTTAAAAACGGCGTTAAACCCCAATCAATCAATCACTCTATATAGTTACATGGATATTATAATGTAACATGTATGGAGAGTGTGAAAGTATGTGCGGGTGTTGTTGCTACTATAACTATGTTCTCATATCACAAAATGTAAATGTGCTGAGTGTACAAATAAATTCTAAAAGATAAAGCAGTAACCATTTGGGTCATTAGAATCGAAGCGTGGGCAGGTAATATTGCCGCACGTGTTATACTAACGTTAACATGTGTTATCCTGGGGAACTGCTAGTTTATTTGACGCTTTCCCGAATACACCGATACCCGGTTGAGGCGACATTCTTTCGGGCGATTTTTCCATCGCCTCTCACTTCTGATCTATGTGAGAAAGAAGTCAGTGGCTTCGAAAGAATGTTGTGTAAGTACTGGTGTAGGAAATCCAGGAAAACATGGGTAGGTGCACTGACCGCCGTGATATGACCAAAGCTGTTGAAAGCGGCGTTAAACTCCAAACAAACAAACAAACAAATCCCAAATACACATGCTTTCTGACGCGTCTGCGGCAGAAGCCTAACATTGTGACATACTCATTTCACCTATGAACATTGTTTTTGGCCTGTGGTCTTTAGCCCCTGGTCAAAGTAGTAATACCATTTTTTTTTCGGAGTTGGCAGCCTGCCAATTTCTGTTAGCACCAAACAACGCATGAAAAACTGCGCGAGAAAAATAGTGCATCATGGATTCAACAAACCTGCATTTAAAAGGTTAGGATCTCCCCAATAAATATCATATTAATGTTGTTGGAACATCAGTGAAAAACTTAAGGCGTGACGTGAGTACTCCAATATAAGTTTAAGAAATGCTTTAGAAATTAATGCACCGAGAGGTCAAATATGGACGCTTGTTAACATTATTAATATTCGCGAAGAGGAACGGAAAAAGAAAGAAGTCACGTGAAATATACAGTGGCGGATTAACCGGGGGCCGTAGGGCCCGTGCGTCGAAAAATGAATGGTCAACAAAGAAAAAGCGTGGCAAATGTAGTGATGGGTTAAGCGGGGGGGGCCATAGGACCCGTGCCCGACTCCCCCCCCCCCCCCACCCCACGAAAGAAGTCACGTGAAATATACAGTGGCGGATTAACCGGGGGCCGTAGGGACCGTGCGTCGAAAAATCCAACCGTCCAGCAGCCGTCAGCACTGCAGTGCTTTTATCTATTTTTGTGTTTTCAAAGTCTGCTGCATATTTGCTATTTGTTAGAACGGGGTGCTAAAACACACTCGGAGGTCGGGTTTCGTGCGATTTTTCTCACGTGATGCCAAAATACTACCCTATTCCGGCAAATATTAATGTTTGACCAGATCAACATGCGCATACGCACAAGAGGTTGATCTGGGTATGCAAAGTTCTGCAATTAGTTCAGAAACATTTAAAATACCTTTGAAAAATAAATCGTTTATAACTTCTATCAGGCAGCAAGCGTGCACAGGCAGATCGAGGGCTTGGCGTGAAACGGTTATAACAAAAATGTTTTTTTTTTACCAAGGTTAATCACCTCGCCATAAAGTCTTTATAAGCGTTAAATCATTTTTCTTTGTAAACAATGGACATTTAAGTGCCATTGCTCGTTCTGAGCAATGGCACCAAAATTTGCATTGTTTACAAAGGGGTCAAAATTGCCCCTAAACCAGGGTTTTCAAAATAGGTTTTTAGTTACAACCGTTTCACGCCAAGCCCTCGAGATGTTGACGTTGTGCAGGAATACGAAACGGTTGGTTCTCCTAAATAAGGCCCAACGCAAGAGACATTTTAACATCACTACATATATTTCAGTGTCCTTTATGGGGGTCTTATCCCCCAATGTGCAGGGTAGATAAATGACTGAATAAGGAACAAAAACGGGAGGAAATTATTTGTAATTTAATAGCTAGATCATTACAGAAAGTAAATGAGTAGCTGGAGGCCACACCGTCTTCACCTCGTCTTTTCCCGACTAATAAATATTAGCGTCAAGTCGTTAGCTATGTTAGAACGCATGGTATATCGTCGGAGGAAATAACTAGTAAGAAAATATTTGAGTTCTAGTAGATTCATATCAACTTGTGAAGTAGTGCAGTCTCATCAGAATCTACTTTAGTCGCCAGTTGTGACGATTCACCAATGATTCACTATATTGAGTAATTATAACATGGATAATTTCGGACGAAAGATGCGGGATTATTTTCCTCGGAAAAATACTGCATGCGCGTCCGCTAAGTATAGTCATCCTCCCTGTTCCCAATTTGGTATTAAAGTTTTCTGGAAACAAACCTTTAACATTTTCCCACCTGCATACGCTTGTTGACGCCTCTGAAGCAGACGAATTTTGAAAACATAGTGGAAAAGGGGGAATTTGCTGATACTGAGCAATTTCTGCTTTTGTCACAAAGTGTTCAACTCTATTTAATCACATCACTTTAATTATAAGATTATAATTATATTAGTTCATTCCGCAATGTTTACAAGATGTTTTCCGAAATTCGTCTGCTGCAGTCTTGTTGTATTTGGACAATTGTTAAAGATTAAAGGCCATACAAATATCCAAACATATTATAATGGTAATTTTAATAAAAAACTCAATCAATTACGGAGAAGAACTTGGTGATCTGAGACCGTACGTCCCAGTTACGTCCCAGTTTCGAGTCCGACGTGCCTCAGTATCAGTGGGAAGACTATGTGCAAGATATATTACCACGCGTAATACTAGACAGTCGCCAATAACTCATGAGTAAATAGGAGCCATCCCGCTAGAAAGACAACATTATGGCCTCTGCGTAATGTATCGACCAAGATCAGCCTGCACAGTCCGCGCAGACTGATCCGGGCCGACACATTCCGTCTCAGGGGGACAGAGGCATTAAGTAATGATTCATTAAACAGAAAATCCACAGGAGGCGAACATTGTGTGTCCGGGTTAGCCTGCGCAGCATGCTTAGGCTGCTGATGCATTTAGAATCTCGATCTATTATTTTATATATTTTGTAGAGTCGGTCTTTCACTTGGCTGTATTCTTTTACAATTTGACATCTCAGTAGAACTAGTACCTCGTTCTACGATACTGTTTGTTTCCCAGGTGAACGCGTATTTAAACGGTTTCCCAGGTGAACGCGTATTTAAACGGTTTCCCAGATGAACGCGTATTTAAACGGTTTCCCAGGTGAACGCGTATTTAAACAGTTTCCCAGGTGAACGCGTATTTAAACAGTTTCCCAGGTGAACGCGTATTTAAACAGTTTCCCAGGTGAACGCGTATTTAAACAATTTCCCAGGTGAACACGTATTTAAACGGTTTCCCAGGTGAACGCGTATTTAAACGGTTTTCCAGGTGAACGCGTATTTAAACAGTTTCCCAGGTGAACACGTATTTAAACGGTTTCCCAGGTGAACACGTATTTAAACAGTTTCCCAGGTGAACGCTTCATAGGGCTTCTCAGCAAATTGGCTAGCTTTAGAAAGTTCAATTAAAGGTACTGAACTCCAGATTATAGTTAGTATAGTCAAAGTTTTTAAACTATTCCAAAGTTGTCATAATATTAGAGTCATAATTCTGTGATAAAATTAAAGTAATACCTTAGCTTTCCAGTGCATTAAACATCTAAATATTGATCGTTTATGCTTCATTTTAACTGGTTATCACCTTTAATGGTTGACTGGCAATTACAGATTGCATTAGACTGTGGACACGAAACGCTGAATATTTTATGATATAAATCAATTTGTCTTGTAATCTTGTTCATTCATTCTGACACAATGCATGTAACACCACGGTGACAAATTATCTAAATACAATACAACACATAACGTTAATTATAAGTTGCGAATATAGACGGTGATTGTGGTCTTTCTTCGTACTATTTGACAATATAAATCATTATTGTCATCTAAATAAGACAACGATAATATATTTATCGTTTTTGTTCTTGATGCAAAAGTCGCTTTGTTGTCATATTTCTATATCTTCGACAGACGTAGAATTTCCGTTAAATTTGAGTCAATCGTACGATAATTGTGCTATTGTAACAATCGGTTTCCTTATTTGTTATTATACTACAACAACACCTTACAATCGTATTATGGCACGTACGATGGTCGTTACAAAATGCACGATCTTTGGTAAATGCCGCTTAAGGTCTTGCCCTTGATGCGAAGAAATGTATACAAAGTGCGTACGTGTATTTATATCAAATTTTGAACGGTTATGTGAAGACGTTCTGAGATAAAAATGACTCTGTTTACTTGAATACAGTTACGTGTATTTATATCAAATTGTGAACGGTTATGTGAAGACGTTCTGAGATAAAAATGACTCTGTTTAATTTCATACAGTTACGTGAACCTGTACGTCATTATACTCAGGGGCGTACTTTTGCATTAGTCAATGTGTAGACCGTCTCCTGAGAAAATCAACATTGTGGACTCTGCGTTAAGTATCGACCCGGATCAGCCTAAGCATGCCACACAGGCCTACCAGGATAGACACTTTTCGCCTCCTGTTGAATTTCTGTTTCAGGAATAACTACCCTATACATCTATCCCCCTAAGACGGAATGTGTCGGCCGGATCAGTCTGCGCGGACAGCGCAGGCTGATCTGGTCGATACATTATGCAGATGTCTATCACCGCAGCTGCATGTTGTAGGCATTTTGAGAACAAATGTGTAGGCACGTGCCTACGCCCCTGATACTAGTAATTCAGAGATTGATTTGCAAAAATGTGTGAATAAATCTGCCTTTACCTATTGGTTAGCATCATGAATTTCAAGCCGGGCGTACCTGGTTCAATCATAGAGGCCTAGCACGCTATTAAAAAAAGTGTATACTCTAGTATATTGTTATATACAGGTGATATAACGACCTCGTCAGCTTGATTTGACACATAATTGCATTTTGGTTCGATACAAATTGAAAAATTACGATCGAATAATGTGCTACTAGCGTTTAGCCAAATATATACCATAAACACTGGTAACAAGAATTGTATCCAAAGACTTTCGGTTTACGAGCAGCAGACTTCAAGGTGAAATTTGACAGGTCGAACACAGGTCTGCAAACTCAGTGTTACAGGGAGTTGTTTAATGATTTGCCAAGGAATCCGCTGTGGTCGAGTGGTTAGCGTTGTGGATTTGAAACCGGGTGTCCCGTGTTCGATCCCCAGTCGCGGCACTACGTTAATGTTGGAGTGTCCTTGGATAAGGCACATTGTCTAGCTTAGTACTGGTTTGTTTACCCAGGGATCATGAATAAGTGAACTGTAGCCGTGATATAATAATGTTGAAAGCGGCGTAAAACCCCAATACAAAAATAAAACAAATAATGATTTGCCGTGCGACAAATGAAATAACCCTTTACAGTAAGGATCAAAGTATCCAACAATATCAGACAAACATTTAATTTTTCGAACGTACATACATTTTATGTGATCATGAGTAAACAAAACACGCTAATGAAATAAAACCACTCATAAGTTTCATATTAATGTGTTTATGTTTAGATCTCTTGCTGCTAGTGCATCAGCTGGTTGTATCCTAGATTTATAAGCAGAGATGAGCTCGAAGTAAGAAACATTATTTCCGCCTTCTAGGAAAGTGCTGTATTCAATGACCTTTTAACTGTATGTCTATATTTTATTTCGTTTTTACATGTTTATTGTAAATATTTTGACGATGAACACCATGTGCTCAAGTCATATCAATAAAGCTTCAAGTATGTACTGTTCTGTTCTATATATGGGTTGGATAATACATATAGTTTTTAATAATTTCATTTTTTCTCACAATGAGCAAATAAATTGTTAAGAAAGATCTTCCCTTTATCTCAACGAAATCAAAACGTTTACTTGCTGCGGAGACGTAATAATTTGTTTGAAGGCTTATAATGAAAAGACGTAACGAATTAATTTCTTTTATTTTTCACAATGGGCTCAACGTTTGTGTCTGCTACAGTGGCTTCATCAATCAAATTTATATTCGTAACATAGTGCATGTATTTATCCAAAAGAATATGCAGTAAGCCACGTAAGTTCAATCATTCTTACATGTTCTATAGCTGTCTGCTTACGGATTGAAATGCAACATCTCTAACAAATGGAATTATGATTTTGATACGGAGCATAAAAAACGGTTGGAAGATTAATCGTTTAGAACGTTCTTCTTTTCATCGCAGTGAACTCATAACGCTTGCTAACTGTAGAGGCGTAATTATGTGTCTGTAAGGCCAGGCTCATCACAAAAGTACTTAATGAATTAGAATATTGCATTATTTTGGGAGAATAACGACATTTTGTCTTATCCGAATTTCAAACCGTAGCGTGTCCTAATACCGTCGCGACCAAATATTAACTCCACTCAATTGAATTGAATTTGGCAAGTCTGCAAATAAGAGCAATTGGCAATTTACAAGTGTATACATTATACCCGGAACGTATGTGCGAAAGGATAACTTGTTTGATTTACTGCCTCGCAGTCTACTATAACAGAGGTCTATATCAGGAGGGTTGTACAGCTTTTTCTTTACCCCACAATATCTTTCTTATTATCCGACTAAACCCTATGATGTGGATGCTCAACAAAATTGGCCCCATTGCGGGTTAGATGGTCAAATAAAGATTAAAGAACATGCAAAGAACTCTGCTACTGACTAGATTTATAATATTTGTAAATTTCTCTGATGGCCTGTTTTCCCCCCTAGTGGAGCTATAAAAGACCACACTTCAATGGGAAGTCAGCATTTTATGGGGGAGATGTGTGGCGTCGCTTGATTCGATTTACGCTGTTTAATTCACCGGACTCACGATAACTCGGTCAGTCGGCTATTTATATATCTCGTCTTACGATATTGTAATATAACATAATATATAGAGGATATTACATGAGTGGTCATTCAATACGAAATTTTATTAAACGAGTTTAATAACATTTTGTATTGAATGAACACGAATGTTATATTCTATTTATATCATAAATTCAAATTCGTCGATTATTAGCGCAAAATATATATAACGTCGCTATATAGCGCGGTCATTTTCAATGATTTTCATTATGACGTTACGTAGCATTGTTTATTGCCATTAAATATTAACAACATATATAGCCAGATATTCTTATACAAAGTGGTGTTGACATGCATCTTTTACAAGAAGAATAAATAAATATATTTGATATTATAGGTTACATGTACATCTATATTACAGTATCGTTTACAGTTGATCTCTTTCCTCAAAAGCCAGATAAATGAATGTAGATAACCTGTTAATTGTTGCTATTGAATTTGATGACATTAATGTATCAAATTATTGAATAGAAGGCCTTTTACAATGGTTAAATGAGCCGTTCCACGAGAAAACTAACATTATGGACTCTGCGTAATATATCGACCCAGATCAGCCTGCGCAGTCCTTGCATGCTAATGCGGGCCGACTCATTCCGTATCAGGGGGCTAGAGGTATAGAGTAATGATTCCTGAAACAGAACATCCAAAGGAGGCTAAAGGTGTCTTACGGGTTAGCCTATGCGGCATGCTTATGCTGATCCGGGTCCATACTTCTGCAGAGTTCACAATGTTGGTGTCCTCGTGGAAAGGCTCATATATCTGTTTTGGAAAATAGTGTAGCTACATATCAGCAGATTTAGCAATGACATTCCGATAAATAGCTATTTATGTGACAAAATTATTAAAATTAACTGACTAGGCATATCACACATATATACTCTATGGTTTGTATTATGTGTTGTATTGTGGGCCGGTGGCCTAATCACTGAATACAATATTGTATATTTTATCTTGTATCTTGTATTTAATTACTGATGTGTTGTTTTCTTAAATTGAATTTATTACCGCATTGCTGTTGATAATGATTGTGAATTTATTCCCGCATTGCTGTTGAATGATTGTGAATTTATTACCGCATTGCCGTTGATAATGATTGTGAATTTATTACCGCATTGCTGTTGATAATGATTGTGAATTTATTACCACATTGCTGTTGATAATGATTTTGAATTTATTACCGCATTGCTGTTGATAATGATTGTGAATTTATTACCGCATTGCTGTTGATAATGATTGTGAATTTATTACCGCATTGCTGTTGATAATGATTGTGAATTTATTACCACATTGCTGTTGATAATTATTTTGGATTTATTACCACATTGCTGTTGATAATGATTTTGAATTTATTACCGCATTGCTGTTGATAATGATTGTGAATTTATTACCGCATTGCTGTTGATAATGACTGTGAATTACTTGGCTTGCAATACATAAATACATTCGGTATAAATCAAGCGATCTCTCTGAATGTCAAGTACCCAAGGTATAAGTAACATCTGGGACCTTCCGTTTTAAAGTATCACAATACCGCAGTATTATCATTACATTGATCAAGTAATAACAAAGTTCACGGCGCCATTTCGTCATGTTTCAATGTAAAGATTTACAATAACTATTCGAGATAACTCTCGTGACCAGTATATTGAGAGGTCACCTCGAATAACGTGTCAAATATGTATTGTTTACGGTATGCGATCTACCAATGATATTTCTTTAACGATTCGCTACATTCATACGCATTTTGACGGAACGTTTGTAATTAGTAACACAAAATGGATTTCTAAACAACCATCTGATGTTTTATCACATTTGCTTTATGGTCTAAGTAATAAAAGCAGAGACACACCATGGACGCTAGAGGTATACTTTCTATCCGATACGTCTTATAAAATAGAATGACAATTATATCATCAGAAGAGGGTTAACATTAACGTAAGTCCAAACAAGAATACATATGATTTTAATGAGGGCGATTGTGTATGCGTTTAAACAACACGCATCAACAAAGCAACATGTGGCACATTTAAAGCTAGATACATTCTTTTTATAACAGTTGCAGCCAAGGTATATGTATACGGGGACACTAATACTGCCTTGTAATAGAGCGAACTTTTATTGCGAATCCTTAGAGCGGTAGCCTTCGTATCAAAAGGTACAAGGCTCGATCCCTGGTTATGACGGGTCGTTTAGGAATATTACACAATATAATAATCATTTGAATTTGTATGATATAAAGATTATGTAACTTGAAAGGGACGTTACAATACATGTAGCAAATCTTAAAAACTCCTTCTTTGAACTCGTTTTTATTCCAGAAAAGATCCCATTCTTAAATAAATTATTCGCTATCAGCCTAATCTCGGTGTGACTCAGCATGTCAGAGAGCATTGTCTCGTGCCAATATCAAATCGCGAGTTGATCGGAGTGACGTATACAACAGTCTGGATGCCATCGTCCTGGTACCTCCTTGTATCTAGAACCACGGTTTGTGCATCGACACGTCCGCATAGATAATAACGAACCGAACACTGAACTGATCTATAAGACACCAATATAACAACATGTGACACATTGAAAGTTAGATATATTACTTGTATAACAAGTGTAGCCAAGGTGTATAAGGGAACACTAATACTGCATTGCTATAATTTGTGGCATAGCGTTTGCCTTCGGATCTAAAGGTCCAAGTTCGAGCCCTTGTCAGGACTGATCTTTAACGACTATTACACAATACAGTAATACGCATTTGTATGATATAACACCTCTGTCAATTGAATGGGACGTAAAATCAATTCATAAAGACAACTTCTTTGAACCCAATGCAGTCCATTATCCCATATAAATTATTCTTGACATTACACCAATGCAGTCCACTATCATCTATAAATAATTCTGGATAGCACACCAATGCAGTTTATTATCCTCTATTAATAATTTGCTACCAGCCAATTCTTGGTGAGACTATCAGCTTGTCAAAGTGCTTGTTTCCGTGCCAATATCATATCCCGAGTTGATCGGAAGTGACGTATAAAACAGTCTGGATGTCAATGTCCTGGTACCTCCCTGTACCTCCCTGTATCTAGAACCTCGGTATGTGCATCGCCACGTCCGCATAGATAATAACGAACCGAACCATGAACTGATCTGTGTCTATAATAGATTTTGGAGTATATTGGTTTAATCGCCGTTGGTAAATCGCCGGCTCCATCACAAATCCAATAAAACATGAATGTCTTTTTGACTACTCTGAACGCGCCTCCCGTTGTCTAGATGTAAATGTTATAACTAAAACGTATCGAGGGCTTGGTGTGAAACAGTTGTAACTAACATCGGTATTTTTTTACCAAGGTTAATCACCTCGCCATATAGTCTTTATAAGCGTTAAATCATTTTTCTTGGTAAACAATGGAAATTTAGGTGCCATTGCTCGTTCTGAGCAATGGCACCTAAATTTCCATTGTTTACAAAGGGGTCAAAATTGCCCCTAAACTAGGGTTTTCAAAATAGGTTTTTAGTTACAACCGTTTCACACCAAGCCCTCGGTATAATCTTTTTAGCGTTTATCATGCCAATAGCTAATGGTTACTCGTCAAGACTATGTTTTAACCGTCTAGGTGTCCCTTACAGATCAACATACAATAAAAAAGAATCTGCCAATCCAGTGAAAGTGAAACCTATGGTGTCATAAAACGAGATTTGAAGCTAACGTGACGCGTGATTCAACACGGCTAGGCCGTTAAACCGTTTTGCAGCAGACAATGTTTCTAAATATTGTAACAAAAGGGGAAATTACTCACGATCCTGTTACAAGCTTATGCAGTCTTTATGATGTGGAGGTGATTAATCTTTTCTTTTGTTATGTTGTATTACAGTTGTATTCACTCAAATCATAATTACATTAAAAGATCGCCGTCACATCACTTATATACAGATACACGACGTATATTAGTTGCGCTATGATCAAGTCAAAAGTGTAGATCTTAATCGGATTATCACATATGCATCCCCGCACTCTAATCTGGATCTGCATTTGTATAGACGGGTTCAAGAACCTCAGGCAAGCTTTGAAGATTTGTATTAGAAATCATGAATGCGCAGACGGGTCTTTAGCTGAACTTGTAATTATTACGTTAAGACTGGTTTTCCTGCACCACCACTCAAAAAAAAGATAAACAAATATAGTTGAGCCATTCCGCGAGAAAACCAACATTGTGGACTCCGGATTAAGCGTAGACCGGATCAGGCGAAGCATGTGGCGCAAGTTAACCCGAGTAGATATTTTTCGCCTCCCGTGGATTTTCTATATCATGAATCATTACTATATACCTCAAGCTCCCTGAGACGGAATGTGTCGGCCCGGATTAGCCTGCGCGGACTACGCAGGCTGATCCAGGTCGATACATTACGCAGAGACCATAATGTTGGTTTTTCTCGTGGAACGGCGCTCAATCATTTGTGTGGTCCAAGATTATTCGCGGGCTGTCAAATGAACAAGAAACGTTAACAGATGGCAGGCGATAACGGCTTCCCATTACCTAATCACCCTGTCTCTGATATCGGTAGAGAAAAATGCTTGTCAGTTGAAGTAACACTTCAAACAAAAGCATTTGAACATATGTTTTGGTGATAAGGGCATAGTTTTTCTTTTATTGTGTGTTTACATAAACAATTCTGAGTAATCGAATCGTCTCGTCAAAACATCAGTCATATCTGTCGTGGTGATAAAGCGGACAGAATGTTTTAAAAGTCACTCAATTGGATAAAAACAACTCGCAATGGCATTTGACTGTTTAGTCACTAGGAGACATAAGAGTTCAAATTATGATTCATATAACGGTCCTCCTCCTCCACGTATGGTTATGGAATAGCGTACACTTTAAGAGATTACTTTCAACAATCTTCCCAAGCAACTGTTGTGTGGAGTACTGGTGTGAGAGAACCAGAAAACACATGAGTAGGTGAACTGGCCGCCGTGATATAACTGAGAAATTGTTAAAAACGGCGTTACACCCCAATCAATCAATCAAATTAGATTACGTTCTTTCGCATAATTCATCCAGGAATCGTCGTGATGTAACTGAAACACATTCCAACATGTAGACGCATATTGACGCCGTTGTTGAAAACGTTGTTTAGAAACACTAAATGGCAAAAGGTGAAATTGCGCATAGTGGGCGATTTTCTCTTTACCAACAACGGTTTCTACTCTATTCAATAATTATACTTTCATTTACAGACATTTCTCCTATTTCAGCTGAAATATTCTCAAAACTCGTCAGCTTCGGGTGAATTGTATACGTGAAAGGGTGAACTCATCCTATGAGCGGTCAAGCGAGAAAACCAACATTCTGAACTCTGCGTAAAGTATCGACCCAGATCAGCCTGCGCAGTCCGCAACCTGATCCGGGCCGACACATTCCATCTCAAGTGGATAGTGGTATATAGTAATGATTCCTGAAACAGAAAATCTACAGGATGCGAAAAGTGTCTAGCCGGGTAAGCCTGCGCGGTATGCTTCAGCTGATCTGGATCGATACATTACGCAGAGGCCATAATGTCGATTTTCTCGAGGGGGCGGTTTATATAGCAGGATAAAGGTTAAGGCAGTGACAACGACGATGAATAAGTGAACTGCGGGTTAAGCCGATCGTATTTACCGTAATATCCTTTAGAATAACATTGTTTGACGAATGTGCTTATCTTACCATCTCGCTTGATTTTCAGTATACTACGAATTATTTATGCACGGTTATCTATATCGTCTTAACCCTTTCCCACATACAGCAAATCTGCAGCAGAAGACTTTGAAAATGCCTACTCAAAAATATTGAAAATCTCTGTAATTGTAGATATAATACTGAAAAAAAGTTCTTTTGTCGCGATGTTTTCGAAAGTCGTCAGCTGCAGATGCGTAAAAATGCGTCTATAGGTGGGAAAGGGTTAATCTAGACAATCGAACTTCCCTGTATATAATGTTATATAGATATTGCTGATGTTTTATTTAAGGAAAACACTGTTTATTTTCAAACGGGAGTATTGGTTGTTATTCATTATCAGTTTGATTGATGGCTTGATTATTTGGTGTTTTGCACCACTTTCAACATGTGTTCAGTTATTTAAAGGCATATCCTGGGATAGTTACCAGTACTACTAGTCTATTTATACCGACAACAGTCAGTCATTCGTAATGATAACTCCGCAGCTCTGAGCGCCAAGGAGGGCATCCATTATACTACCATGTTTAAAGTCATTGATATGACCCGACCGGGGATCGAACCCGCGACCTCCTCAGACGGACGCTCTATCAATACATAACCGAGGCGGTATAGTCACTATCAGCACATTGCGGTTATGTCATGGGTTAATTCACACCCAGTCTGATATTTCGCTTATCAAAAATTATAGAAGCTTTTAGGAAGCCGCTAAGAAAAGGTGAACGTTTGGATCAGATAGCATGGAAGCAGAGGACAAGATAAGAGGGAGTGTACAGGTATTTTCCGCACAATATTTCTCTTACTACTCATCAGTATCCTATGTTGTGGGTACTCAAAAGAATCGTCTCATTGGGACGATTCTTTTGAGTACCCACAACATAGGATTTGAATGTCAAATTAGGATTTGAGAACATGAAAAATGCCCCTTTTCTAGAGCTCTGTTGAAGGTTTACCAAATGGATATTCCCGCATCGTCGCTGTTCCCTCATATAATGAACAGCCACGGATTTAGATCTGCACGAATCTAGAAGTGTATCCTCTCTAGCTTTTCTGGTATTATTACACTTTACCAATTCTAATTTGCATACGCATTTTGACGCTTCCGCTGACAGTATTGCCAAAGGAGAAATTTCTCACAATAAGCAAGTTTGCCTTGTGTCACACAATTTAAACTGTATTCAATGGTAATACTATCATTGTTAGAGAGTTTCCATAAGTTTTTCTTTATTCTATCGAAGTCGTCTACTGTGTATACATACATATGTTGTATATGTTGTATTTGGGTAAATTGTATATTTAAAAGTGTGTGCATTAAGACCAGGGTTCGCTTGAATTTTGTTGGTGCTCGCGTCACATGTCATTCATATCCAATTGTTCCCAACTATATTCGCTTCTGCCGCATCGGTTGTGGAGTAGTGGAGCGTCCGCCTCAAGTGCGGGAGGTCGCGGGTTCGATCCCCGGCCGGGTAATACTCTTTAAATATGGTGTCACTGGCTCTCTCTTTGGCGATCAGGAATGTGAGGTTAGCATTAGGAATGACTGACTAGTGTCAGGATAAATGGACCAGTATTACTGGTAGCTTACCCAGAAAGCGCCGTGATATAACCCAGTAAAATGTTGAAAGGTGCGTTATACAAACAAACTAGAGTAGCTTCCCTTTAGACGTGGACCTGATTGGTTACTTCATAAATCTTAGAATAGCTTCCCTTTAGACGTGGACCTGATTGGTAACTTCATAAATCTTAGAAGTATATTGTATCAAAGAACTGAAAAGGCATATGAACCAATCCACGAGAAAACCAACGTTATGGCCTCTGCGTAATGTATCGACCCGGATCAGCATGCACAGTCCTCGCAGGCTAATCCGGGCCGACACATTCCGTCTCAGGGGGATAGAGGTATAGAGTAATGATTCCTGAAACAGAAAATCCACAGGAGGTGAAAAGTGTCTGCCCGGGTTAGCCTGCGCGGCATGCTTAGGCTGATCCGGTTCGATATTTTACCCTGAGTCCATAATGTGTTTTGTTCCCGGGACGGCTCATATTTAGATAATTCTAAATCTTAGAAGTATATTGCATCACAGAACTGAAAAAACATATGAACCATTCCACGGGAAAACCATCATAAAGGACTCTGCGTAATGTATCGACCCAGATCAGCCTGCTAAATCCGCGCGGGTTAATCCGGGCAGACACATATTCCGTCGATAAAGGTATAGAGTCATTTCCTTAAACAGACAATCCACAGGAGGTGAACAGTGTCTGTCCAGGTTAGCCTGCGCGGCATGCTTAGGCTGATCCGTGTCGATATTTATATAACGTATGTTTGATATGGTGTTGAAAACATAGTTTCGACTCATTTCTCCCCTCCTCACAACGTTTTAACAAATAATGTGCTGCAAAGGCTCGGAATAACGTCAATAACAAGAGAATGTTGATGCACAGCGTCAGCGTCCTTAATTAGCAGAATAACATCGAAGGTATTTGAAATAAGTCGCATTAAACCACAGTTTAGGTGCTATTTTATTGCAGACTTCGGGATTGTGTATTCCTGATGCTACTGCAAGCGATTATAAATAGATAGTTGACATATGTCCCTTTAGATCTTTCCCTCATAAGACAATTCTGCAGCATACGACTTTGAACATATTTTGTCAAAGAATAGAATCTTAATAATTGAATGGATAACATATGACTAAAAGTGGAAAACATTGTGTCAAAAGGAGAAATTCTTTATGACGGAAAGGGATTAAGCCTGTTTTTGGTGTAACTTTATTACCGACGTTGGTATTTCTATATCCTGATGCAGCTGCACGCAATTGATATTAATGTTGCAATGAGACAAATTGCTCACAATGAGCAATTTCTTCTCTCGTCACTATGTTTTCAAGTTTATTCAATAGTTGTTCTTAGATATTGAGAAAGTTTTGACTAATTGTTTTCAAACTCGTTTGCTGCAGATTTGTTGTACGTGGGAATGGGTTAAAGCACGTTTTATGTCCTATTTCATCTCAGACGATGGAAAATGTCTAAATCCTTATCATGCTGCACGCGATTTTAACACAATTTGGTAGAACATTATCCATGACACCAAGCTGAATTTGCGAACAAAGTAGACAGTGATTAGCACGCATATTCGTGCAATTCAAATATTGTTCAACATGTTTCGCTGCTGAATTACCAAGCTTGCTGAAGTAAATATAGACCTGCTTATATCATAAATGACGTCGCCAGCATGAAATAACGTCATTCTATATTTTTCGGTATATAACTAGTGTGATAACAATGCTACGTAACGTCATAATGAAAAGCATTGAAGATTATAGCGACGTTATATATAAAGTCTGCGCTAATAATCGTCGAATTGGAATTTATGATATAAATAGAATATAACATTCGTGGTCATTCAATACAAAATTTTATTAAACTCGTTTAATAACATTTCGTATTGAATGACCACTCATGTAATATCCTCTATATATTCAATGATTTTAATAGTAGTCACTTAATTCCTGGGTGTGTTATTGTGTACTACAATAACGTACCGCCTCGGTCGTGTATTGGTGGAGCGTCCGCCTCATTAGTGTGGAGGTAGTGGGTTCGATCCGCGGCCGGATCATAGCAAATACTTTAACAATGATAGTATTGTCTGCCGTCCTTGACGCATGGGATTGTGGGGTTAGCATTACGACTGACTTGCTGGTGTTCGGATAAACGGACCAGTAGAACTGGTAACTAATCCTTGAAATGCCGTGATATAACTGAACACATGTTGACAGAGGCGTTTATTGCAAATAACAATCCATCAATCAAAGGAACTATATATTCTTTTCTTCTATTGAAATTGTAAACTTTATTTGTGTTATGTTATACTTATTCTACGATATCTCCAGGATGGAGGCAATACATAATTGTATGTGTTGTATTTGATTGGAATGCTACAGATATAGAGGATACAGACTAATGACATGTATTAGTTTCATATTATTATAAGTATGAAATAGTTCAATAACAGACATATACAAACATATACATATGTACTTAGTGTTGAACCAGAATGACCATGTGTATATCAGAGTATGTGTGTGATAGTGAGTGATTGCGCGAATGTGTGAATGTGTCATGTGCAGGCAATTTATTGTCATAAAACTTATGTTGTATGACGAAAAACTATGTATAGTTTAAGTCAATAAAATATATCTAAGTATCTATCATGTATATCCAATGCATGTGTATTCTGTTTAGAAATGATACGAGTCTGTCGACCTTTGATCGTGTTGAATCCGCGACTTATTAGAGTCTACACTATTCTTCTTTATATTGGAAAGACCGCCTCGGTGGTGTAGTGGTAGAGCGTCCGCTTCGAGTGCAGAAAATCATGGGTTCGATCCCCGGGTGGGTCATATTAAATACCTTATACATTGTAGTGACGGCTACCCTCCTTCGCGATCAGGGTTGCGGGGTTATCATAACGACTGACTGCCTGGTCACATGATGAATGAACCAGTTGTACTTGTAACGTATCCAGGAAACGCCGTGATATAATTGGGAAAAGTGATGAAAGTGGCGTAAAACACCAAACAATCAATCAATTATATATATTGGAATGACATTAATACATCTCGAGCCCCTCAACTGGAAGTTGGAATCTACTTGTTGCATAAACATAGTCGAAGCTTTCTTCACACGTCTTGTATATGTCTGATCGACGTCAAGAACGACGTTATTTCAAAGGTATGATTTCGCCTTAATACATCTTTTGAGAAATATCTAGACTTTGTATTTTCAAACGGTGTACGTCTATGTAACTTTAAAGGATGCTAGACCAGAGAGGCTATGAGGCCCCGAATCGACACTCACAATTATAGCCATGCGCTGGTGTTCTTGTTTCCTGATTCAAGAGAATGCATATGAAGAGGAACATGCTTAACAAGATAATGCCCATGGAACATAAAGCCGGGATACACAAAATATATAGGGAATCTCACAGTGCAGTAATATTCCGGGTTTGGTTTTGTAAATCGAGGAGTGTATAAAAATTGATACCACGCGTGAAAGTTAAAGAGCCATTCCACGAGAAAACCAACAGTATTGCCTCTGCGTAATGTATCGACCCACATCAGCCTGCGCAGTCCGCGCAGACTGATCCGGGCCGACACATTCCGTCTCAGGGAAAAGGGGTATAGAGTAATGATTCCTGAAACAGAAAATCCACAGGAGGCGAAAAGTGTCTATCCGGATTAGCCTGCGCGGCATGCTTAGGCTGATCCGGGTCGATACTTTACGCAGAATCCACAATGTTGGTTTTCTTGCAGGACGGCTCAAATGTTCAACGACCAAAGGAAACAGATACAAAGTCAGATATCGATGCTGCAACATAATTGTCCTATTATTAGTCGCCGGGCAGAAGCCCGCGACTTCTATTTTTAATATGTTTTCGGAAATCACATGGGAGGGCGGCTTATTATTAGAAAGAAACAAATCTAGATGATTTGAACATATTACAATTGTGGTTGTTTACGAACACTAATAAATGACACATCTAAAATGAAATAAATATTCCGATTTTTTAATGTTTGCAGTTTTTTTTATTTCACTCGCATTTAAGTTTTTTGTCTTATTAACGAAGACAAAAGTGGTCCCTTCAAGACGTGAACCAACACCCCCTAATGCAGACTCTTATGTGTCATCATTGAGGTCAATTTCGGATTCTCCTTTTAATAGCAATTTTAACTTACTAAATGTTGTTTTCATGTTCAAAGAGATGTCTTGATTTGTGTAGAATTCATTTAATAATGTTAATCCATGAATATCTAAAGTAGGAACTGTTTCTAAGCTAAATATAGACCCTATTCTGTTGTGTAGTTTCGTGACCGTTAACATCGATTTTCGCGCATGCGCATTTCGATATGAAAAAGCGAGTGATATTATTTTATTTTAGACAAGTACAAGACGAATGTTTGACGCAAAGCGTCAAAGAGAAGTCGCAATATTTCGTTGTACATGTAGAAATAAGAAAAAAAGAACAATTTTAAATCCACAAACAATAGAACAATTTAAACTGTAGACGGTAATGCTGATATATTTCTCCTTTTGAAGACTTTTGTTTTCTTCAAATTACCTCCCTTTAAAGCAATACCAGGATATTTACCTTGTGATTCGAATAAGATTGACAAACATTGAAATTATATGAATGAATACTATTCTTTAAATAAGTAACAACAGCAAAATTAAATTTAAGCCAAGATAAATGTGTACACATTTCGTTAATTTTTTATAGATACCCTAATGTATAGGTATGAATATAAAATTTATAAGCAAATGTTTTCATTTCAACGTATTAATGTTTGAATAGACTAAGGAAAGTCAATAATACATAAATAAATCAATGCAGTCTTTTCCGGCGACATTGATGCCTTGCATCAACTTTCTCTTGTTTATACCTTATATAACTTTTAACAGAATAAATACAATTGTACTAATTACAATATTTTAAATTACGAAATAACACAGTTCACACATGATGTATACAATATGATTTGTGATTGACGTGTGAACCAAACATATTCCAATGCCGTCACACTCACATCACATTTCAGTGACTTACCATTACCATATTTGGTACCGCAATTGACATTAATTGCTAGTGACAATCAGCATGTATTTGTGACGAAAAGAGCAAATTAACACACACACCAATTATTTTATAAATTTATGAAACACTATTAAAATGTTAGTACAGCTTTAGTAGTTGTGTCATTTCAGCAAGACCAAAGGAAAATGTACAAGTTCGGTTTTGTGAACAGCGTAGATCTAGACATATTACTAACATACGCTTGATAGCAGCTTCTGTCAACCTGTGTATATGTTGATAAGATGGTACAAATGTACATGCTGATCCAAACCTACACCGTTAAGTATACCTTTATGCATGGACAGGCTCATTTAAGGTGAAACATCCAATATATTACTGTTTTCGGTTCCATTGTCAGGTACTGATACTTTTAAAGATTCACATTTTCACTTGACTATACAGTCGACAGATGAATTATCAGCCTAAATAGAACATATATACAATGGTCTAAGAATAGTCTGTTGTGCAAGACTGAACCCAGGTAGCTCAGTCGAAAGCGACGCGGGCTGTCAATCCAGGAGTCTGCACAAGCACGGCCAATACTATTTCCGTTGTTTGACAAAAGTCAATGCGACAAGATTCATTTGTCTTCCACCAACGGACTAACAATATATTAGATAAGGCAGCCAGTTGCTTGGAAATTCTGTTTTGTGGATTACCGGTGTAAAAACGACAGAAAGTACATGGGTAGGTGAACTTGCCGTCGTGACATGACTGAACATTTGATAACAATCTTGTCAAACCCCGATCAATTAATCAGATTTTCAATCCATCAATCAGTCAAACTGTTAATTAGTCAAACAATCAAACTGTCCATCAATCGATCAACATCAATTTATCAATCAATCAACATTGATTTATCAATCAAAATCAAACTGGCAATTAATCAATCATTCAATCAATATGTCAATCAATATGTCAATCACTCAATAATTCAAAAAGTTATAATAAAACCGTAGATAATTATGAGGATCATCTCTGTACTAATTTTTTTCTTTTTTTTCAAGTCAAAAGTTTATATTGACGAAAAACATTACAAATGTTTTATAGTCCTTACAGGCGGACAACAATATATATATTATATAACATGAGAAAAATATAATAAATTGTTAGTTTTTTGTTTTGTTTTTAACAATATAGATAGGCATGTTATACAGAATTGACATTTTCTTTTTGGCGATAAATGAAAGCCTTGTTTGTAAATTTAGCCAACTTGCTCATAACTATTGTAGATTGACATTTAAGCAGCTGTACATACTTTTGCCTAGTTGGCCATTTACAATAGTATTTAGGCAGAATATTATTTCTTAATTCTCGATCATAGGGACATAATAGAATAAAGTGATATTCATTTTCCAAAACATTCATTGTGCATTATTTACATATTCTACTGGTACGTGGTGTGTTGTTATGTCGACCGGTTTCGATCTCTAAAGAATGGCTTGAACATCTCAGTTTACTTAATGCCTGTCTATATCTGAAGTTCGATACATGTACCATATATGGTTCCAATGCAATATCACTTTTTATTAGTGAAAATGCATCAAGTTTGGTAGACGTTTCAATGTCATTGTGATAATGCTGTAATTATTTATCATATATTCGTTGTGTTATAGCGGCGATATGACCATTACTTACATAATTTAATACAATATTGCAATACTAAACCATCTCGTTGGTCATACTAGTATTAGGTAACGAATGTCCATATACTAATTAAGCTCTTCCTCAAATTATAGCCGCTTTCTGACAGCTCTACAGCAGACGACTTTTGAAAAGTAATAACTCCTTTTGCCACTATGTGTTCCTTCCTTTTTTTTCAGTAAGTATACCTTCATCAATAGAGAGTGTCCATCTAGTTTACTCACTGTTTTAAAAGTCGTCTGATTTGCTGTATGTGAGAAAGAAGGTGAACTGGTAGTCTGTAGACATTGGGTTCATGGTTCAATAAGTTTGGTCACGCAGCAGGAAAACCGATCATTTCTACT
The DNA here is from genome assembly GCA_031761405.1 of Serripes groenlandicus. Lineage (NCBI taxonomy): Eukaryota > Metazoa > Mollusca > Bivalvia > Cardiida > Cardiidae > Serripes > Serripes groenlandicus. The sequence continues at coordinate 141,462,375 of JASEVX010000004.1, forward strand.
AAAACCTTTTCTCACATACAATACATCCATTTGATTCCATTTCCAACATCTGCAGTAGTCTAAAATTTGGACACTCTCTATGAATGACATAAAATGTATTGAACAAAGTTGAAAACATTAAGGCAAAAGGAAATATTGGTCATTATGCGCAATTTCTGTTTTTGCCATATTGTTTTCAAAAGTCGTCAGCTGCAGAGACGTTAGAAAGCGTCAATTTGTTAAAAAATGATAAAGAACAATGAAGATCCATATTGACCCCACCAGGGTCCGCCTCGGATGCGGGAGGCTTCGGGTTCGATCCCCGGTCGGGTTATAAAGACTTAAAAGACTTTAAAAAATGGAAGTAAGTGTTGCCTTTACCCAGGACACGCCGTGACATAACTGACACATTGTTGAAGAAAAAATTACATTATCATGCATTATTTCCACTAAAAGTATTTTCAGTATCTGTATATTATCGTATATATGTACCTGTGTATTATTCTATACTGTAGATGTTATATGTGTCTATTTATATTTTCATCAAAAGAGAGTGTTGAAAACTTGATATTTATCTAAATATATATAAATATGTATTATCCTACTTTTGTGTTATTTATCTCAATATATGTGTCTATTCATATTTTCATGAAAAGAGAGTGTTAGAAACTGTATATTTATCTACATTTAATTAAATATGTTGTATGTTGACGATGAACCATATGTGTTCAAGTCAATATTCTTGAATAAAGTTCTGTTCTGTTCTGTTCTGTTCTGTTAAACACAAAACAATCAATTAATCCATCGCTGTTTACGCCTTGTTCATACAGTTGTTGATTCATCCAATCTGATCCAAATGAAAAAAATAATGGTCTGCCGTTTGTTATTAGCTGCTGCGACTCACTGAATAATGAAATACAGTACCATGTGTGCGCGGCTCGATCTGAGTCTACCTTAATGGCAAATGTCTTATTATTGGCTTGCAAATTTACAAATTTAATTCTTTAAAATAAATTTAATGATTTACATGAATATAATACAGAAATGATACATTGTTGATGGCGAAGTATGTATAAATTAAGATTAATATCTTCCAAAGGCTAAATTCTAATTTGGGAGAATAAATATCCATTTCGTTTTCCCCTGGAATTACTGCTCGATATTAAAAGTGCTAGAAAAAGTTCAGAGAACGTGGAATTTAACCCTTTCCCACATACAGACGCATTTTCATGCATCTGAGGTCGACGTCTTTTGAACACATTGTGACAAACGGAGAAATTGCTCATAATGAGCACTTTCTCCTTTTGTCAGACTGTTTTCGACTAAAAGCAATTATTATACATTTAATTATAGAACAGTTGACATTCGTAGGCCAGGCTCAAAAAGACAATATGGTAATATCCATAATTCAACGCTTTCCCACATGCCGTGTCCCGGTATCTCGGTCGATAGCGACGCGGGCTGTCAATCCAGGGGTTGTGAGTTTTAACCCCAGTTCGGCCAACATTCTTTCCGACGTTTGTCACAAGTGTGACAAGGGTCTTTCGCATTCCACCAGTGACTATGAGTTAAAACCGCCAATTGCTAGGACATTTTGTTGTGTGGAGTACTTGTGTGAGAAAGCAAGGAAACACATGAGAAGGTGAACTGGCCACCGTGATATGTCTGACATTTAAAAGCGTATTTCGTCTGCTGTGTCTCTGCACTGGGATCCAACTATTCAACAGCAACTCTTCCCCATATACAACACGTCTACAGAAGACGCGACGCCTCTGACAATATCTAGGTAACAATCTTCATAAATGAAAGTTGCATACATTGTGGCTGAAAAGGTGAAATTACTCGTTATTCTTCGCAATTTGTCCTTTTGTCATACTGTTTTCAAAAGTAGATCTGCTGAAGAAGCGCCATAAAACGTCCCTATGCGGGAAAGATTAACTCAAACAATATGAAACTTTGTTTTGGTATAACATTGGCTCGTGTAATGTTACCGATACTTTGACATTTCATAATGGTTTCAAATTGCACAGCTGGTGATTTTTCGAAATGATTAAATTCATAAGATAATAATGAACAATCCGTTAAAATCAATACAGTACATTGGGACTGTAAGCCATCAATACCATATGAACTACTACGGCAAAACTGACATCTGAGGATGTTTTTAATAAATAGTTTAGATGATCAATTTGCATACTTTCATTTACGGTGTTTGATATTTTGTAATGATAAATGAGCCGTTCCGCGAGAATACCAACATTATTGCCTCTACGTAATGTATCGACCAAGATCAGCCTGCGCAGTCCGCGCAGACTGATCTGGGCCGAAACATCCCGTCTCAGGGTGATAGAGGTATAGAGTAATTATTCTTGAAATAGAAAATCTACAGGAGGCGAAAAGTGTCTGTCAGGGTTAGCCTGCGCGGCATGCTTATGCTGTTCCGGGTCCATACATTACGCAGAGGCTATAATGTTGGTTTTCTCGCGAGAAGGCTGAAATGTATTGAATGGCATGGCATTTCGGTAGCTGATGTAATTCAACGCGCATGCAATATAAAAAAAACATTAATTCGCTAACGGAAACTACTAAATAAGAAATGAGAGGGGATGTAAGTGAAATAAACTACGTGATGTAGTAGAAATTAAAATTGAAAAAAACATCTGCATGAAACGGAATTGAAGTGAAAAAATGAATATGCAAATATGACAATAAATAAGATATGAAGGTATTATATTTCACAGGAAATGATAGAACATGTAAATATTGGTACAGTGTCAAACACAGAATGGAGAATATCGAGACTGCGTCTATAAGTGGGAAATGGTTGGGGAAGATTATCATGTCACGTGGCTAAACTGTGTTGACTGAAAGGAACACTTCTTTCGTAGTGTCCAAGTAATCTCTTTCAGCGCCAATGGCAATATTGAGCTATCTTGCAAGCAATACAGATTTAGGTGAGTCGGCTCGTAGCGAGCTGGTCTCACCTAAAATCAGCATTGTTTGCCGTTTATTTATCTAATTATTCCGAAACATTATTAAAACAATAAAAATAGAATGGCGCGAGTTTGAACATGGAAGCAAGAGTATAATTTAACCCTTTCAGCGCCGAATTGTTTAAAATAGACTCTTCCATGTTCAAACTCGGACGACTCTATTTTCAAGTTATAGGATTTTTGGAATATTTTTAAAACTTACAGCCAAACAATGCAGATTTCAGGTGAGACAGCTCGTTACTAGCTGACTCACCTGAATCTGTATTGTTTGCAAAAGGCTCAATATTGCCCTTGGCGCTGAAAGAGTTAAACAATTCGGCTCTAAAATAGTTAATGAGCTTCTCTTCGTTTGAACTCACTTATCAGCGATCTGATATATTCCACGGAACGTTTACAAATGGATATTGAAGAGTGCTGTCGTTTACGTTATTACCCCTTTGTTCTGTCAATCAATTCGTATCGTTTACAACAACGACTTGGAGACTTAACAAGTACTCGGGCATTTAGTGTGGATAACTTCCCAACAGCGGAAAACGCTCATCAAGGGGTTCGAACCCGGTGCCTGTTATACGGTAGGCCGTATAAGAAGCCAGCAAGTGATAGCTGATTCGCGTATTTCGATCAGTTACATTCGGATTGAATTATGCAAGGATAAATTCGATTGAACTATTGATACAATCACACACATTCTTATGAAGTACATACAACTCGGCGTCTATAGTTACTTTAGCGATAAGGTAAAGATTTATAGATGACCTCAAAGTATGACAAAGCCATAAACGCAGGCTTTGTGTCATTTCGGGAGAATTAAAATCAATTTCATTTTTCCCTAGGTATTAATACTCCTTATTAAAAGCACATGAATCAGTGTATGGAACGTGGAACTTTACCCTTTCCCCACCAACAGGCGCTTTCTGACGCATCTGCAGCAGACAACTTTGGAAAACATTGTGACAAAAGGAGAACTTGCTCATCATGAGCAATTTCTCGATTTCCTCACTGTTTAAAACTCTATACAATAACTATGTACACATTTTATAGATGGTTTCAACTTTCTTTAATGATTCGAAAGTCGTCTGCTGCCGATGTGTTGTTTGTGGTAATTTGATACGCAATATGAATGCTATCCAACCTTCGGAATTGTGCAACTCTTGCAATAAGTCAAACTACGCAACACTTAAAGCGACTGAACTCCAGATACCCAACTGTTGAAAAAAAAATCAAATTTTAAGGAAATAAGTGTTATTTTTGTATTTGGGGCATTAAAATATGATAACTGACATATTACATACCCCTCTAATCGGTGAGATTTTCTTGTTTTCGATATCTTTTCCATCGCAAATTCTACCCTGTCAGTAACGGGGTAAGTATGTTTAAATAGGAAACCCCTTCATCGGGACAATTGAAAACGACTCAAGTTCACTTTATTGATAAAAAACGATACATTTTCTACCCTGGTTTTTATTTGGATAACATAAAGAATAACATGATTTAGGACGAATTTCGATATTTTTTTTTTTTTTTTTTTCGTGCCATCTGGATTTCAGTCGCTTTAAACTCTGAGAGTAAGCTTAAGAGTGTCTTTCAAAAGTTATAGCTATACAAATAATTCAACATAAACTCATCAGATATCATTGTCAATTTAGCCTGCATATCGAGGGCTTGGCGTGAAACGGTTGTAACTAAAAATTGATATTTTTTTACCGAGGTTAATCACCTCGCCATAAAGTCTTTATAAGTGTTAAATCTTTTTTTGTTGGTAAACAATGGAAATTTAGGTGCCATTGCTCGTTCTGAGCAATGGCACCTAAATTTGCATTGTTTACAAAGGGGTCAAAATTGCCCCTAAACCAGGGATCTCAAAATAGGTTTTTAGTTACAACCGTTTCACGCCAAGCCCCCGATATGCAAGTAGGAATCCGCCGTGGTCGAGTGGTTAGCGTCGGGGATTTGTCACCGGGTGTCCCGGGTTTGATCCCAAGTCGCGGCACGACGGTCATGGTGGAGTGCCCTTGTGCAAGGCACATTTTATAGCCTAGTACTGGTTTGTTTATCCAGGGATCATGAATAAGTGAACTGTCTCCATGATATAACTGAAATAATGTTGAAAGCGGCGTAAAACCCCAATAAAAAAAAACATATGCATGTACTTTCCCCCCCGACATTACGTCAATTTAACAACACATTTTCTACACAACATTTAGAAGAATTATTTTAGTTTGTGATATTGTGAACAAAAGCAAGACAAATATACCTCTAGGACATCTTGAACCTGATTCCGAGTAACCTTAATTAGCAAATAAAGTATCATGATAAAAGCTCAATGTCTGAGTGATTGCTGGATTTCTGCTAAAATAATAATAATGTAGTGTCAGACTTTGTGCTTCAGCTAAACGTGTATGCCTTATATGATTAAAACTCTCTAATAATCGAATTTTCGACCACTTGGTCTTTATCCAGATTAAATAAATATAACAGAAATGTATGTGCAGTCCATCTTTGTTTCGAAGAGATCAAGTTGTCAGTAAAGTGTTTTACTGACTTTCTTCCCTTTGGAAGACATATATACAAAGTGTATACGTATATGTTTATTATGAAAAACAAGCCAGTTATAAAATCATATCAAGAACACAGCAGCTCTTCCTTTCTCAGTGTTCGTCTTAGGCATCCGAACTGCTGCTATGCTGTCTTCAAAAGACGGATCCGTTCCAGTCTAATCGACATATGAGCCGTCCCGCGAGAAAACAACATGATGGCATCTGCGTAATGTATCGACCAAGATCAGCATGCGCTGTCCGCGCAGACTGATCATGGCCGACACATTCCGTCAACTGACATCTGAGAATGTTTTAATAAATAGTTTAGATAAATTTGCATACTTTCATTTACGTTTTTTTTTATGTTTTAGTGTTTTGTAATGATACATGAGCCGTCCCGAGAGAATACCAACATTATAGCCTCTGCGTAATGTATCGAACCAGATCAGCCTGCGCAGTCCGCGCAGACTGATCAGGTCCGACACATTCCGTCTCAGGGGGATAGAGGTATAGATTAATGATTCCTGAAACATAAAATCCACAGCAGGCGAACAGTGCCTGGCCGGGTTAGCATGCGCGGCATGCTTTAGCTGATAGCCGTCGATACTTTACGCAGAGTTCACCATGTTGGTTTTTTCGCGAGACGGTGGAATCCGCTGTGGTCGAGTGGTTAGCGTCGGGGATTTCGAAACCGGGTGTCCCGGGTTCGATCCCCAGTCGCAGCACCTCGGTCATGCAAGACACATTTTCTAGCCTAGTACTGGTTTGTTTACCCAGGGATCATGACTAAGTTAACTGTCGCCGTGATATAACTGAAATAATGTTGAAAGCGGCGTAAAACCCCAATAAATAAATAAATAATAAATTCTCGCGAGACGGCACATATTCGAATTGTTCCATTATAACAGAGACACGATACGTTTGAGAACTCCCAAGCGCTTCATTAAGGCAACGCATCATAAATTCATTCTGTGTTAGGATCATGTCATATTTTAGATTTGCGTGGTTGAATATACGCCTATTTGATTCCATATCGAACATTAAAAGGCACATAAACAATTACGACGCCTTCTAGGCTGGGAATTGATCTTTTGAAAATGAACACGACACTAATTAGTATCTTATCAAATGATACAGATCCTCTGAAGATATTAATGCTTTTTTTCATGTCTTTCTTTGACACGCCATATTTTGAGTTCTTCCACAATTATGCAAATAATACATGTTTCTGATATGTTGTTGGTTTTGTTCGCTATTCGCATTGAGCATACTATATAACAAGCTCATAGATTATTGCTATAACACATTGTTAAGACATACTATGGAAATCTCTGAGACGTTCGGGAAGGCTACGTTCACGTCTTTTTTACCATCTACCCTTTACCGATCTGATTTGATGATCTCTAAAAATATCGGACATGTTTTTCTATTGCAGGTTCGATAACCGAACGATTCGCCCCAAATGCACAATGCATTGTAGTTCCTTATGTTATGACAGTTGATCAATTGAGCTTTAACCAATAACGTTAGCAATTTTAGTTTTTTCAAACTAGTATCAAACATCTAACTGGACCCAATGGCAACGATCTTTTTCGCCCAATAAAGAAATATGTCGATGGTAACAATCATTCTTGTAAACGATAGTCGATTCAAGATTAAAATCCGAGAGCCCCCATCGTTACAGACTGAGAAATTGCGCCCCCAATCAACTAGCTTTGGAATGGTTATATGCATCTTCGAATGGGACCTATTGGGTTCTACTGTATGTAACACATGATAAGACTTATTCCCGACAAAACTTTGAATATTCGTATATCTTTCAAAAAATAAGTTGAATAATCTCTATATAATGTTGTCTTATTATTGCATGGTTAGTATTTGAACGGTTAACTTATAATATATGTACCCACGGTATTGGCTCCCTCGGTGGCGTAGCGGTATATCGACCGCCTCGGGTTCAGGATGTCGCCGCTTCAATCCACGGCCGGGTCATACCAACAGTTTCTTAAAATGGTAGTAACGGCTGCCCTTTTTGGTGCTTAGGGTTGCGGGGTTAATATTAAACTGACTGGCTAGTGTCAGGATAAATAGACCAGTAGTACTGGTAAACAACAAAGGAAACGCCGTGATTTAACTGCAAAATTGTTGAGAGATAGCGGCGTAACATCCCAATCAAAAAATGCGCTTGTTGAGGGTAACGAAGTGCATTTGCTTAGATAATCCGCTTACGTAAACGCGACATTTAGAGACCCGTGTCAAACTCCTACCTAATTTGCATAGTTATCTAATGACAGCTAATGACACATAGTTCATATGGACAAACTCGGTCAATTATTGTAAACAGCAAGTTATCGTGAGCGCTGCTGTGCAGTTGAAAGACATGAAATCTCGTGAAATATTTACCACAATTGAGGGTCCAATGATCCGTAGACGAGATAATATCAGTTTTTACCCTCGGTTTTTGACATGCTCATTTATCATCCAACTCACGAACCGAGCATTCTGTTAGTGGATGGTAAGAATTGAAATTGTTATGCTGTCACATGAACTAATGAAATCGGCTCCCACAAATAATAGCGCATTATTGATTAGGAGTTTGTTTTCATCTACTATTATATTCATAACCTATCATAACTTCCAATCTATTTGGCGTCAATAAGAACGGACATGCGTGTATTGTTCTAAACGATTCAGTTTTCACTAATATGAAAATTGAGCCGTACCACGGGAAAACCACAATAATGGACTCTGCGTAAGGTATCGACCCGGATCAGCCTGCGCAGTCCTCGCAGGCTAATCCGGGCCGATACATTCCGTCTCAGGGGGATAGAGGTTTAGAGTAATGATTCCTGAAACAGAACATCCACAGGAGGCGAAAAGTGTCTTTCCGGGTTAGCCTGTGCTGCATATGCTTAGGCTGATCCGGATCGATATTTTACGCTGAGTCCACAATGCTGGTTTTTTCGCGCGACGGCTCAGATCTTTTTTAGCCGCGTCTTTGGACAAGGTGTCGGCTCATTGATATATATGTTGGTATATCCGGTAAACTGATATTTTACTGGTAAACTGGTATTTTACCACCTGATTTATTTAATGGCCTTACCAAACAGCGGACATCGCAGGCTGATCTGGGTCGATACATAACGCAGAGGTCATTACATGTATGTTGGTTTTCTCGCGGGACGGTTTCATTGATATTCAGATGATTTATTTGATTATCACAGCATAGGGTGTGTTTAGGTAATAAGAGATACATTGTTGTGAACCGATCAATAAACTCGTTAATTACACGGCCTCTTTACGGACAAATTATGCATGCAGAATTACTAATAAAATACTATTTGGTATATGGACCGTTTTCACCGCAGACTGAGAACCTCGATCAAACTCGATAATGCGGTCGTGAAATGGTCTCATTCGGTCTGCAGAGGGTCCCGCCTTGTCTGCAGCAATCTACGTTTTGGTCTGTAGTGGTCGGGGTTTCAGCGCGATTATTTCTTTACATGCCAAACGTGCCAAACGTGTAGCGCTCTTAACAGAGCTCTAGATCAGGCGAGTATTTCAAATTCTAAAATCCTTATTTGATAAATAAACCCTATGTTGTGGGAACTCAAAAGAATCGTCTCAGTGAGAAAAACATAGGTGGTAAAAGACCACTTTACTCCTCCTTATATGGTCCTTTGGCTCTAGTTAACTCGTGTTTATTCGTGTACAAGTTCTATATCGTCGGGAGGACATATGTTCACACTTACCCTATCAGATGCATTACCTTGATCGACTTGATAATATTTCAATCGCACCCGATCTCTACTCGAGCATACACGAATTATATCCATTCGTACCCTACTATGTAATGCCTAATGCTCAACGTATAGGGTGTTGCTTCTTTGATAGTCGTTGGTCAACGTAATTCTTTCGGCGCCAAAGGCAAAATTTAGGTTTTCGCAAATAATACAGATTCAGGTGAGTCAGCTCGTAACGAGCTGTGTCACCTGAAATCAGCATGTTTTGCCTTTTAGTTATCAGAATAGTCCAAAGGTTTAATAACATGAGACATGGAGACGCCCGATTGTTAACATGGAATAGTCTACTTTAAACAATTCGGCGCTGAAAGAGTTAATTAATATCGAACAAAATAATATATGATAGACACAAAATGCTACATTTATATACACAATATGCTACATTTATATACACAAAATCTACATTTATATACACAAAATCTACATTTATATACACAAAATGCTACACGTACATACATTTATGTACACAATATGCTGCTATCGTCCTGCGATCGTGCCCGATAGTACATGGTCGGGTATAAGTCGGGAAGAGGTCGGATTGATGTATAGAAAAAGGTCTGGCTGGTCTTTTTGGTCGGGTAGACATCGAAAAGGGGTCGGGACGGTTGGTTTAAAGTCGGGGTCTGACGGCGATTGGTCTTGAATTTGTCTAGTCTGGTCCGCTACAGGTCTCACAGAGATCATCCTCTTCCTTCGGGTAGATCCACGAGCAATCACGAGGTCGACCTCGGTCGCGGAATTTGGTCGGTAATGTAGATCGAGGAACTCAGATCGGCGGGAAAACGGGAAAATAAGTAGGAACACACTCATCATTATCAGATCTTCTCGCACAGAAAAAAAAACCGTATGCTCTAACAAAACGCAGAGACTGTGTTGAGATGTCTATATTATGTGAATAGTCCGCAATGATCGAGATTTAGTGTATAGGATCTGAGACCCCACTAACGGGATTGATAGCGCCCACAGTTGTCAATATGGAATGCCCTATGACCGAGCACGTTTCCTTGTGTAATACATAGGGATGGCCACAACTATTCGAATGCTATATCATGATTCGAATTTTCAATTCAAAATCAGGATTATTCTAAAATATATACATATATATATATATAATATATATATAAAAATCAAATTGAGGATACTTGAACTTTTGACACACGCCTTTTTGGTTAAAACTGCAAGTAAAGGGATACCGATGGTCGATTTATTTAAAGTGTCAATACTGTAGATACATGTAACATGTCAAACGGATAATCCTTACATTATGCTGTTTAAGTGATCAGTACAATACCGAAGGTTCCGTTACAAAACGCCGTTACTTCATCTTATAAAACATGTAATTACGGCTTTGTTGAATGATACATCAATCAGACAAATCCATCATTTTGGCCGTGTTGATTATGTTGATTAGCAATATGGTTATGGGAACTTTTCAACAATATTTTGGTTACATGTAAATACAGCAAGAGAAAGGTTACATTGCTCCTAACGGGCAGTTCCCCATTTCTACTCTAATACATGTAATGAGATTCACCCTTCACAACGGTCCCTGTCAATTAATTAAAATCTGAGCACTTTACTGAAGTATTTTTCCCGAACATTTTTTATCATTAGTTCATCGGTTAACCCTTTCCCTCATATAAACGCTTTCGGACACCTCTGCAGCAGACGGCTTTTGAAAACATAGTGACAAAAGAAGAAATTGCACAAAACTTGCAATTTCTCCTTTTGCCACAACGTTTTCGACTTTTCGTCATAGGTTATCCATTCAATTATGGAGATTTTTCTATGTTTTGACAAAATACGTTCAAAGACTTCCGCTGCAGAATTGTCGTATGAGGGAAAGGGTTAAATGCGAGGACTGGGAGATGAACACAATAGATAAGACAACTTTACAGCAAATAACACATTTAAAAACTTCACAAATAGGTCGAATTTTCGAATACTAATGTTTGTATTCGTTGCCATCCCTTGAAATAATTGTTAGTTTCCAATGTGTCTGAAATGCAGCTGGAAAAAAGCGTTAAAAAACCCCATAACATTCAAATTTAGAGCTCATCTGATAAACTTGTAGAATTAATAATAGACGAACTGTTATATGGAAGATCTTTATTAGTATGTCGTTATTCATGTAACATTAACTTATCTAGTCGTATTTGTGTCTGGGGACCATATAGATTATATCCTAGTTGTAAAGTATGTTTCTTTATATTGATTCATTTTCTTAAGTTATACAATTAAACTCTGTTCGCAGACCTTTTAATACCTTTTAATACAATACATACAGTATACGACCTATATCTAGATAATTAGCGTCTGGGCGTTGTGTTCCATCCCAGGATAACAAAACACTATTTGTTTGAATGCTGATCCGAGCCCCTGTACATGTAGCTCAGTCGGTATCGGTGCGGGCTGTCAATCCATGGGTTGTGAGTTCGAACCTCAGCTCAGCCGACATCATTTATGACGTTCCACAAATGTCACTTTGGCAAGCGTCTTCCTCAAATGGGCTAAGAGTTTACGTTGAAAAGTACGCGTAGAAAAGCAACAATTTACTTGAAGTGTATTCTGTGTGGAGTACTGCCATGAGAGAGGTGAACTGACCGATGTGATATGGCTGTAAACTTGTTTAGAACGACGTTTAACCCGAATCAATCAATTTGTCGTATGCCTAACCTAGCCCCGGTAACTCAGTCGGTAGCGACGCCGGCTTTCAATCAAGGTGTTGTGAGTTGGAACCCAGCTAGGCCAACATTATTTCCGACGTTTGACAAAACTCAATGTGACAAGCGTCATTCAACTTCAGCCAATTAGCTAACAGTCTATGTGGAAAAGTAGCCACTTGCTTGATTGATTGCTCGTTTGGGGTTTAACGCCATTTTTAACAATTTCTTAGTTATATCACGGCGGCCAGTTCACCTAAACATGCATTTCCTGGTTTTCCCACACCAGTACTCCACACAACAATCTTCCCAAGCAACTGGCTGCTTTTCCACATAGACTAAGCCCATTAGTGGAAGACGAATGACGCATGTCGCGTTAACTTTTGTCAATCGTCCGAAAGAAAGTTGACCGAGCCAGGATTCGAACTCACAACCCCTGGATTGACAGCCCGCGTCGCTACCTACTGAGCTACCGGGGCTCGGCTGCCAATTGCTTGAAAAGTGTTTTGTATGCAGCACTGGTATGAGAAATACAAGAGACAAATGAGTAGGTGAACTGGTCGCCGTGATATTGCTGAAAACTTGTTAAAATTGGCGTTAACCTCTATGTAATCAATCATTGTTTCCAAGCAACTGGCTGCTTATCCAAAACGACTTTAAACCCATTGGTCGAAGACGAATGACGCTTGTCACAGTGACTTTTGTCAAACGTGGGTAATAGTTTTATCCGAGCCTTGGTTCGAACTTACAACGCCTGGATTGACAGCCTGTGGCTCGGGTATTTAATGAAACAAATAGGACCTGTATTAAAGGGAAACCAGTCATTTGGCATTTACATTCATCGTACATTTAGATTAGCTTATTTTGGTTCGTGTAATATTCACAAATACGTCAGTTTAATTCTTGCAGGACCAAATTTCCTAACGTAGATTCTTTCATGTTCAAAATCGGTAGCCTTTATTGACGCTGCGTGGAAGCGCGGTGTCAGTATTGAATATATTTTAATGTTGAACCATGGGGTGACGTAATCGAAAAGGGAGCAACCAACATTATTATTGTAAGGAAAAACTCTGTAATATGTTTGAAAAGAAAACAACCTTTATGAATCAATAAATTGTATGAACTAATTTAAGAAACATCAAGATGCAAAATGCGTATGTCTTCTACCGTTATTACAAATCTTTAGACACATTTCATTTGTATTTAAGGATGTACTGAACTGAGGTTTTGAAATTTAAAAAAAAAAGTTTTTTTTTTTACTTTCTTATTAAATCTTCTTATTTTGTTGTCAATTAAAACCTGTTTAGCCATTATACCTTTTTATAATTCTTCAAAATTTAAAAAAAAGTGGATAAAATTTGCTTGAGATAAAGGGCCTATTTTTTGCATGAACCTTCAATTTTTTCGTGAGACGCTGTCCAGTTGCCGTGTTTGATTAAGAAATAAAACTGGTAAAAAAGAACATATTAAAGTCCATGTATATAAATTTTAATCTAAAACTTGTATAGTATCATATTGTTTTGAAAAAAAGTAGAAAATATTGGAAAACTTTTTTGACATTTGAAGATATGTTTGAAAAATTAATAAATATATATTCATATTTTAACATTTTTTAGCCATTCAAAGAAGAAAAACTGAAAATATTGCCCAGCGACATATACTTTTCTTATTAAAATCTGATAAATGATAGTAATTGAAATAACGTAGAGAAGTTTCAGAAAAAGTTAAATATTACAAATATGTTTTTTCCTTATTTCAAAGTTTTGAAATTGTCTATTCTTAAATCTGACAAATATGGATTTTCATTAGTGTCAAATAGTGTCTATTTTTTAGCTTTAATTACAATGCATTGCATGAACTTCCAAAGATATGGATATAATACCTTCAGAATGAGATTAAAACCACAAGAAGATAAACAATTAGCATCTCATCTTTCAAATATCGGGAATTTGCGTGAAAACATTTTTTATTTCATGGGCTGAAATAGCGAAAAAAACGCTCACCATAAGGCTTTTATAAATTGATCTAGCAAAAAAAAAAGCCCAGTACCATACCTTTTTTTTTTATTTTTTTAATTTAACATATATCCAACTTTCAAAAAAAAAAAATTACAACAAAAGTTAAATATTATGAAAAATCCACTTTTCAGTTCAGTACATCCTTAATAACGTTTCCTCAACTTTCTAGGCTACGCTTTAATACATAGTTTGATTTACGGCCTTACGGCCCTGACTTTCATCAAAGCTCAGAAAAAAAGTTCACTTTACCCCAAGGTCATAGTCTATGCTTTTTTAATTGTTTGGTTTACGAACCCAAAATTCGGCGGATGTTTTTGACTATTTATAGAATGCTGTTGTATAACGTTCCTCCCCATACAGTTTGTTCATTCAGACCATTGTATTCTTCCTTTATGTTTACTATACATGTGAAATTTTTCTTTTAATTTCATAAATGCTAAATTTTGATCACAAATATCTTTAAAAAAATAAAATTACTTCGTATCTTTTGTTATCATACCTTTGCTAAACTGGGAGAAGAATCCCCCAACTCCTTCCAAAGCTTGTGTCATACTTAACTTATAACTAGAGGCATTGCACTTTAATATATGTTGATATTTAAGCCCCTATGTTTTTGTGTTATCTAATTGATCAGTTAGAGCACATTTAAAACATTTTATTGGTAACAAATTAAGAAACTTCAGCTTGTATGACACATTATAGTTGCAGTCAATGTTAAGCAAACTGTACACCAAATGGTTTCAGGACTAAACTTGTCATTTCACGACTACACTTCACATGCTGAATATCACATAGATCGCAGCATATAAAACGCCTAATCACTTCGTCAAAATTGACCATTTCTGCTCTTGGTAACCTTTTATTATAGGCTATGGTAGCCAGGTGAGCAATATAGGCACATTTTGGCCTTCTTGTTCAAAATAAAGGGACATTTTGCCTTCTTGTTCGAAATATTTACATCCTGTCTGTTTGCACACGTTATTATTGTACTGAACTGCATCTGCTTCCTTTAAGTCATGCTTTAAAATCATGCGCGGCGTCGTTGATGCTTTGCATCAAAATTCGTCTTGTTGTTTCATGTAATGAGATACAAGCTTTCCCACTGAACATGTATTGTTTGCATTTTAGTTATCTAAATATTCCAAAAATGTATAACATAAACGGAAAATTCAATCTTGTCATTGGTGCTGAAAGAGTTTAACAAGTTATTTAATAGAGGTGTCGGATGTTCATAAATTACATGCATAATTATGTATAGATATGGTGAGATCTTGACTTTCTCAAAAATATTGAATCGTTGTATGTAATGAAACCCTTTACTTAAAGTTTGAGAGTCAAGTTAGCCGCCTCGGTGGTGTAGTGGCAATAGAGGGAGGTTGCATGTTCGATCCCCGATCGCGATACCTAAGACTTTAACACTGATATCAATGGCTTCCCTCCTTTGCGCCTAGGGTTGCGGGGTTTATATAACGACTATCTGGTTGGTGTCAGGATAATTGAACACGTAGTACTGATAACTTACCCAGGAAACGCCGTGATATAACTGAATAATTGTTAAAACCGGCCTAAAACCTAAAAACAATCAATAAGTCAACTATTAATGACTTTAAATGAATATAAACCACGTACCGAGTGTTTGGTATGACCCGGCTGGGGATTACACCCGCGACCTCGTGCACTTAATGCGGATACTTTACCGCTACACCAGGGGGGTTACATACACGGTATTTGGAATGATATTCCATCTAACAATAACACAATCCGATCATAAGATATACATATAATTGTCTAAATATTACATTTATATATTTACAGTCTCCAAATGAACCATGTACGCGCTTGATGCTAAGACAGATATAGACAGCTACAGTCATTTCCGTAAGTAAAATACTCGATTAATCATGACGCATGTTTCGTATTTCAACAAAACAAATGCTGAACAAATTGTAACTATATGAAAACTGACAGCATTATGACATCATTACTGACTTTCTCCAGACGAGATCATTATTTATGTTTGTGTTTTTGTTTATTTCGTTCGAAATAAAACATATAACAAAAGGTTAACGAAATGTCTAGAAACAAGGGTGTGCAAACTTTGGTGCAGCAGGAACCATTGAAGAGACATTCGCTTCTGATGTGGCACTGGCCATGAGGAGAATAGACAAGGAAAATTATTCGACTCAGGAGTCAGAATCTTAGCTAAGAAGGAATTTTACACTGTCTCTGTAATAACTCAGTTAAACCCTATGTTGTTAGTATGCAAAACGTCGTTTTAGTTAGATGATTATATGGAGAACTCAAAACAAAGGTGATTGATAAAATGTATTCATCCCTAAAATGAGAGACATTTGTATAAGAAACAGCGAACTATCCGTTATGAATTTATCATAAACAGCAGCTAAGACGACTCTGAAAACATCTTGACTAATGAGAATAGTCTTATTGTCTTAATGTTTGTGATGACTCCTGTTTTGTAAGAATTTTAAATTGTTCAATTTGTGTAAAAGATAAAAACGTGATAATGCGTATAAAATCTAAGCTTGATCTGTCCAAAGTCAAGTTTACAAGAAAATTCGAATAATTTGATAGAGTTATGGTAATCAGAAAACTCAGATCCAGTATAAGTCATTTTTCCTATAATAAAAAGCCCTTTCTGCTTAAAATCATGAGTTTGATATGTTATCATATTGTAACAGTGCATGGTGTGTTGGCTCATATCAAGTCATAACTCTATTACTTAAAAAGAAAAAATATTCATATTATTTAAGTTTAGCATGACATCCCATAAGCAAACTTCATGGACAACTAACTTAAATGTGCAATGCGGGCCAATATGATAAAACTTTCTGTTTGAATCTACCTATAAAACGAAATTATATAAAGTGTTTCCGCTCAATATTTGGAGTTTGCGTAAACGTCAAGGAAACAAACATAAACACCAACTCCTAGCTTAGACCTGTATTGCGCAGAGCTCTAGATAAGGGGCATTTTGCATGTTCTAAAATCCTTACTTGACTATCTAACCCTATGTTGTGGGTACTCAAAATAATCGTATCAGTGAGACGATTAATTTGAGTACCACAACATAGGGTTTGCTTCAATAATAAGAGAGACATTGTGGGAAAAGGAGCTGAATACCCCTCCTTGTCTGCACATCTGGTATTGAGGTTTATGCAATTGAGTGACCCGGTGGTCTAGGGTGTCGACCTCAAACTCCCTTGTATCTGACTCTGCAGCTGTCAGATGGTTGTACGCGATATAGTGTGTACACGATATAGTGCGTACACGATATAGTGCGTACACGATGTAGTGTGTACACGATGTAGTGCGTACACGATACAGTGCGTACACGATATAGTGCGTACACGATATAGTGTGTACACAATATAGTGTGTACACGATGTAGTGTGTACACGATATAGTGCGTACACGATATAGTGTGTACACGATACAGTTTGTACACGATATTGTGTGTACACGATGTAGTGCGTACACGATATAGTGCGTACACGATATAGTGCGTACACAATAGTGTGTGTACACGATATAGTGTGTACACGATATTGTGCGTACACGATATAGTGCGTACACGATATAATGTGTACACGATATTGTGCGTACACGATATAGTGCGTACACGATATTGTGCGTACACGATATAGTGCGTACACGATATTGTGCGTACACGATATAGTGCGTACACGATATAGTGCGTACACGATATAGTGCGTACACGATATAGTGCTTACACGATATAGTGTGTACACGATATAGTTTGTACACGATATTGTGTGTACACGATGTAGTGTGTACACGATGTAGTGTGTACACGATATAGTGTGTACACGATATAGTGTGTACACGATATAGTGTGTACACGATATAGTGTGTACACGCTATAGTGTACACTATCAAACGGGGCTATTGAAGTTAAAAAGCTTATGCTCGATCTGAGCAGTTGGTCTCTATCATTATAAATTATACATTATATTGATTAATTGATTGAATGTTTTGTATTTTATGCCGTTTTTCGACAAGTTTGCAACTATATCATGGCGTTCCCTGGGTAAGTTACCAATACTACTGGTTCATTTATCCTGATACCAGCCAGTCAGTCGTAATGTTAACCCCATAACGGAGGGCAGCCATTTCTACCATTTTTAAGGTATTTGGTAAGACCCGGTTGGGGATTGAACCCGTGACTTCCCATACCCGAGGCGGACGCTCTACCATAACAACACCGAGGCAGTATATATTATATAGCATATACACTAATATAAAGCAATATCACATGAACAAATCATTCCGCCTGTTACGAGCTGCCTCACCCGAATCTGTATTGTTTGCAAAAAGCTCAATATTGTCTTTGGCGCTGAAAGAGTTAAATCAAAACAAACTGATAGATCATCCAGTTCTGTTTTGTCCCGGTTTTAGTATATTTGTGTGACATTAAATCATAATTGGACTGGCAGTCTCTGATAGATTGCACTTTTGTTATTTTTGACGTTAGCTAGTCCAAACCAATGTCAATGACAACTCGAATTGCTGTATGAAGCCATTACGAATTAATGAATGTCTATCAATCTTAAAGAAGGACAATTGACCTTTCGCTTCATTTGTTAGACGGTGGTCAAGCCGCTTGGTAGAGATTTCTGCCAGAGCTCTAGATAAGGGGCGTTTTGCATGTTCTAAACTCCTTTTTTGACCATCTAACCCTATGTTGTGGGTACTCAAAAGAATCGTCTCAATGAGACGATTATTTTGAGTACCCACGACATAGGGTTTGTTTTAATGATAAGAGAGAAATTGTAGGGGAAAGAGCTGAATACCCCTCCTTATTTGGATCTCTGTTCTGTTATACAAATTAATTTCTCCGATGAATGGGATAAAGACGGTTCGACCTCCTTGGTCGGATACAAACGACAGGGTATTTATGAAACGGCAATCGACAATGAATGATGTTAATTGGTATTTACTGCTACAGATTAACGGGAAAGGTGTTTAATAGGTAACTAAAACCGACAATTTATAACCATTTCATACACGAAAAGTCATTGCAGATTACATTCTCAGAATGACTCATTGACACAAACATTTACTAAAACTGGCATTGCAAAGAAACGTAACCCAGTCATATTGGAATGTATTGTTTGTCGTCTTTTAACAGCTTGACTTTAATTGTCTGACAAACTTCAACTTCGGTTACATGAAATGCTATGATATCCGTAGAGATAGGTACGTTTAGTGTTTCTATAGTCGTAACGATTCGAATAAACACGTGCTCTGACAAGATATTTTATATTGTTCGTCAACATTCAGCTTTAGAATACAAACTCCGAATTAAAAGTAACACGCATAATAAAAAAATAACCGACATAGCATAATTTTGTAGAAAACATTTAAGTAGCATCAATGAACGTGGCTTTGGTTCGTTACACATGTCTTACTATATTTATATTGCGTTGATTTTTGCCATATTTTGTGAATCTTCAGTTATTATCGGTTTATAACATACATTCAACTTAGCCATTGAACGCTGTTACAGCGTTCAATTGCTAAGTTGAATTTATGTTTTTAAACCGATAACAACTGAAGATTCACAAAATATGGCAAAAATCAACGCAATATATTTTGATATATATACATCAAAAACTAAATAGTCCTCAGATAGACAAGTAAGGTTCTATGAAAACCGACCGAATATTTATGTTTTGACAAGTAGGAGAATATACATCTGCTTGCGCTTGTACGGTATACATTCTGAGTATGTTCTGTTTACTAACTGTCCCTCGAAAGCGTATGCGAAATACTTAAGATCAGTGTAGATTCAGATCTGACTACGCGAATGCTCAGTGTAATCTTGATCTACACTGGCCCACATATCTCTGACGTTGTTTTTTTCTGGAGTGCCACTCAATTCCAGATCAGTTATTCAGCATGAACAAATGTTAAAAAACGGACAGAGGCTCTAGATAATGTTCTCAACTATTTTCGGCTAGACCAATCGGGCCTTACCACGGAAAGACCGACCGACCATAGTTCTACATAAAAATAGCGAATTTACAACACGATATGATCATCAATATGAGTCGAATTACGCGAAAACCAACATTGTGGACTCCGCGTAAAGTATCGACCCGGATCAGCATAAGCGGCAGGTTAACCCGGACAGACGCTTTTCGCCTCCTGTTGATTTTTTGTTTGAGAAATCGTTACTCTATATCTCTATCCACCTGACAGGGATTGTGTCGGCCCTGATTAGCATGCGCGGATTGCGCAGGCTGATCTGGTCGATACATTACGCAGAATCCATAATGTTGGTTTTGTCCTGTCAGTGTTACCTCGCCGTGCTATCTGGAAGCTGACGAACGGGGAAGACGATGATCAGGCTGCGAACATGCGGTCGTGAAGTCCCAAATGTCAAACCCAATACTTGTAAAATTGTGGTAATGACTTAACCTCCTTGGCGCTCAGGGATCTTGGGTAATCAGGATTAAAGGAGATCTGGTAACTTGGCGAGGGTACGACGTCACATAACTGAACATATATCAAACACCAAACATGCGAACAAGCCATGCTTTTCGTATGACTTTGCTGAATGTGTGCGGCGTTGAACTCTTTTAGAATTGTTCGTGCGTGGAGTGTATTGTTGGATGTATCATACCGTGCAGACAACAATGATATATCTCAGTTTCGGACAAGTGCTGATATAACCTTGTCGTTAATCATGCCAAATACTAACATGTTTCTCTATTGACCCTACTGGCTTTCACCGTCTCACAGAGCTCTACATAAGGGGTGTATATTTGTCACGGTATATTCTTTAACTCTTTCAGCGCCGAATTGTTTAAAGTAGACTCTTCCATGCTCAAAATCGGGTTTTGGACTATTTTGGTAACTAAAAGGCAAATAATGCTGATTTCAGGTGAGACAGCTCGTTACGAGCTGTCTCACCTGCATCTGCATTGTTTGTAAAAGCATCAATATTGCCTTTGGCGCTGAAAGAGTTAAATATCTATACAATGGGTTCTCTAATTTGTTCAGTTCATTGATGTTTAACGCCGTTTTTAACAATTTCTCATTTATATCACGGCGGCCAGTTCACCTACTCATGCATTTCCTGGTTTCCTCACACCAGCACTACACACAACAATACTCCCTAGCAACTGGCTGCTTTTCCACATATACTTAGCTCATTGGTGGGAGACGAATGACGCATGTCGCATTGACTTTTGTTGACCGAGCCGAGCCGGGATTCGAACTCACAACCCCTGGATTGACAGCTACCGGGGCTCGGCATGGGTTCTCTAAAGAATAGTTTCTGTGAATCGAGAGTTCTGAGCAATCAAACGGTTTGAATTTATCAGGTAATGGCAAAGAGTCTATGATCGAAACATCTGGTTTTTCATTCATCTTTATACAGAACAGAGCAGAATTTTATTAACGTTTACATATAAATGTATCTTGTTACATACAAAACATTTTTACATAATATTTAACATCATGTGATAAACAATAGAAATTGACAAGTTCAGAGGAGAATGAACAGAAATTTTTAATTTCATAAATATAGCTTTATAATAACACAGTTTATACTTAATTTTGGTTTGAAAAATAATTATTATTGAAAAATAGAAACAAATATAAATCTAATTCCTTAATTTATAAATTGCACATATTTTAATCATGTCTGCATAAGTTCCTTTCTTTCACTATGAGCTGTAGATATATATTTATATAGGTTAATTAACACATATTTTTTATTGGACTGTAGTAATTCAATAAATTTGTACATATTTGGTGTTTTATGGTTGTAACATTTGATGTATAGTTTGCATCTTTCTCTATATGCTTTACACTTGGTCCTCGATATCCCGTATATCATATAACTGAAATAGACGGTCTATAGCCGAGCCCCGGTAGGTCAGTCGGTAGCGATGCGGGCTGTCAATCCAGGGGTTGTGAGTTAGAATCCCGGCTCGGCTCGGCCAACTTTCTTTCCGACGATTGACAAAAGTCAATGCGACATGCGTCATTTGTCTTCCACCAATGAGCTAAGTCTATGTGGAAAAGCAGCCAGTAGGAATATTATTGTGTGGAGTAAGAAACCCAGGAAATGCATGAGTAGGTGAACTGGCCACCGTGATATAACTGAGAAATTGTTAAAAACGGCGTTAAACCCAATTAATCAATCACTCTCTGTAATCTATATTGCCCATACCTGCCAGACTCTATTCGTAGATTATGTGCAGTTTAACGATGTCTCGTTAGACACCTCCGTGACCCTACATATTAGTACATTTAGATAACTGTCTAAACCAAAACTAGTCTTAACATGCGAGTATAGAATGTTTAAAACATTATTATTTTCCATATCAGAAAACAATTTTTGTACAAATGTTATAGCATCATAAGTATCTGGAGATGTCCAAACGTAAGAAAAACCATATCAATCGAGAATGGTTTTAAAACTATAAGCCCAATTTTTAACACCATTAACAGTACATTCAAATAGTGCGTTTTGATATGGGTTTTCCAAAATAATATTATCTGTCTGCATCAGTTTAAACCAGTATTCAATAACATGTATATATCTACTGACAAACAGTGGGTATCTTTCAAGCTCGCCGTCTATTGCGGCATTACTTGCACTCTATTTTACCCCAAGTATACTTTTACAAAAGGAGGTGTGCACTCTTTCAAGATCTTTCGATTTTGAAAACCCCCAGGCCGGAAAAGCATAATTCAAAATAGAACCCTCAAATGAATCAAATTATTGAAGTTACCAACTAAAAACTGGTTGTTAAGTACAAACGAAACAGTATAATTAAAAACAACACCCAAATAATGAAAATCATTTACAACCTTTAGTAGCTCATTGTTATAAAACCATTGTTCGCGACAACCAACGGGACCTCTTTTGCGAAATACAACAACCTGTTGACTTCAAATCCCCAGTATTGACAGTAATCATACACATTATTTAAACTATTTTGGAGATCCAGTTGAGAGTTTCCAACGATGACCATATCATCAGCAAACAATAGAAGAAGTAGGCATAAGTCGTACAGAGAATGTCCGCAATCAACATCTTTTTGTAAAAATAATTCGAGATACTCTAAAACTAGCGCAAAAAGGACCGGTGAATTGTTTTGGCCCTGTGTTAAATCTACTGATATATCGAAAAACTCCGAATAGCGACCGCAGTATTTAACACAAGATTTAACAACCGAGTACATAGCTTTAAAGGATCTCAGTATTTTGCCATCTAGGCCCATTTTAAATAATTTGTACCATAATGCATTTCTATAGACTGAATCAAATGCCTTTTTGAGATCTATAAAAGTACATGGTAATCGTAGTTTGTGCGTCAATACATGTTGTATCATATTATGTAAAACAAAGACAGCATCTACAGTTCCCACTGTTTGCGGAATCCAAATTGTGCATCAGAGAAAACTATTATCATCAATCCATTTATGTACTCTTCCAGTCAAGATACTTGCATAAATTTTACCCATATTACTAAGTAAAGTTATTCCTCGATAATTGTTCCGGTCACTGTGATTCCCTTTTTTATGTATAGGTACTTTGAATCCATGAGACCAGATTTTAGGAAACTAACCAGCATCAAACACTTTGTTGAACATATCGGTTACATGGACAATTAGTATATCAATCGATTCAATAAAATATTCGTTTAAAAGATTATCACTTGTACATGATGCTTTATTTCGATGTAATCGTTTAACAGCCGCCATGACTTCCGCAGTGGTTATTGGTTCATTCAATTCCTGAAACGTAGGATTATCATTATTCAGTCGCTTTCTTCATTAAACGCCTCAACTTCATTAATAAATGTAGCTCTAATATCATTAAATACGTCAGAAAAATGTGATTTAAACACTGTTGTTGTTTTTGTTTTTAAAGTGTTGCCAAAAATCCCTATGTTTAGAGTTAAGTAAGTGTATCAACTCTATCGCCTGCTTAATTGTGTGAGCTTGCTTCTTTGTGCGCACAGTGTATTTGTACATCTTTTAAAGATCACTTAAAACTATTCTGTTTGTATCAGACTTATCATTATTTAAACTATACAATGCTTGTTTGTATGCCCTTTTTGCATCGACACATTCTGCATCAAGCCACTTGTTATCGCGATTTGACTTGTGAGCATCGCTATAAGTACATTTGAAAATTGGAGTAGCTATATCTTGAATTGTATTTGAAAAATTCAAAACCATAATGTCAATGCTATTATGGTCCGATGAAACGGTATCGTTTATTATAGAATTAAATATAGATTTGAATTGGTCTCTAAAGTAAGATTAGATTGTTCTTTTTATTTTTTAAAATTTTGAATTAAAACCGTTTTCAACATTTGAATTTTTGTCACGCCGACGGTAGGGCGGTGTATGGAAACAAACTAGCTTTCGCGACTAGTATAGGACTGGTTCACGTTATACCAATTAAATTCCTCCTTTGTTTTCATGTAAATCAACCAGTTTCAATCCTCAATGGTTACACTTTCTAAACAGTGTACAGGTATAACAACCTATATCATTGAAAAGAGTTCCCTCTAAGCTTTAAAATAATGCAAAGAAAATTGGGTGTATTATGCAAGAAATAATTCACCCCACGAAGACTGTTACCGTCATTTTGAACGCAATTTGGCAGGGATGAAACTGTATTTTTACATACCGTCTACTTCCTCTAAGATCAAATAAAACATTTACAGTGCTTTTTTGGTGAAAATATACACTCATATCTACAGAAACAAATTGTTTATGGACTATTTAGCTGTAGATCAGAATAGTCGCGGATGTATTTGGCGTAATTAAACCTAGATCAGCCAACTCATCCGCGAAGTCGGATGTGAATCTACACTGTTCGTCAGAAATATCCAGACCTTTTCAATAAATGTCTGTGAACTCACAGCATGAAGGCGAAGGTTGGTCTTTTTCCGCACGTTTTATAATTAGGCTTAATCGCATTTATCCACGGTTGTGCTTTTAACCGGAATGAATGTATATTGTTTTATGGCGCATCGACAGCTAAGGTCATTTAGCGCGCAATTAAATTTAATTATTCATGATCCCTGGGTAAACAAACCAGTACTAGGCTAGAAAATGTGCCTTGCCCAAGGGAACTCCACCATGACCATAGTGCTGCAACTGGGGATCGAACCCGGGACACCCGGTTTCGAAATCCCCGACGCTAACCACTCGACCACAGCGGATTCCTTTTAACCTTTTAACCGGAGCCTCGCGTGATCATTTATGTTACTAAGCTAATGAAATGTGCCTTGCCAAATGGCACTTCATCATGACCAAATGGAACCCGTTACGCGCGGTAAAAATCACGCATGCTAATGACCAAGCCATGACGGATTCTTTTACCGAATGATATCAGTCCATATCGCTTGAATGCAACAGTAACATATTTTCACTATATTGATATTTTGACTTCCCCGAATATTTAGTTCAACTTATTTATTTATTCAGTGTTGATTGAATTGCTAAGTCGTATTTTAGACAGCTGTAAATCTATATGTAGACAGGCTATTGACGGGCCTTTTGTTTTCTGCATACAAATTAGGCCAGAACATATCATATCAAGTCCTAATCGATTTTTGAATCAGATTACCGGTCAGACTGGCCTAATTTATAAACATGAAACTCGGATCCAATAATAGGATAATGATTGAGCTATCCCGTGAGAAAACCAACATTGTGGGCTCTGTGTAAAGTATCGACCCGGATCAGCCTAAGCATGCCGTTCAGGCTAACCCGGACAGACTCTTTTCGCCTCCTGTGGATTTTCTGTTTTAGGAATCATGACTCTATACCTCTATCCCCATGGGACGTAATATGTCGGCCCGGATCAGTCTTCGCGAACTGCGCAGGCTGATCTGGGTCGATATATTGCGCAGAGGCCATAATGTTTGGGACGGCTCAATGATGATGCTGTAAACACACAACTACACATAGCAAAATGGATGTTATAGTGTACTGTTGCATGGACACTTTCAATGATCCGGTGATGTCGTGCAACTCTTTCCAAAACATTTACAGACACTTTCTGATCATGGTGAACACTTTCTCGTGTTCCTACAATGTTTTCAAACGTCGTCTGCTGCAGAAAATAAGCCTCTATGAGTATTATGGTTAATCTATATTATGAACCGTCACGCGAGAAAACCAACAATGCGGTAAATTATCGACCCGGATCATCCTAAACATGCCGCGCAAGCTAACCCGGAGAGACACTTTTCGCCTCCTGTGGATTTTCTGTTTCAGGAGTCATTACTCTATACCTCTATTCACATGAGACGGAATATGTCGGTACGGATCGGTCTGCGCGGACTGCGCAGGCTGGTCAGGTTTGATATGCTACGCAGAGGCCATAATGTTGGTTTACTCGCGGGACGGCTTATGTCAGCGTTGATGTGGAACAGAAATAATGGATTCTCTGAAACATTTATGTCTTTGCATGACACAAAAACATTGCAGTTACATTTCCTGGAATAAATTCTAGGAATTGCGAAACTGCAAAGCAACACGGCATGCCTAATATCCTATCCTAATTGGAACGGACATGCACATATGCTGAAACGTATTTCATAGGCGCACTAGGAAAACACTAAGGCATTGAGATTGCAAACGCATTATAATACAAGCATACTGCGACGATGGTTCTCTCTTGTCTCTACTCTCACGACACCGCACGAATAATGAAACAAGCTATCGAGTTGTCGCGAGAACAGCGTCTAATTCACTTGAATATTTCTTCTCCTCCTGTAAAAGTACGGGAAACGGAAGTTGTAATGGCTATGTGAAGTTCTCTCTGGTTGGTCGAAATTTGGTCGTGTCCGGATATTTAGCTAATCAGCGATCAGGTAATAGGAAACCATTTATTCTTGTGTCGATATATTTAGTTTTGACGTGTCTGTGTTTTCCGCGGAAATGGTACCCCTTACGGCAACTCAAATATTAAGAAAACGAAGAGACGGTTAATAATCGGGACGATCATTCGATGTAGCAACTGATGGGTTACACAACGCACACCGAGTGGTTTCTAAATTCGGAAAACTGTGGGAGGAGATAGTTTTCGCCCGTTTCCATAGCAACGGTGGTTTCTATGGCGACCAAATTACAAAAGGAACAACTAGAGCCTAGACCCTTCATCCCTACCAAGTTTGGTCGAAATCCGTTGAATAGTTTTGGCGCTACGCTTGCCACAAACATTTTACAAACAAACAAACGGACAGAAACGAAGTCTCTAGATGAGAGAACCAATAAATTTGAAAAAGCAGTATTTTCAAGGCAAGGTTGCTTGAAGTAAATTAGACATTCATGGCACGCATCTGTCTTTTGAAAACAGTGTACATGTAGCAGAAGTTTCGATTGCTCATACGAACACTCAGAACTGCTGCTGTGCTTTTTTGCTTGATGTGACTTTATCACTGGCCAGCTTTTCATAATAGATACAGCAGACCAAACATAAAGGAATCTAACATAGGTCCAACGATCATTCGAACATGTCGATAAATCGAAGTAATTTATTGATCCCTTTCGAGTTCGAGTCGAGTGTATGTTATTTTACCAATGTGATAACTCTGGTAAAGTATAAACCAAATTAGAAACAGAACAGAAACAGAAATTACGACCCAGTGCTTAGAATTAAACTTCATGCTTCAAATAAGGCTCATGATTGGTCAATTTGGAGGACGAAGTTGCCTCTGACCAATCCGATACTTGAGCACAAATACTGAGCACAGATTTAACTTGTATAGTTTTGAAGCCTGACCTAAGCGAATTTCAATAATTCTAGAATTATATGAGCATGTCACACGAATGTAGGTTACGAAACTATATTGATTGTTTTGTATTTTACGCCGCTTTAAACAATTGTTCAATTATATCACGGCGTTTCCTGGGTGAGTAACCAGTACTACTGGTCAATTTATCCTGATACCAGCCGAGCCCGGGTAGCTCAGTCGGTAGCGACGCGGGCTGTCAATCCAGGGGTTGTGAGTTCGAATTCCGGCTCGGCCAACTTTCTTTCCGACGATTGACAAAAGTCAATGCGACATGCGTCTTTCGGCTTCACCAATGGGCTAAGTCTATGTGGAAAATCAGCCAGTTGCTTGGGAAGATTGTTGTGTGGAGTACTGGTGGTGTGAGAAAACCAGGAAATGCATGAGTAGGTGAACTGGCCGCCGTGATATAACTGAGAAATTGTTAAAAACGGCGTTAAACCCCAATCAATCAATCAATCAATCCTGAAACCAGCCAGTCAGTCGTATTGCTAACCCTGAAACCAAGAGCGCCAATGAGGGCAGCCATTACTACCATGTTAAAGGTATTTGGTATGGCCCGGTCGGGGATCGAACCCGCGACCTGCCGCGCCCAAGGCGGATGCAATAACACTACACCAGTGAGGTAGTACGAAACTATAACATTTTGAAAACGTTCTCCGTGCTCTGAATTGAACGCCATATAAGACTTCTGATTGGTCAATTTGGAGGACGAAGTTGCCTCTGACCAATCCGATACTTGTGAACAAATTCTGAGCACAGATTAAACTGCTATAGGTTTGGAGCCTGCAGAACTTCGGGGTTAAATGACCGGCGCATTTCCAGATCACGCAGCTCCTCCGCGATGAATGCTGAATCCGCTTGGAGATACCAGGGTTAGAAACAAACTGCAGTAGAAAAGCCAACATTCGAGGTAGACATTTACTTACATAAACCAACATTGTGTATTCTGCGTAAAGTATCGACCCGCATCAGCATATGTGTGCCGTATATATACAAGCTAACCCGGACAGACACGTTTCGCCTCCTGTGGATATTCTGTTTCAGGAAGCATTACTCTATACCTCTAGTAGGAGCCTGATGTGCGCCAACCTCGGTACCAAGGATATTCATAAAATATATGATATCATATAGTTTATGAATAGCCTGGGTACCGAGGATGACTGTGCACATGAAAGAAGCATACAATTGAGTGTTCTGTTGCATGTAGCAACTGCAAAGAATCAGGGTGTGCTATTCTATTTCTAGAATGTCTGACATCTTACCAATTTATGTTACCTTATATAGTATAATAGTGATGTTACTTTAAAATATTTTATATATCTTATGAAGCACGCGACTTCTTATCGTTATGCATTATTATTTGTGTTGAACATCAGTGCATGCACTATTAAAGTATATATGTCATTATAAATGGATGGAAATCATCTAGAGGCCTTATCTGAAGGCACTGGTCATCTCAATGATACAATCAGACCATCTTCCTATGCAAATATGTGTATAGCATTAAATATAGTGTTAGACCTTCGCTAAATATCCCATTATAAAGTAGCAAAAGGTGGTACCAGAATACGGTTAAAAAGCATTTTTTTAAATACTTTCAACCACTTGGATTCATTAGGACTTTTATTTGTTATAGATGACACTTTTATGAGTAATAAACATTTGGCAGATATTCTGTTGCAATTAGTGTAAGGTTCAGCCCTTATTTGTCACAAAATGCCTGTACTATATCCCCATGATACGGAATGTGTCGATCTGGATCGGCCTGTGCGGACTGTGCAGGCTAATTTGGGTCGATAAATTACGCACAGTCTATAATGTTTGTTTTCTCGTGGAAAACTGGTGATAGTGACAACACTTTCGAATTTTGGATTTTTAAATGTTCATATAGTTCAATCTGTTTAATTGTGTTTGCTATATATATGTCGGCTTCTTATTCATTGTCGTCGTAATGGACATTAACAGCAACGTTATTTTTTATGTTTAACAACTTTGGGCTGTTTTAAACGTAATAGTTTTCATTGGTTTTAGTACTTTTGAAATGTCGCGGCGCTAAGTTCATGGTGGATTGCCCTTGTGCAAGACATATTTCTTAGCCTAGTACTGGTTTGTTTACCAAGGTATCGTGAATAAGTAAGTGAACTGCCGCCGTTTTCTTTTTTAAATGTCGTATGCATAATTTTAACTGTAAAGTAGTAATACACAGTAATTCAGTTATGATTTAATATTTATTATGAAAAGCAAGTTAAAGCGATTAAAGCATGAACTCTCAGAACTACTGCTACTCTAGATGCATAGTGTACATATTCGTTTCATGAAATGTGTCGAGTTAAGAGGTATATTCGAGTTATCGAGAATGTACTGTATGTGGTTGGAAAATTTGATAATTATTGTCAGAACTACTGCTACACTAGATTCATAGTGTACATATTCGTTTCATGAAATGTATCGAGTTAAGAGGTATATTCGAGTGATCGAGAATGGACTGTATGTGGTTGGAAAATTTGATAATTATTGTCAGAACTACTGCTACACTAGATTCATAGTGTACATATTCGTTTCATGAAATGTATCGAGTTAAGCGGTATATTCGAGTTATCGAGAATGTACTGTATGTGGTTGGAAAATTTGATAATTATTGTCAGAACTACTGCTACACTAGATTCATAGTGTACATATTCGTTTCATGAAATGTATCGAGTTAAGAGGTATATTCGAGTTATCGAGAATGGACTGTACGTGGTTGGAAAATTTGATAATTATTGTCAGTACAATTCTTAAAGTAGGCTCTTCCATTTTCAAAATCGGGCGTCTCCATATCTCATGTAATAAAAGTTTTGGACTATGTTGATGATTAAAAAGGCAAACAATGCTGATTTCAGGTGAGACAGCTCGTTACGAGCTGACTCACCTGAATCTGTATTGTTTGCAAGAACCTCAATATTGCCTTTGGTTCTGAAGGAGTTAAGGATTTGCACGGCATAAGGACTGGTGAACACCGACGTGTCTTTATATTGATCGTGTTTACCAACATCAAACCGACGGTGTGAATTACATGTGACACTGATCTGTTGACCTTTTCACATATTCAGTCGACGTCAATCTTATTTTGCAGTAGGTGACGTTTGAAGACATTGCATAATGTTAAGGAATTACTCTTTCTTTTCCACAATGTTTACAACTCTGACAATAAATATGGGCTTCAAATTTGCCAGCAGATACATGTTTTCTAATCTGAAAATCTTTGGACGGTCGGGCAATGTATGTATAACTGCAGCTTGACATGTTCATGCCAGAACAGCATGAATCATACAGTATTCTAATCGACATTAGCAATGACATACGAAAACCGACCTTCATAGATATTTTAATTTAAAAATTAGTTGATTGATTGGGTCTTTAAGCCGTTTCGCCAATTTTTCATTCAAATCACGTCGGCAAGTTAATCTACCCATGTATTTCCTGGCTTTCTCATACCACTACTCCACTAAACAGACTTTCCAAGCAACTGGCTGCTTTTGCACATAGACTGTTAGTCCAATTGGCCGAAGACGAATGACGCTTCTTGTCACAGCTAAAATGAATACTAAACAAGATATGTTTGCATACGTGCATGGATATATGTTGGACATAATATTGCACCATATGTAGGACTCGATAGGGAACGGGGAAATCTTGATCACACTGTGCGGGGTCGCGCTTTGATCTGGAGCTTCGCTAAGCGTATACTCCACGGGCCGGTTGTTCAAAACTCGGATAATATTAATCCTCGATAAATCCCGGTTAAAGTTATCAAATTTTGTTAAAAAACGGATAGCGGTTTTTCAAAGTGTGGTTAACTTTTATACGGATAATATTTATCTAGGGTTAAAGTTATCACATTTTGTTAAAAAACGGATAGCGGTTTTTCAAAGTGTGGTAAACATTAA
Organism: Serripes groenlandicus; assembly: GCA_031761405.1. NCBI lineage: Eukaryota > Metazoa > Mollusca > Bivalvia > Cardiida > Cardiidae > Serripes > Serripes groenlandicus. Next base: position 141,494,119 of record JASEVX010000004.1, read on the forward strand.
TACGGATAATATTTATCCAGGGTTAAAGTTATCAGATTTTGTTAAAAAACGGATAGCGGTTTTTCAAAGTGTGGTTAACTTTTATACGGATAATATTTATCCAGGGTTAAAGTTATCAAATTTTGTTAAAAAACGGATAGCGGTTTTACAAAGTGTGGTTAACTTTTATACGGATAATATTTATCCAGGGTTAAAGTTATAAAATGTTGTTAAAAAACGGATAGCGGTTTTTCAAAATGTGGTTAACTTTTATACGGATAATTTTTATCCAGGGTTAAAGTTATCAAATGTTAAAAAACGGATAGCGGTTTTTCAAAATGTGGTTAACTTTTATACGGATAATATTTATCCAGGGTTAAAGTTATCCGAGTTTCAAACAACCCGCCCTTCAAGGTAGGTTTTCGTGTAACGTAATATGATTTAAAACGGCAGATAGACCAACGTTAGACACGGGCGTAGCTTTGCAATACTCTATGTGTAGGCCGTCTCGTGAGAAAATCAACATTGTTGACTCTGCGTTAAGTATCGACACGGATCAGCCTAAGCATGCCACACAGGCCTACCCGGATAGACACTTTTCGCCTCATGTGGATTTTCTGTTTCAGGAATCACTACTCTATACATCTATCCCCCTAAGACGGAATGTGTCGGCCGGATCAGTATGCGCGGACAGCGCAGGCTGATCAGGTCGATACATTACGCATATGTCTATCGCCGCAGCTGCATTTTGGGGCCTAAAGGGAGCTACGCCCCTGGCACGTATGTGTGGATTAATAGTTTGAATATGTCTAACAAATCCCAATCATTACAGATATGGATATATCGGGAACACGGTGTACCCTTTTTACACTTGTGGACTAATTTTGAAGCGTCTTTACCAGACAACTTATGAAAACAGCGTAGCAAAAGGAGAAATATCTCATAATACATGAGCAATTTCTCCTTTTGTTACTATTATTTCAACTCCAATAATTAATTATCCGTTCTTTTACGGAGTATAGTTGTATTTCAGCCTAGATGATTTTCAAACTCATCTGCTCTGCAGTTGTGTCCCATGTGGGTGGTAAAGGTTCAATGACAGATGAGTTAAGCCTTACCACGAGAAAACCAACATTTTGGACTGTATCGACCCGGATCAGCCTAAGTATACCGTGCAGGCTAATCCGGGCGGAAACCTTTCTCCTCCTGTGGATTTTCTGTTTCAGGAATCACTACATTAATCCTCTATCCCCCTGATACGAAAAGTGTCGCCCCGGATTAGCCTGCGCGGACTGCTCATGCTAATATGGGTCGATACATTACGCAGAGTCCATAATGTCGGTTTTCTCGTGGTACGGCTCATTTATTGATTTATCTATTTATTGGGGTTTTACGCCGCTTTCGACAATATTTCAGTTATATCACGGCGACAGTTCACTTATTCGTGATCCCTGGGTAAACAAACCAGTTCTAGGCTAGAAAATGTGCCTTGGCCTAGGGCACTCCACCATGACCGTAGTGCCGCGACTGGGGATCGATCCCAGTACGGCTCATTTAGAGTCGTTTGTAACCGTCTGATTGTCGTCATGGCCTTGTGTTCGCAAACAACTCAATTGTGTGCAAAGTACGGGTAACCATCACATCATATAAATTATTAAGCCTTGGCTTTCCGCCATACGTGAACTGGCCGCCGTTATATAACTGAGAAATTGTTAAAAACGGCGTTAAACCCCAATCAATCAAACAAACTTTCCGCCATACAACAATTCTGCAGTCAACTTTGATAACGATGTTGACGTTTTATTTCACATTGTTTTTATAACCGCACCTTGAGACCATTGCGTGCAAATACCGAAAGAGTTTTCCATCGCATAATCAAAAAATCGACGCACATTATATAGAAACGGTGAATAATGAATTATGAATTAATCAGAATGCGGTAGAATAACTTTGAACCTTCGGGGAAATTATGATAGTGAATAATGATTATTTTTAATGTAAAATGTTTGCAATAAAATGCATGTAGATGAAATTCTATCACAGTATGACTGGGTCCTGACATTTGGCTCCTACCAACATACTACTAATGTAAGAATTGAAAAATGTTTAAAAACTTTGTGGCAAAAAAGGAGAAATTGTTCTCTTTGTGCAAATTCTTCTTTTGTCACATTGTTTTCAATGTGCAGAAACGTTAGAAAGCGCATAGATATATATTGGAAAGGATTATTAAAGTTATATAATCGGCAGGCTATGAAGGCAACATAATAACATATCAAACATTCATCTATCCTATAATTGATACATATCGCCATGCAAATGGGGCATAAAATTGCATTAGCATGTCTGTTCAATGAATATATAGTAGTTTTGCATATAATTGAAGTTTTTTATTTTTTAAAAAGACAACTAAACATGACATATAGCCATACCTTCCCGAATACCAACCTTAGTGGATCCATTGCATGTGTAGATATAGATCTGTCATATTGTCCACGCAATCGGATAAGAAAAAACATGTGTAAAACGTTTGAAGAAAGCTAATGTGACTAACTGATTAACACAGTCGGATCTGGTTCTACAATGGTCGCAAATGCCATTTATGGACCGATTGCAATTGGTTCGGTACAAACTAACAACCAAATAACGTAATTCGCAAACCAGTTTTACATTTGACACCCTGTACACAGTTCAGATTCGCAGTCGAGTCCCGGTAGCTCAGTCGGTAACGACGCGGGCTATCAATCCAGGGGTTGTGAGTTCGAATCCCGGCTCGGCCAACTTTCTTTCCGAGGATTGACAACAATCATTGAGTCATGCGTCATTCGTCTTCCACCAATGGGCTAAGTCTATGTGGAAAAGCAGCCAGTTGCTTGGGACGATTGTTGTGTGGAGTACTGGTATGCGAAAACATATGAGTAGGTGAACTGGCCGCCGTGATATAACTGAGAAATTGTTAAAAATGGCGTTAAACCCCAATCAATCAGATTGGCGGACAAGCGAACATGTTCTGTTTAACGTTGGATCAATCGTCTAACTTCAGTTAATTTAGTACAAACTGTCTAAGAATGGGATTGTCTCAAGGCCGAACTGTGACAGAATGTGTCTCGACGATTTCAATCAGAATTAACCGACTTACCTTATCCTTTCCTTCATTCAACATATCTGCAGCAGACGACATAGGAAGCATCATTCTAGTCAAATATTAACACTATCTATACATGAAAGTGTATTCATTTAATGGAGTAGAACATATTCTGGCAGATGTCGACTGCTGCAAAGGCGTTCAAAGGCGTCTTCAATTGGAAAAGGGTTAACGTCACTTGTATCAAAACTGTGTGTCGTCTAGAGGAGAACTATTTAATCAATTGAATGTATCGTAATTGTTTACGGTCTTAAGTCCTTTAAAGACATGGTTTAACAGTTTCAAACTTTGCTACTCTTTTTCGGATTGTTCATGTTTTCGATTCATTTCATGTTGCGACCTTTGCGGCCACATTGCGGCCCCACGTGTACGAGTGGCCCAACACTCAGATAAAAATAATCAGTGCATGAGTGTGTGAACTAATCAGTGCATGGGTGTCTCAACTAATCAGTGCATAAGTGTCTGAACTAATCAGTGCATGAGTGTCTCAACTAATTAGTACATGGGTGTCTCAACTAATCAGTGCATGAGTGTCTCAACTAATTAGTACACGGGTGTCTCAACTAATCAGTGCATGAGTGTCTCAACTAATCAGTACATGGGTGTCTCAACTAATCAGTGCATGAGTGTCTGAACTAATCAGTACATGAGTGTCTCAACTAATCAGTGCATGAGTGTCTCAACTAATCAGTACATGAGTGTCTCAACTAATCAGTGCATGAGTGTCTCAACTAATCAGTGCATGAGTGTCTCAACTAATCAGTGCATGAGTGTCTCAACTAATCAGTACATGAGTGTCTCAACTAATCAGTGCATGAGTGTCTCAACTAATCAGTGCATGAGTGTCTAAACTAGTCAGTGCATTAGTGTCTTAACTAGTCAGTGCATAAGTGTCTCAACTAGTCAGTGCATGAGTGTCTGAACTAATCAGTACATGAGTGTCTCAACTAATCAGTGCTTAAGTCTCTCAACTAATCAGTACATGAGTGTCTCAACTAATCAGTGCATGAGTGTCTCAACTAATCAGTACATGAGTGTCTCAACTAATCAGTACATGAGTGTCTAAACTAGTCAGTGCATGAGTGTCTTAACTAGTCAGTGCATGAGTGTCTCAACTAGTCAGTGCATGAGTGTCTGAACTAATCAGTACCTGAGTGTCTGAACTAATCAGTACATGAGTGTCTCAACTAATCAGTGCATGAGTATCTCAACTAATCAGTACATGAGTGTCTCAACTAATCATTGCATGAGTGTCCTCACTAATCAGTACATGAGAGTCTCATTTAATCATTGCATGAGTGTCTCCAATAATCAGTGCATGAGTGTCCTCACTAATCAGTACATGAGTGTCTCAACTAATCATTGCATGAGTGTCTCCACTAATCAGTGCACGAGTGTCTCAACTAGTCAGTACAACTTGAAGTCTGTTATTCGTATACAATGAACACTATCATACTATGTCAGTTAGAACATAGTTCTTATGTAATTATGAGCTCGTCCCTGGGAAGAGGCACAGGTTGACTTTTGGGAACAGTGCAGATCCATATAAGTATGTGCATCCGCACAGTGTAAGTCAGATCTCCACTGCTCACATAGTATTAACATATGCGTGTCAGAGGCTTCTGTCAAATTACGTAGATTATAATAAGGCGCCCTGTTGTACAGACTGATTCTAACCTACATTCTTCATAACAGCCAACTTGTACCTTTTACCATGCACTGGCTAATTTGTAGATCATCATCATGTGTGGCTTACACGACTTTTGAAAACATTATGGCAAAAGGAGAAATTTCTCATGATGAGAAATTCCTCCTTTTGTCACAATATTTTCAACTTTATTCAATACTTATTCTTTTTAACTATAGAGAAAATCACTATTTTTTAATAAATTTTAAAAATCGATTGTCGAAAATTGTTGGAAAAGGTTAATCAGTTTTGGTAAGAAGGGAACCCATTGCTTCTTTCGGCGATTAATGTCGGTCTGGCTTGATAATGTGTATGTTTGTGAGATATTGTAGGTACTATATTAAATCGCATGCCCTCCGGAAGTACAATTGTTAGCAAGAAAGCCGTGAAATTTACGAGACAGGAGAACATTGAGCAAATTTCACTGGTAACGATTTCACGCTACACCGGTACTTCTCTTAGTTAAATCTCACGCGCTAAACGCGACTATTAACAAGATGTGCCATGTTACAAACTAAATAAAACTACAATTACGCATAACGCAGTCCAAGATCAGTCTTCTCATTTGGGCATTCGAATCTTGGTCTATATCGTTCGCTACGCATACTGAAGTAAGACCGTACGTATGTACGTACCCACACGAGTCTTTACTTTTCGTTCGCATCTGATTTGAGCTAGTGCATGGGGAAATGTATAATTGAGCCGTCTCGCGAGAAAACCAACATTGTGGACTCTGCGTAAAGTATCGATCCGGATTAGCCTAAGCATGCCGCGCAGGCTTACCCGGATAAACACTTTTCGCCTCCTGTCACTTTTCTGTTTCAGGAATCATTACTCTATATTTCTATTCCCCTGAGAGACGGAATGTGTCGGCCGGATCAGTCTGCGCGGACAGCGCAGGCTGATCTGGTCGATACATTACGCAGATGTCTATCGCCGCAGCTGCATTGTGGACATTGCGTAAAGTATCGATCCGGATTAGCCTAAGCATGCCGCGCAGGCTTACCCGGATAAACACTTTTCGCCTCCTGTCACTTTTCTGTTTCAGGAATCATTACTCTATATCTCTATTCCCCTGAGAGACGGAATGTGTCGGCCGGATCAGTCTGCGCGGACAGCGCAGGCTGATATGGTCGATACATTACGCAGATGTCTATCGCCGCAGCTGCATTGTGGACTCTGCGTAAAGTATCGATCCGGATTAGCCTAAGCATGCCGCGCAGGCTTACCCGGATAGACTCTTGTGGATTTCAAGGAATCATTACTCTATACCTTTATCCCCCTGAAACGCAATGTGTCGGCCTGGATCAGTCTGCGCGAACTGCGCAGGCTGATCTGGGTCGATACGTTACGCAGAGGCCATACTGTTGGTTTTCTCGTGGAACGGCTCATGTTTGTATTTTTGTAAAGGTGTAGGTTCAGATCATCTTGTCGACCAGTCCAAGTATTTTAGTTAAAGACTAATCCATTACGTGGAACTAGAACTTTTATAAAAAACAAAATGGTGATTGCAGTTGCTGAAATTATTATCTTACCTGTTTTATACAGAACGATTTGGTAAGCGACATATTGGTTGACATGTCAATTTAAATAGACCTGGCTTCAAAACTGTAAACAAATTACTTTGTACTGAGAAATTGTGCTAAAGTATGTGATTGGTCAGAAGCAAGTTAGTTCTCAAAATTCAGCAATCAAAAACTGAGCACAGAGAACGTTTTCAAAGTTTTATAGTTTCGAGTCCTGTATGTGTCAGTCATCAGATTTATAAACGAGTGAGTGAAGTTATTGTCTGTTTTTAATGATATGGTATTGATACATGCTATATATTAAATATTTCGTATAAATACCTGCACATTTTCAGGCGCAAACTCATGATGAGTGTCATGCGTAAATCAAACACGACGGATTAACATTTCGTATTCGACTAGTATGGTAATGCTACGTCACTGAAATATGATTTGACGTCATTGAAATATGATTTTACGTCATTCAAAACATGGTAGCTGGGCATGGTTCACAGGCCAATGGTAAATGATAGTATATGTGTAAATTATGTTACTTCTTTCTTTAGAATATAGACATTTATTTATGTTTCTTTATTCTGTCTTAAAAGTTATACATGGTAATTAACCCTTTCCCTCATATAGACGCTTTCTGACGCATCTGCAGCAGACGGCTTTTTGAAAACATAGTGACAAAAGAAGAAATTGCACAAAACGTGCAATTTCTCCTTTTGCCACAATGTTTCCCACTTTTTGTCATAGGTAATCCATTCAATTATGGAGATTTTCTATGTTTTGACAAAATACGTTCAAAGTCGTCGGCTGCAGAATTGTCGTATGAGGGAAAGGGTTAATAAAAGGAAAATTATGTTGTAGTACCGCTACAGGTTTAAATATTGCCTACTCGGAGCGTGAACAAGTTGACGTCTATCTCCACCTTCGGTCTCGCGAGATATAAATTATCCACGCCCCGCGTAGGTAGTACAATACTAAAACATGTATCGCTCCTGCAGCATAATATTTCCTATTTAATGCATGTCTGCGGTTTCTGCAAAGATGATTAGACCTATTCGCGACCTTTTCTGATCCAGAGTAACCTATGAGTGTAAAGGGCATGTTCAATGGAACTCACTGCGATCCATCAGTTACGACAAGTGTTCAAATGCCGGTTCCGCATTGTGACATGTTTGAACCAGGCGACAGATGAAAATATTGTTGCAAAACAGAACATGCTCAAGATGAGCAATTTCTCTTTTTCCCACAATGTATTCAATAGTTATAATTCACTTATCATTTCAAATACATCGTGTGCAGCAGAGTTATTGTACGGGAAAGGGTTAAGCAATCCTCTGGCTTTATACCAAAAGTAAACCATCCGGGGGGGATTGAGTGAAAGGGTCCAGTATGCTAGATATAAACTAATTTGATTCGCCAGGGTCATTGCCTTACAATTATACGATATAGCATCGGCTTTCACCTACCAGTGACGTTCTGAACTATACACCCCTATGGGATGGTTCGTATCAAAAGTAATGACATTTTGTTTATCCAATAATAGGGGGTTCATTTTACAGGAAAGTCGCAGATTTCTAAAAAATAGTCCACCAGCAAACCACTTATCATCCTGAAATCTTTTTACTGACCCTGCGGACATTGTGGCCAGCAAATATCCAGATTAAACTGCGCCGTCGTATTATCATCTTGCGTGTTTGTAATTTAGTTTTATAATCAAAACATCCATACATGTAATAACGGTAATTACCATCAGTTTTACGTCGATTTTATTGACTGTACAAATCAGACATTTACAATTAAATCCTTCCCACATACAACAAATCCGCAGCAGACGACTTTGAAATATCTCTATAAATGAAGGCATGATTACTGACAAAAGTTGAAAACATTGTAGCAAGAGGAAAAATTGCTCGTTTTGAGCAATTATTTGTTGTCACAATGTTTTCAAAAGTTTTCTGCTGCAGATGCGCCAACATGCGTCCATAGGTGGGAAAAGGTTAAGCATATATACAATTAAATACAATACAAAAATGTATTATTTATTTCAGGCAAATCTGCAGGTATAAATAGTCACAAAACAATAATGTACAAAGAACATTTAGCGATAAGCTAAGTAAACAAAAAATATGAACGAACTATTCAAATATTATGAAAAGATCAAAAGTATTTAAAAGACAGGTTATGCACTACACTTTTCTTTTGAGAAGGTTTATAAACAGAAATGTTAAAATAATGACCATACTGCCAAAATAATATATGAATATATATATTGCATGTGTGTTGGTATTTAACACGCCGGGTTTAGGATATCACATGAGGACAACAACATCACAAAACATCACACAACCGCAGAAACATCACACACCAACAACAACATAACACTCCACCAACAACATCACACAACCAAAACAACATAACACAACCTCAACAACACCACACACTAATAACAACATCACTCTACAACAGCAACATCACATACCAACAACAACATACAAAATGAACAACATCACACAACCACAGTAACATCACACACCAACAACAACATCACATCACCACAGTAACATCACACACCAACAATAACATCACATAACCACAGTAACATCACACACCAACATCACACACCAACAACAACATAACACAACCTCAACAACATCACACACTAACAACAACATCACACAACCTCAACAACATCACACACCAACAACAACATCACACACCAACAAGAATATCACACATCAAAAACAACACCACTCTACCACAACATCACACACCAACAACAACATAACACAACCTCAACAACATCCAACGAAAACAACAATATCACACAACCAGAACAATATCACACAGCCAGAACAATATCACACAACCAGAACAATATCACACAACCAGAACTAAATCACACAACCTCAACAACACCACACACACAAACAACAATATCACTCTACCACAACATCACACACTAACAACAACATCACACTTACACATCAACATCACACACGAACAACAACATGTCATAACCAGAACAAAATCACACAACCAGAACTAAATCACACGACCTCTACAACACCACACACCAACACCAACATCACTCTACCACAACAACATCCCTCTTCAACAACAACATCACACAACCTCAACAACATCAAACGAAACGAACAACAATATCACACTAACACATCATTATCACACACGAACAACAACATCACACTTACGCAGCAAAATCACACACGAACAACAACATCACATGACCAGAATAAATCACACAACCAGAACTATATCACACGACCTCTATGACACCACACACCAACTCCAACATCACTCACTAGCAACAACATCACACTAACACAGCAACATCACACACCAACAACAACATCACTCTTCAACAACAACATCACACTAACACAGCAACATCACACAACCAGAACAAAATCTCACAACCAGAGCTAAATCACACGACCTCAACAACACAACACAGCAACATCACACACGAACAACAACATCACATAACCAGAACAAAATCACACATCCATAACTAAATCACACGACATCGACAACACCACACACCAACAATAACATCACTCTACCACAACAACATCACACACTAACAACAATAGCACACACCAACAACAACATCACACACCAACAACAACATCACACACCAACAACAGCATCACACTAACACAACAACATCACACACCAACAACAGCATCACACACCAACAATAACATCACACACCAACAACAACATCACACACCAACAACAACATCACACACTAACAACAACATCACACACCAACAACAACATCACACACTAACAACAACATCACACACCAACAACAGCATCACACTAACACAACAACATCACACTCCAACAACAGCATCACACACCAACAACAACATCACACACCAACAACAACATCACACACCAACAACAACATCACACACCAACAACAACATCACACTAACACAACAACATCACACACCAACAACAGCATCACACACCAACAACACCATCACACACCAACAACAACATCACACACCAACAACAGCATCACACTAACACAACAACATCACACACCAACAACAGCATCCCACTAACACAACAACATCACACACTAACAACAATATCACACACCAACAACAACAACACACACCAACAACAACATCACACACCAACAACAACATCACACACCAAAAACAACATCACACACCAACAACAGCATCACACAACCCCCACAAACACATACTACCATTCATATTTTAAAACATACAGGTAGGCAGTTGATCAAAACCGCAAATCAATCAATACATCGCAATTCGTTTTCGCTGCACGATGTAATATTCACGTTGCAGATGCTCATCAATAATGCAACGTAATTACAGGGCTTGATATACGATTTCACAATTCCCCGTTGTAACCGACTGTAATCCTGTAAGACTCTCAGACATGGAGGTTATACGAGGTTAAGTCAACATGTCGAGAACAAATAATTACGACCAATTACACTTTTACCCTTAGTCTTCACTATGCCTGCATGTTATCCGAGACTGGATATCTCATCTTCCCACAATATCTCTCATATGATCTTACCAAATCATACAGTGTTAGAACTCATATGAGAAGATTCTTTAGAGTAGCCACAACATAAGTTAAGAGGACACGAACATGGTAAACACTTTAACGGCATTAATTGTGCTTTCTTATGACATCACTACGTTTAATTTTCGACAACCCATTGCATATCTTTCGAGTAATTCTTCCATGGAATAGTTGATTGGACTACGCCATGCGAACGCCTTCCAGCTAGTTGATCTTGTTAACTCATGCAGCCGGCAATTTAGCGTTTTGGAGACTTAAATTTGAATTTATATTGTTACAATAAACGAAAGAATTGCAGGCTTGTTTAGTCAAATATCTGGTCCTAATAATTCCCAAGTAGGATGTTTGTATACAAAGATGACATGCAGAGTCTGGAGGGTTTTTGCGTTGGAATTAATTGAATCAAAACCAAATTCCATACATAATATGTTTTGTCATTTCCGTTTTACTAAGGCTTTCACGATGCAAATCATAACCCAATTATACTTCTATGTCTTAGGATTTTCTTCACTTGAGTTGAGAACAGATTACAATGCGCTTAGGTTAAATGATTTCGGTAGAAATGACCCGATGTCTAGCCATCCTTTTTAATCTTATTCTTTAGTATATCTATTGTTTTTTTAAACACTAAAATACCCCCCAACAAATGATTGATTGCCTGAATCAGATTAAAATAATGCACATTTATGTCATTTTTATTAAGAAGTCAACGATGATTTAATTAAAGATGACAAATGTTCAATCAATCTGATATGAATCATTGCGTTTGTGATATTGGTCTATTGTTTGCGCGAGTTCTTAACCGAGACATTTTGCATTGAAGACCCTGAATGTGTACACTGTGTTTTTTGAAATATGAGCGACGGTCTGCTAAAGCCTACCGTCAGGCATTTGTTTCAAGTGTCGATCCAAATAAGCCAGTACATCCAAGCAGTCTTGTCAGGCTATACATTGCTCCCCTGTTGCAATTGCAAATGTAGTCATAGAAGGTTTCTTTAATATAAAACAATATCATTTTCTAGGCTTCCACACATGAAATAATTTCGTAAATGTTGGTTTTCTCATAGGTTTACTGTGCAACCTACCTAAAGCAATATCGGACGGACGTACACTATTGCTGTTACCCTAGAAAAGTATTGCTCTAAATAGGGTTTGCCCTAGAAAGGTATTGCTCTAAATAGGTATTGCCCTAGAAAGGTATTGCTCTAAAATGGAATTGCCGTAGAAAGGTATTGCCCTAAAAAGGTATTGTTCTAGAAAGGTATTGCCATAAAAAGATATTGCCTTAGAAAGGTATTGTCCTAAAAAGGTATTGTCAAAAGATAGATCTATGACTATATACCATGTAGACGGACAGTAAAGTATCTGCAGCACAGGCTCGGCTAAGTCTTCAATTTACGACTATGCACTTTGACCCCTAATTGTGTATATTTGAAGAACCTCTAGTATTTTAAATAGAATATTCCAATATAATTTAAAACTATGGCAGATACTCCTCGATCTCGCAGGAATATGCTGTGGTGGAGTGATTAGCGATGTGTTTTGTGGAACCGTAATCGCGGCGGTCATAGTTGTGTGCCCGTGAGCAGGACACATTTCCTAGCCGTGTTCTAGTTTGCTCTCCCGGGGATCATGAATAATTAAACTGTGATATAATTTAAATAATGTTGAAAATGGCCTTCAACCCCAAGTAAATAAAGTCCTCCCTGTCGCTCGTGTTCACGCTGATATCCCGAATATCCCAGGGTAGTGTTCTGGAGTCGCGACTAGTTCTCTTTCCATTGGCGCAGAAATGTCTCAGTTATATATCTTAAATATGGCATTTTGTCTTATTATAATGCAAATAAGATGATTGCATCGACCTAACTTAATCGCAGTATGCTTATCGTATTCTATTTCAAAGAAGCAGAATAAGAATCACATAAACAATTTCATCGAAAACAACTCACATTGCCTTCGAAACAAATGAAGATCCATACTAGCCTGTGCATCTGCGCAGTCTAAACTATATATGCATTGGTAGCAAAATATTATCAGAAGCTTTCCAAAGCACCTTTGCTAAACAGCATGATTTTGTATAAAGCCATCGTCTAACACCCACGGCCGCTCCAAACATGATTTTGCGAATCCTGAATCGCTAGTCTGCAAGTCTACATTAACACCCCAAATCATCAGGCGGCCATAAATGCGTTTAGGTTATATTAAACGCAGAGCTCTAGATCATATGGGAATTTTTTCATATTCTAATATTCGTATTTGTCACTCAAACCCTATGTTGTAAGATCTCAAAAGAATCGTCTCAAATTGGGTCAAGTAATAAGAGATAATATTGTGGGCAACATGTTACCCTCCCCCTTTTAGCTCGACTTTTCGAAGAAAAGGCTAGCTATACTACATGCCTCGGCGTTGGCATCTGCGTCGGCGTTGGTGTCACACCTTGGTTAAGGTTTTTGTACCAATTCCCGCTTTTGATTTTGCTAAGAATTTTGGTTAACTTTTTTGTACCAATTCATTTTTTTTCAAAACCATTACAGATATGGCTTCGAAACTTACAACACTTATTCACCATCATTACTTCTATCAACAGACAATCATCCATAACTCTGTCAAGATTTTCGTAAGAAATATGGCCCTATTCGACATAGAATTTTGGTTAAGTGTTTGTACCAATTTACTTTTTTTCAAAACCATTACAGATATGGCTTCGAAACTTACAACACGATTTCATCATCATTACTTCCATCAACAGACAATAGTGCATAAATCTGTCAAGGTTTTTGTAAGAATTATGGCCCTTTAGTTACTTAGAATTTTGTTTAGTTGTTTGTACCAATTTACTTCTTTTCAAAACCATTACAGATATGGCTTCGAAACTTTCAACACATTTTCGTCATCATTAACTCCATCAACAGACAAGAGTACATAACTCTGTCAAATATTTTATAAGAATTATGGCACTTTTTCGACTTAGAATTTCGGTTAAATTTGTTGTACTAATTTACTTTTTTCCAAAACCATTACATATATTGCTTTGAATCTTACAACACTTTTTCACCATCATTACTTCCAGCAACAGACAAGAGTACGTAACTCTGTCAAGGTTTTTGTAAGAATTATGGCCATTTTTCGCCTTAGAATTTCGGTAAAGTTTTTTATCATCATTACCTCAAGGGTACATAACTCTGCTAAGTTTTGTTTAAGACTTATGGCCTTTTTTCGATCTAAAATTGTGATGATATTCATACCAAATAATTTCAAAACAATTAGAGATAATAGCTTAAACACTTACAAAAATCTTTTTACCATCATTACCTCCACCAACAGCCAAGAGTGCATAATTCAGTAAAGGTTTTTGTAAAAATTATGACTCTTTTTCGACTTATAAAGTACTTTGCTTAAAAATAATATGATACAGTTCTTATACCATAGAGTGGTTATGTTTTCTCTGTCACCTAAAACATGTTTGGTTTATTGGCAAGCACAAAAAGGTCGAGCGCACTGTCCTCCGACAGCTCTTGTTTATCTAGTACAATACCCAACCACGTATTTGCACGATATATAAATGAACAACAGATTCGACTTCCGTGACACGTAAACCTGTCGTATAACGCATCATTTACAAACGAAAATAGATCTGGTAAGGGATATTTATTCCTGATAGGAAAATTATTCTCCTTATTGAGAATGAAAAGACTAGATTTAATGACGGGTTGGTTCATGACATTTTTATGGAAATGAGAAGATTTTAGAGACTGAATTATTGCCCAATTATCAAGGCGAATAAGAGCACAGATTTTACCATAAACGTTAAAGCGTTTCTCTATTTAACAGACACTAATATTGTATACATCACTTTTAGATTACATGTATCATCCATTAACCCTTTTCCAACTTGCAACACATTTAGACACCCTGAGAGATGTCATCATTTGAAAGCCGTGTCTAAATGTGAAATTGCCCATATTTTGAAAATTTCCATTGAGCCGCACGGATTACATCTATCTAACCCTTGCCCACATGTAGACGCATTTTGACGCAATAGCAGCGTACGACTTTTGAAAACATTCAGGCCAAAAATGAAATTGCTCATGATGACAATTTTTTCCTTTAGCCACAATGTTTCCAACTTTATTTAACAATAAAGCTATCTTTTATGGAAATTTTTCAGGTTTTTGTCACTATGTTTTTAAAGTCATCTGCTGCAGATTTATTGTATGTGGACAAAAGGGTTAATACAGTTATTTGTAGATTTCCATATTTTATCTAAGCAAATCCCTTTGTTGTCTACTGCCGAATTGTTGTACATGGTAAAGGGTTTATATGAAGACATAACCGGAAAAGCATTGGAGTGGAAGACTGTTAAATCCACGTCGTCGTTTTATTATTCCCTGAGTTGTACATATTTCTCTATATCGTACCCACAAGGAAAACATTGATAATTGTCTCCAGTGACCTCAGTGATCTTGAACTTTAAGCACGGAAATCAATTCGGGACTTTTGGCCGAGCACCGGTAGCTCAGTCGGTAGCGACGTGAGCTGTCAATCCAGGGGGTTGTGAGTTCGAACCCCAGCTCGTCCAACATTCTTTCGGACGTTTGATTCGTCTTCCACCAATGGGCTAATAGTCTATGTGGAAAAGCAGCCAGTTACTTGGAGTACTGGTGTGAGAAAGCCATGTAACACATAAATAGGTGAACTGGCGGGCGTGATATGACTGAAATATTGTTGAAAACGGCGTTAATCCCCAATCAATCAATCAATTCCGCACTTTGTTCTATAATAGGAAACAAGCATGCCAAGTCTAAATATCCTCAATGATATTGTTAACTCTTTAACTCTATAGCGTGCACACTCAAAGACCTGTTACAGGTGTCTCTTCTGAAATTAGAGAAGTTTACTATTGATGACGTCATAAATTTGATATTTGTTTACGTCAATAGGCAAATAACGGCATTAGGTTTTTGGCCGGATTGCAATCTAGCAATTCCGGTTTATAGATCGGCAATGTCCGTCC
Source organism: Serripes groenlandicus (assembly GCA_031761405.1). Taxonomy (NCBI): domain Eukaryota; kingdom Metazoa; phylum Mollusca; class Bivalvia; order Cardiida; family Cardiidae; genus Serripes; species Serripes groenlandicus. The sequence continues at coordinate 141,510,057 of JASEVX010000004.1, forward strand.
AAGTGAGAGAGTACTTGTGGGGTGTACTTTTTGCTAAATCCCACCCACAAAACTTATAAAGACACTTGGATAAAAAAAAAAATGTTTGTTTTATAACAGGTATCTTATTTGCATATTAATGCTATTCATTTCGTAAAAGGGGAATAATTACGGAATGAATAGCATACTTGTGGGTTGCAAAATCTCAGCACTGGAAAGGGTTACAAACTTGAAACTTTGCCTGAAGGTAACCAGTAACAACTTCTATTGATTTCTATGGTTACTTTGACCTTGACCTAGGTTTGTCGATTTCCAAGGTCAAATTGCCGACAATCCGGCCTTACCGTCTTCAGCGGTTTCTTGTTTCATAATAATTTAATAACAGGCATTCGAATAATTGAAGGTAGTTTTTCTAATAAACCCTTTCGCGCATACAATAAATCTGCAGCAGACGACTTTGAACACTTTTTGGCCAAAATATTGGAAATATCTACAAATGAAAGGATCATTATGAAATAGAATAAAAACATTTTGGCAAAGGGAAAAAGATGCACCCCTGCATCAGAGTTTTCAGAAAGCGTATGTATGAGGGCAAGGGTAAAAAAGCAAACTGTTTAACATAGAAAATACTGTACAGTCTGTCTAGATTACAAGATGATAAGAAATATAATTAAAAATGATATATTTACCCAAACGAAACCATATGCACACTCCGTGATCTCCGACTATCCGACGTTATAACACTTTGGAACGAAATAATTGATTTTATTGAAATGAAAAATTCAGTTAAAGATGTAAATACAAATGTAAAAAAAAAGGGCCAATCACTTCCCATTATTTAAAACGATGGAAGTGGTCAGACTGGGTTGAACATCTCGCTATTATTACGTAAATGTGAGGAACCCGTCATGCGCACGCATTGTACTATGGAAGCTGAAGAACAAACTGTTTTTTAACCTTTATACCCACTTCCGTTGGATTAAAACTTGGGGAGTGATTGACATTTTTTATTTTATTTAATACTAAATGTTTAACTTATACAAAAAGAGGGGTTTTGTTTGAAATTTGCTTAACGATGGATAGTCGAAGATCACGGAGGGTAGTCGGATATCACGGAGGGAAGTCGGCGATCACGGAGGGTAGTCGGCGATCACGGAGGGAAGTCGGCGAGCACGGAGGGTAGACGGCGATCGTACATACCACCGAGTACCTATGAGGAAAACATAGACATCAGGATATGTGCGACTACTCTCCATTATCTCCAACTATCCGCCGTAACAATTGTTTTCATACATAAAACCTTTTTTAATAATATTAGTTTTATATTTAAATATAAGTTAATACGTATTTTAAACTGATACGAAGATAGTATTTTATTTTTTAAGTCTAACAACGGTGGATAGTCTGAGATCACGGAGGGTAGTCTTACTTACAACAGACTGCTTATTATGAGTGCATCTAGCAAACTCCAAGTGATGTCATGGTAAAGCAACAGAGCATAGTTAAACGAAATCTTGATTGTGTACGGCGGTGGTAAAGCTTTAAGAATGAATCATTCATGGTCGTCCGCAATGTTATTTCGTTTACATATTCATGGAGTATTTAGTCTGTTATTTCGACAGTGTTTGATTTCCTATACAGACTGATGGATGCTAACTATTTCCCACATACAACACATTTGAAGCAAATGACTTGCAACATATCTCGGCAGAATTACGGAACATTTTTTATACATAAAAGTACAAGATAAAGTTGATGCAAGGCATCAATGTCGCCGGAAAAGACTGGATTAAATTAGTTTGTACCAAACATACATTAGTCTAAACATACACATAATGTTTTATTTAGGACTAATTCCAGGATTTTTGAAATTCCACATACATATTTCAGGATTTCTTTTGATCAGAAATTTGTTTTTTTTGTATTCGTCAATGAAACCATAACAAGTAAAGTTTGGGATTTAGATCTGCATGCAATAAAAGCTATTTAACCCTTTCCATGTTTAAAGCAACATTAAAAACCTCCAAACATTTAAAACATTGAGAAAACAGTTAAATTGCTGAAGACATAAACTTTCTCCTTTTTAATCATAATTATAATAATTATTTCACAGATGTTAAAATTTATCATCATGTTCAAAAAGTAGACCACCCTTTAAATACCATATCAGCTAAATTGTTTATTGCGCGGGTGCATCAGCACCAGTGCATATATTGGTTGTGAAAAAACTGTCACTGGTACAATGGGCTAACCGCTTATGCATGCGCGGTGTAAATCGTCTTGATCGAGCATGCGCCGTATTTTACCGTCAGCTATCGGATATTTCCGTAGCAGTTCGTCACTAGACTGGTTCTCGTTCGAGTTTGCAATAGAATATTAAGTGAACCAGTCTATTTATATGCGAGTATTTTTTTGCGATTTTAAGAATATATTAAGGGGGAAAAAGGACGCGCATGCGCAGACAAATGTTTACAAATATATATTATAACTTAGTTATTTAAACAATCACAACCTAAATATTTTCGAGGCATTTCCATTTTTTTTTTTTAATAACAACTTGTCCTTTCATGTGATTTCTGAACAGCTTTTAAAAATATAGTCGCGGGCACATGCCCGGCGACTAGTAATTACTGAAGAGAGTTAAAAACGTTGTGGCCAATGGAGAAATGGCATATATTGAGCATTTTCTCCGTTTTCGAGGGTCATCTGCTGTAGATTCGTTCATCAATGGGAAAGGGTTAAGCCACATCCAGAATTCATGAAATATCACAAACACAAAGAAACACGGAAGACTTCTAACGGTAATAAATCTTCACAGTGGGAACTATGCAGTATTTCTTAATTAATCTGTATATATATATATATATAAAGACCCGGCCGGGTAGCTCAATTGGTAGCGTATCTGACTCGTGATCTGGAGGTCACGGGTTCGATACCCGGTTGCCGCGACATTCTTTCGGGCGATGTTTTCCATTGCCTCTCACCTCTGATCTATGTGAGAAAGTAGTCAGTGGCTTCGAAAGAATGTTGTGTAAGTACTGGTGAGGGAAAGCCAGGAAAACATGGGTAGGTGCATTGACCGCCGTGATATGACCAAAGCTGTTAAAAGCGGAGTTAAACTCCAAACAAACAAACAAATATATATATAAATCCCGAGTGATACCTTTTTGTAGTCATATGTAAATCACATAAATTGTATCCGTTCCAGTCTGGATTTGTTATTTGCACGCCACAGTGTATGGCATGCGTGGATTCTTAATCCTCTTCATTATACCACATTATATGCAACAGACGACTTTGAAAACATATTCGCAATAATATATAAAACATCTTTAAATGAGAGTGGTAATGTTGATTGATTGATTAGGGCTTGACGCCATTTTCAACCATGTTTCAGTAATATAACGACGACCAGTTCACCTACGCATGCGTTGCCTGGCTTTCGCACACCAGTACTCGACACAACATACGTTACACGCACCTGGATGCTTTTCAACATAGACAGTTAGCCCCCATTTGTGGTATTGTAGAACTTAGTTGAAAACATAGTCGAAAATGGAAAAATTAATCACACTAATGGGTCAGTGGCCGTGCGAGGTAGTCAGATACTGGATATTACGCTGCTTGCTTTATAACGTTATATTTTCATTGGAATAATGTTCATTAAGCAGGACAATACCTTTATTGTCACCGGTTGATACACAGTTTCTTGAATGATCATCCAAGGAGAAAGCACATGTGCTGTCATTATACTTGCATGATCCCAAATAGGTGTTGTAAATTATAAATAGTATATTAATTTAAATACAAGAGGTATACTCTTCACCAAAAAAAACATGCATAATCTTGAAAGCTTTTACTTTTATTTAAAGAAAAATTATTAAATAAAAAACTATACTTTGTTTGTTGCTTGAATAATAAATTATTTAAAAAACCGCATTCACCCGCAGCTTTCGACTATGTATAACCTTGGTCCGACCCTCGGAGAGAACCCTGGCCACCTCTTGTCGAGAAGTTCAAGTAACCAGGGAGTTTTATTTCTCGAGTGCTACCTTAACTTGTATAAGAAAGTTTCTGTTTAACATCTGAGTGCAGCTTCTCTTCGCAAATTAATGTCTTGTACAGAAATCAATTTCCTTCTCGTTCAATTATTCTTCTCCAAACTGTCTGATCTTCCTAGTTTCCGTCTGTCTAAGTTAGGACATCACATTTTCAGGATTTCAGAGGCAACTGTGCTATAACGTCTTTTCATCTTTTTATATAAGCTTCCGGGTTTCGAAGCCATCCAACTGAACATAAATTACATTAGTTTCGAAGATTTAAATTTAATTTTTCTTCCAATTTGTTAACTTTTCAAGATGTAAGTTAACTGGTTGTAAGATATTTATATGGGTTCATTTCTCCTTTTCATATCATTTTATGCTCATCTACAAATACCTTATCAACTTTGAGATTAATCATTTAAACTATAAGCTTAGGTTCTAATCAGTTTCTTGTTCGAAATATGTTATGCTTTTACTATCTCACTTTTATTAAATGAAATATGTTTTAACTATTATTTAGTATTGCTCCGCGGTCTATGTTTCCATCGTTCCGAACCTTGAAAAACTTGTCGTTAAGCAGAACATGGATTAAATGATCAGTACATCGATCAGCCAATCGACACTCAACATGCCAATATAAAATTACAACATATCAAATATTCGTTTGATAATATCGTATTTCAGAACTATTTCAAAACTATTGAGTATTTTAACAACGTGATACGATAGTCGTAGACTTCGAATTCAAAAGAAAAATGAGGTAACATAAGCAAAACATGATATATTTAATATTTTTTAGAGATAACTTAACATAGTCATAAAAATGGACAACATATTGTTTCATTTCCAACGTTGTTTCCAAATATATTCTGTATAAACCAATATGTTTGTGCACATTGATAGCACTTGAAACACAATAGTTGTAGGGAGTGTGCGTGTGTGTATTCGTAAAACTATTACCGTCATATAATGACACCATGACAAATAGTTCAGATTTGTTTAGGGTAGTGTAAATATTTGTCAGTATTGAACCATTTGCAAAAGACATACTTTCCATGGCCCTTTAGTATTTTTGTTATTCTGGATTCATTCCCAGTTTTAACAGTATTTACGTCATATCACAGTAACAATGTATTTCCGGTTCGGAAACAATATTGAGTCAAATAAGGACTCGACCTTGGCTACATTACCCCCTCAAAGTTTATACCTTGTCCTCAAATTGCCAGTCTGAGAATGTTGTGAGACGGGCGTCTCTGTAATAGTCCTTAAGAGATCAACTAGAACCATATAGGCTTCTTGGATGGAATGAGTGGTATTTAAGGTCTTTCGTCATCAAAGGTCAGTTTGTGCGATCTTGGTCCGAAGGTGACCACACGCTCTACCACGTCGCTACAATATCTAGCTCTATAGCCAAGTAGTTTAATTGTCCTCTGAAACATATGCCTTGGCTACATGCATGTTAATGCTAGTTGCATTTACTATTTCTCATCGTCAGAATGTTTGTTTGTTTAAATGTAGTTTTACGCCACCTTCAACATTATTTAAGTTATATGACTGCGTTTCGCGGTCAATTACCATTACTAAGGGTATCATTTAAGTTGTAATGCTACCCTGAAACCCTGGGGCTAAGGGGACAGGCCATTACCAACAATTTTTAAAGAATTAATTGCTGTTGTCTGATTCGATATTCAAACTGAAGACCTTCATTGTTTGGTGACAGTGTATATAGATATACAGTAGATGGGGTGTCTGTTCATAACATCCAAACGACCTACATTGTTTGGTGACAGTGTATACAGGTCTATAGTAGATGGAGTGTATGTTTATAACATCCAAAAGACCTACATTGTTTGGTGACATTGTATATAGATCTACAGTAGATGGGGTGTCTGTTCATAACATCCAAACGACCTACACTGTTTGGTGACAGTGCATATAGGTCTACATTAGACGGAGTGTATGTTCATAACATCCAAAAGACCTACATTATTTGGTGACAGTGTATATAGATCTACAATAGATGGAGTGTATGTTCATTACATCTTAAAGACCAACATTGTTTGGTGACAGTGTATGTATGTCTACAATGGATTGTTATAACATCAACTTAACATAAATTGAATTAATTAAACTATCTGTATATCTGCAGTAGATGAGTGTATTGTCATAACATCAAAAAGACATAAATATGTTTGATAAAACTGTCTGTATTTATTTGCTATTTTTGTTTTGAGCCGTTTTCAACATTTCATGTACAGTTATTTTACGGCGATAGTTCACTTTTGTATGATCCCTGGATAAACAAACAGTTCTACGGCAGAACATGGACATTGTCCAGGAGCACTCCATCATACTCGTCGCAATCCCACTGTCTGCAGGTTTTACAATAGATTGGTGTATGGCTATAACACCGAGAAGACCTATATTGGTGTGCTGACACTGCTGTCTGTAGGTCTAAAATAGATGGGTGAATGGTCATAACATCAATTAAAATAAATTGGATCGATGACACTGTCTGTAGGTCTAATGTAAATGGCTGTATGGTCATAACATTGGGTTAGTGATAAACGAGTTTTATACATTCAACATGGAAACTATTGTAGAATTGATTACATCTGTTAGGTTTAGCCTTTATTACTTCAGTTTGAAAATATTTCAGTCAAATCGCAGCCGCAAGTTTAACGGCACCAGCTTTTCCTGGATTTCTCGAATCGGTTATGCCTCAATATTCTCTGACCTTTCTTTGCACCAGGATATAACATCAGTTAAGATGGGTATCGAACTCCAGGTACCTTGATCGCCAGTACTCGACATTGCTTTCATCAATTTAATTTATTGGATGTTTACGCCCTTTTCAACATTATGTCAGTAATATCACTGCAACAGTTCACATAGTCATGATTCCTTGGTAAACACACCAGTTATAGGCTAGATTTGCCTTGCCATAGGGCACATCACCATGACCGTCGTGCCGCTACTGGGGATCGAACCCGGGGCATCCGGTTTTAAGGGGTAACTTTTGAAAGCAACGTTTTGTCGTTAATTCGAATTCAGTTTAGAAAGTAAATACATCTCGAAAAATTATTTAAATAAATGCTCACCCGGAACAACTTTCCGTATTTATACAGAATCGCCTTCCAATATGTATCATCGCAATACTCATTTTCGCTCATCAATGCTTTAGCGTTGTGCAATATAACAAATCCAGACATGAAGATAGATAACTACATCCAACAGATCATTACATGCTATCAAACTGATTAACCTTTTCGCTACCAAACGCAATTAAAGGCTTTTGTAAACAATGCAGATTCAGGTGAGACAGATCGTAACGAGCTCTCTCTCTCTCTCTCTCTCTATCTCTCTCTCTCTCTCTCTCTCCCTCTCTCTCTCTCTCTCTCTCTCTCTCTCTCTCCCTCCTCTCTCCTCTCTCTCCTCTCTCTCTCTCTCCGCTCTCTCTCTCTCTCTCGCTCTCTCTCTCTCTCTCTCTCTCTCTCTCTCTCTCTCTCTCTCTCTCTCTCTCTCTCTCTCTCTTTTCTCTCTCTCTCTCTCTCTCTCTCTCTCTCTCTCTCTCTCTCTCTCTCTCTCTCTCTCTCTCTCTCTCTCTCTCTCTCTCCTCTCTCTCTCTCTCTCTCCCGCTCTCTCTCTCTCTCCTACATCTGCGTTGTTTGCCACTTAGACATAACATTTTACCAAATTTCCTAATGGATGAATAATGGAGAGGTCCTATTTTCAACATAAAAGAGTCGACACTGTGTAATTCCGCAGTGGAAGAGTTAACAATTCGCTTCCTCCTGGGGGCAATATATGCTCCGCACGTTTCAAAAGTTCACAACATATCTGTATAGTTAATTTTCATAGTTTTCGTTTAAACGAGTAAAGGATGATATTTATCGTTATTTTGCTTTTTTAAGGGAGCGATATGCAGACTTTAATTCATCATATTTCAAACTAGCAAAGAAAATGATAACTATCATTGGTGACCCACCTAGCTTTGAAATGTGTTCGATGTTGTTTTTTGATTTGATATGGTATTTTAATATGCACAGTATAAACACGTGCTGACACAATTGTACGTTAAGTTGATTATTCCATGGACTTTGAATTATTTATGATTATATTATTTGAGCTTTGGAGGATGGTCGGGGGTCTTAAGCCGTGTACACAATACTGAATAATTTATCGACGCAATAGAAAACAAAAAAAAAACAATATCTCTTAAGTACTTTCGCAATCAGTATCATTTACAGAGGTTGCATGTGTCCCTGTTAAAGTGTTTTTGTCTCGCTGCGACGAAGTTGCAATAGCGAGACTAAGGTGTTGCTTTTCTGGCGACGGCGACTGCGTCGTCAAAAATTTGCGTTTAGCTCAACGTTAAAGTTATGTCTTTTTATTTTTTCTGAATAAGTACTGGTACTAGGGCTTTCATACTAAACATACTGAGTGTGACTTTCTTTTTTTGGGTAAAAAACATGATTTTGGTGGTTTTTGGTTGACTTCGAAATTTGGTCATAACTTCCTCATTTTTTGTTAGATTGATTTCAAATTGTGCACACATATTGCATAAATAAAGTACTTCGACATATCTAACGGATTTTTTGGTCAAACGTTTGGATTACGCGTAATTCTTATTCTTGTTTATATGGTGTTTTACGCCGCTTTCAACACCTTTTCAGTAATACCACAGCGTTGAAGGGGTACATTACCACTACTATTAGTCAATTTAGCCTGAAACAAACAGGTGAGTCGTAACTATAACCCTGAAACCCTAAGCACCAAAGAAGGAAATCCATGTATACCCGTTTTAAAATATGTAATGTGACCCAACCGGGAACCGACCATGAGGCGGGCGCTTTACCACTACACAACTGGGAACCGCCCATGAGGCGGGCGCTTTACCACTACACAACCCGGAACCGCCTATGAGACGGACGTTTTACCACAACACAACCGGGAACCACCAATGAGGCGGGCGCTTTACCACTACACAACTGAAGTAGGCGCTTTAAAACCACATCTCTGAGGCGGGCGCTTTACCACTACACAACTGAGGCGGGCGCTTTACCACTACACAACTGAAGTAGGCGCTTTACCACCATACCTCTGAGGCGGGCGCTTTACCACTACACAACTGAGGCGGGCGCTTTACCACTACACAACTGAGGCGGGCGCTTTACCACTACACAACTGAGGCGGGCGTTTTTCCACTACACAACTGAAGTACGCGCTTTACCACCACATCTCTGAGGCAAACGCTTTACCACTACACAACTGAAGTAGGCGCTTTACCACAATACAGCTGGGCTGGCGCTTTAGCACCACATCTCTGAGGCGGGCGCTATACCACTACACAGCTGAGGCAGGCGTTTTACCATCACACAGCTGAAGCGGGCGCTTTACCACTACACAGCTGAGGCAGACGCTTTACCACTACACAGCTGAAGCGGGCGCTTTACCACCACACCGCTGAGGCAGGCGCTTTACCACTACACAGCTGAAGCGGGTGCTTTACCACTACACAGCTGAGGCAGGCGCTTTACCACTACACAGCTGAAGTGGGCGCTTTACCACTACACAACTGAAGCGGGCACTTTACCACTACACCTCTGAGGCAGGCGCTTTACCACTACACAACTGAAGTAGGCGCTTTACCACAACACAGCTGGGCGGGCTCTTTACCACCACGTCTCGGAGGCGGGCGCTTTACCACTACACAACTGAGGCGGGCGCTTTACCACTACACAGCTGAAGCGGGCGCTTTACCACTACACAGCTAAGGCGGGCGCTTTACAACCACACAGCTGGGGCGGGCGCTTTAACACCGCACAACTGACGCGGGCGTTTTACCACTTCAAAACTGAGGCGGGCGCTTTACAACTACATAACTGAGGCGGTTGCTGTACCACTACATAACTTGAGCGGGCGCTTTACCGCCACACATCTGAGGCGGGCGCTTTACCACTACACAACTGAGGCGGTTGCTTTACCACTACAAAACTGAGTCGGGTGCTTTACCACTACAAAACTGAGGCAGGCGCTTTAACATTACACAACTGAAGCGGGCGCTTTAGCACTACTCAACTGAGGCGGATGCTTTATCACTACAAAACTGAGGCGGGCGCTTTAACACTACACAACTGAAGCGGGCGCTTTACCACCACACAGCTGGGCGGGCGCTTTAGCACCACATCTCTGAGGCGGGCGCTATACCACTACACAGCTGAGGCAGGCGTTTTACCATCACACAGCTGAAGCGGGCGCTTTCCCACTACACAGCTGAGGCAGACGCTTTACCACTACACAGCTGAAGCGGGCGCTTTACCACCACATCGCTGAGGCAGGCGCTTTACCACTACACAGCTGAAGCGGGTGCTTTACCACTACACAGCTGAGGCAGGCGCTTTACCACTACACAGCTGAAGTGGGCGCTTTACCACTACACAACTGAAGCGGGCACTTTACCACTACACCTCTGAGGCAGGCGCTTTACCACTACACAACTGAAGTAGGCGCTTTACCACAACACAGCTGGGCGGGCTCTTTACCACCACGTCTCGGAGGCGGGCGCTTTACCACTACACAACTGAGGCGGGCGCTTTACCACTACACAGCTGAAGCGGGCGCTTTACCACTACACAGCTAAGGCGGGCGCTTTACAACCACACAGCTGGGGCGGGCGCTTTAACACCGCACAACTGACGCGGGCGTTTTACCACTTCAAAACTGAGGCGGGCGCTTTACAACTACATAACTGAGGCGGTTGCTGTACCACTACATAACTTGAGCGGGCGCTTTACCGCCACACATCTGAGGCGGGCGCTTTACCACTACACAACTGAGGCGGTTGCTTTACCACTACAAAACTGAGTCGGGTGCTTTACCACTACAAAACTGAGGCAGGCGCTTTAACATTACACAACTGAAGCGGGCGCTTTAGCACTACTCAACTGAGGCGGATGCTTTATCACTACAAAACTGAGGCGGGCGCTTTAACACTACACAACTGAAGCGGGCGCTTTACCACCACACAGATGGGCGGGCGCCTTACCACCATACCTCTGAGGCGGGCCTTTTACCACTACAAAACTGAGGCGGGCGCTTTACCACTACAAAACTGAAGTGGGCGCTTTACCATCGGATAAACTCTGTACTAACCACCGTTTACGATATTTGACTTGGATACTTCAGCTACATTTGAGAATTTTAAAGTGGCACACCGTCCTATCAATATGGACATCAGTCCCAATGTACATTAAGTCTGTGTAGTTAAAGCACCACTGACAAGCTCGTATCGAGCGAACATACCGAAATACGCACACACGAAAGAGCACACAAACAAAGGAGTGCTCACTCTAAATTTAAATGTTGGAGTCCGTGTCTTGTTTGACGCAAGCGTGCTGGTTAAACATTACAAACCATGGTAACATGTTAGAGAGCATATGTCTGTATGACTGTTTGAATAGCTAATGGTTCAGATAATTCTTTGTAAAATAATCTGATTTCCAAAAGGGAAATCGACAAATTGTATTTCATCAATATGCACACGTAAAATGAAATAAAACATATGTTAAAAACTTTTACATCGTTTACATTAAGTTGGTAAATACAAAACTCGACACTTCACATAATATAATCGGTAGACTATTATTCATCTATGTTTATACAACCATTATTTTGATAGGCATTAAATCACCTTTTAATGAAAAACAAATTCAATACAACATGTTGACAATATTTAGATATTCGATTTGATTATTTAGTGCAAACAACTCGGTTTTCATAGCAAGTTACCCTGCTCTGCTTATTGGCTTTGTTTTTCGCCAAGGGCAATAAGCATGGGAAGCGTTATCGTATGCATACATGCCTGTGTAAGGATAAAACATAAAAAACAATGCTCACCAAAACTCGAAATGCACCAAAATATCGCTAGAAGTGATGCACCCATTTAAGGTCCCTCATACACCCATTTAAGGTCCCTCATACACCCATTTAATGTCCCTCATACACCCATTTAATGTCCCTCATACACCCATTTAATGTCCCTCATACACCCATTTAATGTCCCTCATACACCCATTTAATGTCCCTCATACACCCATTTAATGTCCCTCATACACCCATTTAATGTCCCTCATACACCCATTTAATGTCCCTCATACACTCGCTTTTTGACGTTTCTGTAGCAGGCGACTTTTTGACGTTTCTGTAGCAGGCGACTTTTTGACGTTTCTGTAGTAGGAGACTTTTTGACGTTTCTGTAGCAGGCGACTTTTTGACGTTTCTGTAGCAGGCGACTTTTTGACGTTTCTGTAGCAGGAGACTTTTTGACGTTTCTGTAGCAGGAGACTTTTTGACGTTTCTGTAGCAGGCGACTTTTTGACGTTTCTGTAGCAGGAGACTTTTTGACGTTTCTGTAGTAGGCGACTTTTTGACGTTTCTGTAGCAGGAGACTTTTTGACGTTTCTGTAGCAGGAGACTTTTTGACGTTTTTGTAGCAGGAGACTTTTTGACGTTTCTGTAGCAGGCGACTTTTTGACGTTTCTGTAGCAGGAGACTTTTTGACGTTTCTGTAGCAGGAGACTTTTTGACGTTTCTGTAGCAGGAGACTTTTTGACGTTTCTGTAGCAGGCGACTTTTTGACGTTTCTGTAGCAGGAGACTTTTTGACGTTTCTGTAGCAGGAGACTTTTTGACGTTTCTGTAGCAGGAGACTTTTTGACGTTTCTGTAGCAGGCGACTTTTTGACGTTTCTGTAGCAGGAGACTTTTTGACGTTTCTGTAGCAGGCGACTTTTTGACGTTTCTGTAGCAGGAGACTTTTTGACGTTTTTGTAGCAGGAGACTTTTTGACGTTTCTGTAGCAGGAGACTTTTTGACGTTTCTGTAGCAGGAGACTTTTTGACGTTTCTGTAGCAGGAGACTTTTTGACGTTTCTGTAGCAGGCGACTTTTTGACGTTTTTGTAGCAGGAGACTTTTTGACGTTTCTGTAGCAGGCCACTTTTGAAAACATTTTGACAACTAAGCAATTTCTCCTTGTTGTCAAACATTTTCCACATTCTTCAATAATTATTCTTTCATTTATATGAAGTTTCCTTATATTTTACATAACGTTTCCAAGGTCGTCTGCTGCATATTTGTTGTTGTTGTGGGAAAAGGTTAACTACTTGTTTTTTAATTTCTTTATTACGTGTATGGCATATATTCAATATGGGAGATTCACTTATTCTATTTCACAGCCGATATCATGTTTTATGTGATATGCGTTGTTATTTAAAAGAAATTGCATTAACTTTTAATCCAATTGTATGATATGCAATTTGATTATTCTCATTAAAACTAGACGCAAGCTTCGCTTTAGTAGCAAACTCACGTTTAAATATGATGACTACCTAGAAAATGTCGTAACATATTGCATTTTGCGTGAACCAATCAAATTGTTGTCTACACATGCGTTAGGTATCAATAGGAGAGTTAGACCATAAAAAGTAAACGAGAAAAACAAGCGGAGATGGCCGAGTATTCTGATTGGATGGTTATCATTTTAGAGCAGAACCGAGTTGTTTAATGCGCTTGTAGTAGACAGAAAAACACAAGCACGGGCACATGGATATTTTAAATGTTTAGGATCAATTCGAGACGACCTTGTATGCGGTGTCGCCAGATCCAATGTACGCACAGCGAAGTAGTTCGGTCTGATTTCGATGAGATTGACCATTTGATATACAGGGGCGTAGCTTTGCAATAATCAACGTGTAGGCCGTCGCGTGAGAAAATCAACATTGTGGACTCTGCGTAAAGTATCGACCCGGATCAGCCTAAGCATGCCACACAGACCTACCCGGATAGACACTTTTTTCGCCTCCTGTGGAATTTCTTGTTTCAGGAATAACTACTCTTTACATCTATCCCCCTAAGACGGAATGTGTCGGCCGGATCAGTCTGCGCGGACAGCGCAGGCTGATCTGGTCGATACATTACGCAGATGTCTATCGCCGCAGCTGCATTTTGGGGCATTTTGAGAAAAAATGTGTAGGCACGTGCCTACAGTGCCTAAAGGAAGCTACGCCCCTGATATACATTAATACTGAGCACGTGTCTGAAAGCAAAGCAAGACACTAATTATCTTTACATAATCGTGAGACAGGAGACCCCTAGGGGACGGGGCGGGATATAGGAATTGGTCATTACTCCCCGTGTTTCTGAGTGGTGCTAATCACATAATGTATTATCCGATGCGCAGTTTGGGTTTTGAAAAAGACAGATGAATTGGTTAGAATGTTAACACAATATGTCAGACGAATGATTTTAACTACTCAGCGAGGACATATTGTAAGCGATTACCTTTAGTAAACAGTTTGCAACGAAATCAATCAAACGGAAACAAAACTAATTAAAATTTGAAAGCATGCACTTTGGTTTCAATCATTTGAATCTGCATCTAAGGAGCACTAATTAAAACTAGTGCCACGATCAACCATGTCTAGCCCAAAGGTTTTGCTCTGCAATTAAACTCAAATTGAGCCGTTCCACGAGAAAACCAACATTGTGGACTCAGCGTAATGTATCGACCCAGATCAGCCTGCACGGTACGCGCAGGCTAATCAAGGGTCGACACATTCCATCTCAGGGTGATAGATGTAAAGAGTATAATGATTCCTTAAACAGAAAATAAACAAGAGGCGAAAAGTGTCTGTCCGGGTTAGCCTGCGCGGCATGCTTAGGTTGATCCGGGTCGATACTTTACGCAGAGTCCACACTGTTGGTTTTATCGCGGTTGCGGCGATAGACATCTGCGTAATGTATCGACCAGATCAGCCTGCGCTGTCCGCGCAGACTGATCCGGCCGACACATTCCGTCTTAGGGGAATAGAAGTATAGAGTAATGATTCCTGAAACAGAAAAACCACAAGAGGCGAAAAGTGTCTGTCCGGGTTAGCCTGCGCGGCATGCTTAGGTTGATCCGGGTCGATACTTTACGCAGAGTCCACAATGTTGGATTTTTTCGTGGGACGGCTCATATGGTTTTTCAAAGAATGTAATAGGATTCTCAGCGTGGGTTCCGTGCATGTTCAATGATAGAATCCAATTAATTTACATGGCACTCGTGAAATAGCCTCGTACTCTGTATATGTCAATGATCCTCAAAACAACCGTGAAAGCCTCATTCATCTGTTTTATCTTTACGGATTAACCCTTTCAGCGCCGAATTGCTTAAAGTAGACTCTTCCATGTTCAAACTCGGACGACTCTATTTTCATGTTATAGGATTTTTGGAACATCTTTATAACTCATAGCCAAACAATGCAGATTTCAGGTGAGACAGCTCGTTACGAGCTGACTTACCCGAATCTGTATTGTTTGCAAAAAGCTCAATATTGTCTTTGGCGCTGAAAGAGTTATATCATAAATCAATTGATTGATTGATTTCTGTTTTAAGGTCCTTTTTTAAAAGTTGCTCAGGTATATAGCGAGCACCAGAGTTCAACTAGAAATGTTTTCGGATTTTGTTTCACTTGTACTTCACACAACACTTAAAGTGGACACATTGGCTACTTTTCCTAATAGCTTAACCAACATAAATGTAGAAAAGAAATAAAGAAACGATACTTGTTAGGATTTTGGTATACTATTAAAATATCGTATTTTCCAATATTGATAATCCTAGAACGAAATTAATACAATTATATATGAGCATAACGAAATTTAATATATAACATCAACAAAAAACACACTTTTACAGTTAATGTCAAACTTTAAAGGGCCTCTCTTAAGAAATTTGGCCTAAAACTAAATATGCTATTGAAAAGTGTCGCCGGCTCGGTGGTGTAGTTGGAAAGCGGAATACCCGGATTCGTACTCGAGTCAAGACTATAACATAAATCAGAGTGGCTTCATTACTTCCCTGGCACTCAGTATAACGCGGATATCTTTGGGAAAAGTATAAACACTTAATATGAGTACAGGCACTTTACCCGGGACACATCGTTTTATTAACACTTAACATCAGAACAGGCACTTTACCCGGGACACATCGTTTTATTAACACTTAACATCAGTACAGACACTTTACCCGGGACATGTCGTGTTATAAACACTTAACATCAGTACAGGCACTTTACCCGGGACAAGTCGTGTTATACAAACTTAACATCAGTACAGTCAATTTACCCAAGACACGTCTTGTTATAAACACTTAACATCAGTACAGACACATTACCCGGGACACGTCGTGTTATTAACACTTAACATCAGTACAGACACATTACCAGGGACACGTCGTATTATTAACACTTAACATCAGTACAGGCACTTTACCCGGGACACGTCTTGTTATTAACACTTAACATCAGTACAGACACATTACCCGGGACACGTCGTGTTATAAACACTTAACATCAGTACAGACACATTACCAGGGACACGTCGTGTTATTAACACTTAACATCAGTACAGACACTTTACCCGGGACACGTCATGTTATAAACACTTAACATCAGTACAGACACTTTACCCAAGACACGTCTTGTTATAAACACTTAACATCAGTACAGACACATTACCCGGGACACGTCGTGTTATTAACACTTAACATCAGTACAGACACATTACCAGGGACACGTCGTATTATTAACACTTAACATCAGTACAGGCACTTTACCCGGGACACGTCTTGTTATTAACACTTAACATCAGTACAGACACATTACCCGGGACACGTCGTGTTATAAACACTTAACATTGGTACAGACACTTTACCCGGGACACGTCTTGTTATAAACACTTAAAATCAGTACAGACACTTTACCCGGGACACGTCTTGTTATAAACACTTAACATCAGTACAGACACTTTACCCGGGACACGTCGTGTTATAAATTCTTAACATCAGTACAGACACATTACCAGGGACACGTCGTGTTATAAGCAGTTAACATCAGTACAGACACTTTACCCGGGACACGTCGTGTTATAAACACTTAACATCAGTACAGACACATTACCAGGGACACGTCGTATTATTAACATTTAACATCAGTACAGACACATTACCCGGGACACGTCGTGTTATTAACACTTAACATCAGTACAGGCACTTTACCCGGGACACGTCTTGTTATTAACACTTAACATCAGTACAGACACATTACCCGGGACACGTCGTGTTATAAACACTTAACATCAGTACAGACACATTACCAGGGACACGTCGTGTTATTAACACTTAACATCAGTACAGACACTTTACCCGGGACACGTCATGTTATAAACACTTAACATCAGTACAGACACTTTACCCAAGACACGTCTTGTTATAAACACTTAACATCAGTACAGACACATTACCCGGGACACGTCGTGTTATTAACACTTAACATCAGTACAGACACATTACCAGGGACACGTCGTATTATTAACACTTAACATCAGTACAGGCACTTTACCCGGGACACGTCTTGTTATTAACACTTAACATCAGTACAGACACATTACCCGGGCACGTCGTGTTATAAACACTTAACATTGGTACAGACACTTTACCCGGGACACGTCTTGTTATAAACACTTAAAATCAGTACAGACACTTTACCCGGGACACGTCTTGTTATAAACACTTAACATCAGTACAGACACTTTACCCGGGACACGTCGTGTTATAAATTCTTAACATCAGTACAGACACATTACCAGGGACACGTCGTGTTATAAGCAGTTAACATCAGTACAGACGCTTTACCCGGGACACGTCGTGTTATAAACACTTAACATCAGTACAGACACATTACCAGGGACACGTCGTATTATTAACATTTAACATCAGTACAGACACTTTACCCGGAACACGTCTTGTTATAAACACTTAACATCAGTACAGGCACTTTACCCGGGACACGTCTTGTTATAAATACTTAACATCAGTACAGACACATTACCCGGGACACGTCGTATTATTAACACTTAACATCAGTACAGACACTTTACCCGGGACACGTCTTGTTATAAACACTTAACATCAGTACAGACACATTAGCCGGGACATGTTTTGTTATAAACACTTAACATCAGTACAGACACATTAGCCGGGACACGTCGTGTTATAAACACTTAACATCAGTACAGACACATTAGCCGGGACACGTCTTGTTATAAACACTTAACATCAGTACAGACACATTAGCCGGGAAACGTCTTGTTATAAACACTTAACATCAGTACAGACACATTAGCCGGGACACGTCTTGTTATTAACACTTAACATCAGAACAGGCACTTTACACGGGACACGTCTTGTTATAAACACTTAACATCAGTACAGGCACTTTACCCGGGACACGTCGTGTTATAAACACTTAACATCAGTACAGACACTTTACCCGGGACACGTCTTGTTATAAACACTTAAAATCAGTACAGACACTTTACCCGGGACACGTCGTGTTATAAATACTTAACATCAGTACAGACACATTACCAGGGACACGTCGTGTTATAAGCACTTAACATCAGTACAGACACTTTACCCGGGACACGTCGTGTTATAAACACTTAACATCAGTACAGACACATTACCAGGGACACGTCGTATTATTAACATTTAACATCAGTACAGACACTTTACCCGGGACACGTCTTGTTATAAACACTTAACATCAGTATAGGCACTTTACCCGGGACACGTCTTGTTATAAATACTTAACATCAGTACAGACACATTAGCCGGGAAACGTCTTGTTATAAACACTTAACATCAGTACAGACACATTAGCCGGGACACGTCTTGTTATTAACACTTAACATCAGTACAGACACATTAGCCGGGAAACGTCTTGTTATAAACACTTAACATCAGTACAGGCACTTTACCCGGGACACGTCGTGTTATTAACACTTAACATCAGTACAGACACATTAGCCGGGAAACGTCTTGTTATAAGCACTTAACATCAGTACTGACACTTTACCCGGGACACGTCGTGTTATAAACACTTAACATCAGTACAGGCACTTTAGCAGGGACACGTCCAGCTATAAGTGAAATTCTGTTGACAGCTGCGTCAATCCTGTCATCAACGCGATTGACAAAAGTCAATGCGACATGCGTCATTCGTATTCCACCAATGGGCTAAGTCTATGTGGAAAAGCAGCCAGTTGCTTGGGAAGATTGTTGTGTGGAGTACTGGTGTGAGAAAGCCAGGAAATGCATGAGTAAATGAACTGGCCGACGTGATATAACTGAGAAATTGTTAAAAACGGCATTAAACCCCAATCAATCAACCTTTTATCAAATACAACTGAAAAAATTGTTGCAAAAGTGACTTTACTATCAAAACGCGAAGTTTCAACATGGACAAATCCTTATGTTGTTAATGTATGTCTGCTTTATTAAATAAAATGTGGTTATATTTTACCTGATATACTGACCCAGTAGTCTTATGTGTGCACGTGTCAAACTTTACAGAATCAATTGTCCCTAAACAAATAGGATAACATAGAATATAATCGGCACCTCTGTTGCAGAATTTAATGAAATTAAATATATGTCTTATTGTTAAAAATCGGTAACGCCAAAATCGTGCTAGTGCCTATTTAAAGACATCGTAATTGGGAGGAAAATCCGCGCGTGTCTTGGTCTCGTAAGCGTAGCTTCCATTATTTTCCCCGGAAAGTTTTGTAATAATACTAATTTTGACAAATAGACGCACTATTTAGGAAAGTTAAATATTGGATTTAACAATGCACGCATTTTTTGAACAACTTACGGATTGAACTATGATTGTATGCGGATATGATTCCTTGTTTCAGTACTATTTTAAATGATATGAAATATGTGTTCATATATCATTCAAAGGAGCGGGTTTAATCATTATTTAGGCAGCTCTGTAATGCGGCAGTAATGCGTGGTATTTTAAATGATATGAAATATGTGTTCATATATTATTCAAAGGCGCGGGTTTAATAATTATTTAAGGCAGCTCTATATTGCAGCAGTAATGCGTGGTATTTTAAATGAGAACGAGATCAATGTCGGACATCTGCATGGGTAGATTTTACATTGAGACATGGTAACAAACATTAACCCGTGCATTTGACAATACACAAGCTGGCTTTTGTGAACAGTATACATCCAGATAAACATGTACAACCGCACAGTCTAATCAGTGTTCGGATATTACTACATGTAACACAATCTTGATGAAAAACTCTGTTTAACTCGCGTAGATTTTTTAAGACTGAGCAGGTGGACAGGACGATCGGACATTACACTGCTCTGCCAACGTGTACCCTATCTCATGCACTTACACATATAACCTCGGTCTTACTGAGGGTCAGACATTGTGACAAAATTGCTTAGATGTTAACAAAGTCGTCTACTGCAGACTTGCTGAATGTTGGAAACGGTTAAATATTCATAAGAGTTCGGAGAAAAACAGTAAATGCAAAACATTTCAGCGGTTTGAACAAATACAGACACGACAGTCGTAGACCATAATACACCATAATAGGCTTTTCGTCACACTGTACCCTATCTCATGCACTGACACATATAACCTCGGTCTTACTGAGGGTCAGACATTTATCATTACACCATAACAGGCTTTTCGTCACACTGTACCCTATCTCATGCACTGACACATATAACCTCGGTCTTACTGAGGGTCAGACATTTATCATTACACCATAACAGACTTTTCGTCGCACTGTACCCTATCTCATGCACTGACACATATAACCTCGGTCTTACTGAGGGTCAGACATTTATCATTATACCATAACAGACTTTTCGTCACACTGTACCCTATATCATGCACTGGCACATATAACTTCGGTCTTACTGAGGGTCAGACATTTATCATTATACCATAACAAGCTTTTCGTCACACTGTACCCTATATCATGCACTGGCACATATAACCTCGGTCTTACTGAGGGTCAGACATTTATCATTACACCATAACAGACTTTTCGTCACACTGTACCCTATATCATGCACTGACACATATAACCTCGGTCTTACTGAGGGTCAGACATTTATCATTATACCATAACAAGCTTTTCGTCACACTGTACCCTATATCATGCACTGGCACATATAACCTCGGTCTTACTGAGGGTCAGACATTTATCATTACACCATAATAGGCTTTTCGTCACACTGTACCCTTTATCATGCACTGACACATATAACCTCGGTCTTACTGAGGGTCAGACATTTATCATTATACCATAACAGGCTTTTCGTCACACTGTACCCTATATCATGCACTGGCACATATAACCTCGGTCTTACTGAGGGTCAGACATTTATCATTACACCATAATAGGCTTTTCGTCACACTGTACCCTTTATCATGCACTGACACATATAACCTCGGTCTTACTGAGGGTCAGACATTTATCATTATACCATAACAGGCTTTTCGTCACACTGTACCCTTTATCATGCACTGACACATATAACCTCGGTCTTACTAAGCGTCAGACATTTATCATTACACCATAATAGTCTTTTCGTCACACTGTACCCTTTATCATGCACTGAACCCATATAACCTCTGACTTACTGAGGGTCAGACATTTATCATTACACCATAACAGGCTTTTCGTCACACTCTACTCTACAGACGATTTCTCAAAACATTGTGACAAAATTGCTTAGATGTTTTCAAAGTCGTCTGCTGCAGACTTCCTGTATGTTGGAAACGGTTAAACACCATAATGGTCGAAAATCGTTATATTTTATACTTATTCTAATTAATCCACAATACGTCGATATATATGTAACGGAATGTTGTAGAAGATCGTACAAGTCTTGTTTTTCATTATTTCATAGGAAATAAGCAGTTAAAAAAGCGTCCGCTCCGTGTTTTCCTGTTTAAAAATACCGTGGAATTTCCTCTTGCTCATTTGAATTTGTGGATTCAATTCGGCATTCTCTAACACTATCGACTCATTACATTCATGTATGCGTGAGTGTAAGGAAATACAACTCTGCGAAGGAGATTGTCAATTCGGTTGTAGTGATCACGTGATAAATATACAGCGATATTTGTAGATTTACTGGGTTACTAACCCAGTAGATTTTACAATGCAAAATAACGAAAAATCTCCGCAATATTAATAGTGTGCATATATTGTAGTACATGAGTCAGCAAATCTCAATGCCTTACATACAAAACATCAAGGTAATAGCAATTTTTAACATTTTTTTTTTTTTCGCTTTTTCTCATATGGGATTCAGTCCCTTTAAATATTCATAAGAGTTCGGAGTAAATCAGTAAATGCAAAACATTTCAGTGTTTTGACAAATACAGACACGACAGTCGTAGGCCTTTAAAATCATGGGGGGAAGAAGTGATGTCGTAACTGTGATTTACCATTCAGCACATCGAGGGCTTGGCGTGAAACAGTTGTATCTAAAAGCCTTTTTTGACAACCCTGGTTTAGGGGCAATTTTGACCCCTTTGTAAACACTGCAAATTTAGGTGCCATTGCTCAAAACGAGCAATGGCACCTAAATTTCCATTGTTTACCTAGAAAAATGATTTAACGATTATAAAGACTTTATGGCAAGGTGATTAACCTTAGTAAAAAAAATACTAATTTTAGTTACAACCGTTTCACGCCAAGCCCTCGACATTGTAATTGATTGCACTGACTTTGCACCAATTCGTGCTAATTATTACAGTTGTTGATAGTCTTAAAACACTATTCGACACTGTCCCAATACATGCTATAATTTCTTTCTTAAAGGCGATTGCACTTTACTATAAGCTGTGATACAATTTATCTGTCTACATATATACATATTTCATTCCCATTACATATATTTTAGTCATAAAACATTAAACATTCATTCAGTATTCATCTTTCGTACACGAAATTTCGTATACCGTCTCCTGTTGTTGGGAGGTCCATTTATGGATTGGGGCAGAATTTATTGTATGACCATCTCATATACATATATTCAACCCTATTTATATTACATCATACTTCTCCATTACCTAGAACTTGTTTCTACATCCATCATTTCCCATTATTTAGTTCTATCAAACATATTCAATTTTAAATAATACTACGTGTACTACTTAATATTAATGCGCGCTAAATGACCTTAGCTGTCGATGCGCCATAAAACACTATACATTCATTCATTCGAAAC
Organism: Serripes groenlandicus; assembly: GCA_031761405.1. Lineage (NCBI taxonomy): Eukaryota > Metazoa > Mollusca > Bivalvia > Cardiida > Cardiidae > Serripes > Serripes groenlandicus. Next base: position 141,533,237 of record JASEVX010000004.1, read on the forward strand.
TGTGATCGCTCTTTACTGCCGAATATCACGGCTGAATTCTGGAGAGAAAAAAAATGCATATACATGTAATTAACTTTCAAACGAGACAATTTTGAATTAATAGATAATGTTCAATATTCATGAACAAAAAATCTCGTTTCGCTGAATTGCATCTGTTATCAATATTCCCCAGAAATTCTGTCCAAAATAAGCCGAAAGACATCATTCTGGGTTGGAGTATTAAATGTGATATTGTAATTCGCGTTATTACGAGTGTCAGACAGCTGACATTCTATGGCATAAACAATCTCAAAAATGTTAAATACTACAGATCAATTCGATGGAAAAGCAGCCATTGGAAATCACGACTTAGTTGACTTTGCTATGAGTGAATACATGTACCAAAGTCAGTATGTGCCTCCAATCTGATCAATGTATTTCCTCTTACTGTCCGAGTATTTTAAAAAAAGTCTACAGAACGACGGTATAGCTAACAGCAAAAGCATTGTACACACATGTAGTATGATTATGTTTAATATAAGCCTTTCCCTCATATATACGCTTTCTGAAGCGTCTGCAGCAGACGGCTTTTTGAAAACATAGTGACAAAAGAAGAAATTGCTCAAAACGAGCAATTTCTCCTTTTGCCACAATGTTTTCCACTTTTAGTCATGGGTTGTCCATTCAATTATTGAGATTTTCTATCTTTTGACAAAATGTGTTTAAAGTCGTCTGCTGAAGAATTGTCGTATGAGGGAAAGAGTTAACACTATTAAGGATGGGTGGTCTTATATAATTGACTTTGACATTGCATGATATTGTCTACAAGTAGACGCTGTATGTTTTGTAGTCTTATTTTTGATAAAAATGATGACAGAAAGTTTAATTATGTTATAATTTTTAGAACTAGACTGTATGACCTTTTTGTTCAAAGTTGGAATATGTCAACTAATAACTGGCCAAAGTTGCCATATAAAGTGTCGGTCTCAAAGAAGAATGTTCTTATGAGAAATATCTAGATATAATTTCGAGTAAAAAATTGCGTAGCAAAAAAGAGAAATTTGCTAATAAAAATACGAGTATATAAATGTATTTTATTAATTAATGACATTGGTTGTTTTACGCCTTTTCGAACAAATATTTTGAAATAATCTGCAAAACAATAAAAGCATTGTACACATGTAGTATGACTACATTTAAAACTATTTAGGATGAGTGGTCTTATATAATTGACTGTGATGCACTAAACATTGCATGATATTGTCTACAAATAGACGCTGTATGTTTTGTCTTATTTTTGATATTAGATAAAATGATGACAGAAGAATTAATTATGTTGTAATTTTTAGAACTAGACTGTATGACCATTTTGTTTAAAATTGGAATATGTCAATTAATAACTGGCCAAAGTTGCCATGTAATTGTCAGTTCTAAGAAGAATGTTCTTATGCAAAATATCTAGATATAATTTCGAGTAACAAATTGCGTAGCAGAAAAGTGAAATTTGCTAATCAAAATACGAGTATATAAATAGAGAATATGTCATGAGTGTTTATTTATTATCACTTTTATTAAACGAGTTTTTCTGTCACTCGAGGGTCAGATACAACCTTTAAGTGTTCGGCAAACATCGGCTATCGATGTCTGTTTTTGTTAAAACCTTAGTGTTTGACCGAGTGTATTGAAACAGCATATAGTGTAAGCTACGAATTATTTGACTCGACATGATTTTTCCTAACACGGATCCCTTTATGTCGAGTGAATATAAGGTATATATATATATACATGAGCCGTTCCACTAGAAAACCAACATTATGGACTCGGCGTAGTGTATCGATTCAGATCAGCCAGCGCAGTCCGCGGGGGGGGGGGGGGGGGGGGGGGGGGGTGGGGGGGTGAGGTATAGAGAACTGATTCCTGTAACAGAAAATCAACAGCAGGCGAAAAGTGTCCGTCCGGGTTATCCTGCGCGGCATGCGTAGACTGATCTGGTCGATACAATGTTGGTTTTCTAGTGGAATGGCATTTTATCTATGCATGTGAATACTGAAATGGAATGAAAGATGAGAAGAGGGTGTCACGATTTCCTCCACAAAGACCATGACAAAAAAATGGATTATTTGAAGTCGAATAATGCGTCGAATAATGCGAAGAATAGACAACCGTAAAATTGAGAGGCTAGATATTGTGGTTTTCAAGGGATTTGAAATGGCAAAATAACATAAGCGTTTCAGAAGTGCCATTGGGAAACTTGTCTGGAGTCCGTATCAACCGGCAATGAAGCAATGTAAAAGTAATTTGTGAAAGAAAGATCGCATCTAGATCTTAACTCGACATGTTCCTATCTATGACATTAACTATCGGCAGCGGTGCGCAGTTTGATAGAATGGAAACACCTTAAATAAACTATTATGCCCTGAAAATGAGAACATTCGGATTGAAGAAGAAATGTGCTTAGTTATTTATGATTTCCGAAAATAGGCAAACACGGCTGATTGTCTGATTGTCAGTTTATGACAGATTTATATACACATAACGGCAGCGTTTGACATTCATCACATTTTCAATATTGGGATTGCCCCCAGTAAGCAAATATAAATATATTACGTTATTATTATAACAAACTAACGAAATTTTAAATAAAAAACACGTGACTAGAAAAACCGAGTTCCAGAAATGTGCGACCAGCGAAGATCCAGTTTAGTTTGCGGTTCCGCGAAGTCTGTTTAGTTTAGTAATTGTTCGTTATCTAGTAGTTCGAGAATTAATAGATGAAGAACGTTTATTGTAAAAAAGCAAAGCCTTTAAAGTTAGCAATTCGATCGATATGCAATGTAGATCGCACCGACTATGGCATACCAAAATGGTAGTAATGGCTGCCCTCATTGGCGCTCATGGTTGCGGAGTTAGCATTGCAACTGACTGGAAGGTGTGAGTATAACTGGATCTTTAGTATTGGTAACCAGGGGCGTAGCTCCCTTTAGGCACTGTAGGCACGTGCCTACACATTTTTCTAAAAATGTCCCAAAATGCAGCTTCGGCTATACACATCTGCGTAATGTATCGACGAGATCAGCCTGCGCTGTCCGCGCAGACTGATCTGGACGACACATTCCGTCTAAGGGTGGATAGATAGAGTAGTGATTCCTGAAACAGAAAATCCACAGGAGGCGAAAAGTGTATATCCGGGTACGCCTGTGTGGCATGCTTAGGCTGATCCGGGTCGATACTTTACGCAGAGTCTACAGTGTTGATTTTCTCACGAGACGGCCTACACATTTATTATTGCCAAGCTACGCCCCTGGTAACTGACCCAGAACATGCCGTGATATAACTGAAAATTGTTGAAAGCGGCGTAAAGCACCAAACAAGCAATGATCTTTTTCGTGGCCAATATGGTGCACGGGTAGACCTATACATACATGTACATGTATATTGGATCACAGTGAAGCCATTGTTTGGCTCTGTCTGGACAGTACCAAGACAACGTTACCGAGTACTGTTTATGTTTAAAAATGTGTATATAAGTGACACACGAAAGCCGACCATCTGATACATCATACTGATTTAGTTTGAATTCAGATCGACATCAAGCAATAAAAAGATTGTATTGCATTGTATTGTATTGTATTGTCGACTCGTTTAAGATTACACATTTACACAACGTTAGGGTAAATGTCAACAAACAATCAAATCAGACCTCTGTGGTGCCTGCTCGATTAGTTCGCGAACAAGGACAATTTCGATCATACATAGAACAAGCACAGGCTTATCTGGGTCTTCACCGATCGAGAAATTCCAAAACTGTGTTTTTCGTACTCCGCGGCTTATAAATGGACTGAAATATTTCACTTGGGGTTTGCAACAACCAGTCACATTGTTACAGTTTTATTGTTTCTGTATATCAACCGTCGTTCCACGTGTAAACCAACATTGTAGTCTCTGCGTAATGTATCGACTCATATCAGCCGGCATAGTCCGCGCAGACTGGTCCTGTCCGACACATTCCGTCTCTGGGAGATAGAGGTATAGAGTAATGATTCCTGAAACAGAAACTCCACAGGAGGCGAAAAGTGTCTGTCCGGGTTAGCCTGCGGGGCATGCTTAGGCAGATCCGGATCGATACTCAATGTTGATTTTCTCGTAATTCGGCTCATATGTAGATTTATTCAATTCGTTCAGCGATATCCTGGTTCTTACTCAATAACACAACCAGCTCACAAGAAAATGCATTGCATGTTTGTATATGATTTTGATGAATTAGGGAATCTGCATCGGCCGAATGTATAGCGTGGCGTCTAAAGTTCGATCCCTTCTTGGTCATAATTAAGTTCTCTGGCGAGGTACATTTCGAAGTCTAGCATTATTAAGCTTACCGATGGATCATGGATAGGTTTACTGTCTGTTTGATATAACTTAACTTATGTTGAAAACGACGTGAAACCTCAAAATATATTGCAAAGTAACTAAAATGCTTTTGATTTAATGAGGTTTAACGCCGATTTCAACATTATTTCCGTTATATCACTGCGACAGTTCACTTATTCATGATCCATTTGGTAAACAAACCAGTACTATAGGTTAGGAAATTTGCCTTGCCCAAGGACACTCCACCATAACCGTAGCGCCACGACTGAGGACCGAACCCGGGACGCCCGGTTCCAACTCCCCGACGATTACCACTCGGACACGGCTGATTCATTAACTCTTTCAGCGAGCGCCAAAGGCAATATTGAGCTTTTTGCAAACAATACAGATTCAGGCGAGTCAGCTCGTGACGAGCTGTCTCACCTGAAATCTGTATTGTTTGGCTGTGAGTTATAAAAAATATTCCAAAGATCCTATAACATGAAAATCGAGTAGTCCGAGTTTGAACATGGAATAGTCTACTTTAAACAATTCGGCGCTGAAAGGGTTAACACTATGCACTGACGTTCACGTTGATCTTGATTTTCTATGAGATGAACGGAATTAGCAACGGTTTGCTTTCCTCTGCCGTAGTTTACGATTAACACGAACGAGCACGATTATTTAAAGTAAATTGCTTAAATGATATACGGCATACATAATGTATTTTACTGCCACACTCTTCCTATTTACTAATAATGTCCTTGTTGTTTACTTTGAATGAGTTACACCTTTGTTTACTGAAACAATCCTATCGTCATTTAAACGTTGTTTCGTATGTGAACTAATGGATCAGTGTTATGCCTCTCGATGCCTAGATAAAGAGACCAGAATGCGACGCTGCGAAATCATCTGTTCATCATCTCGTCCTATTCGCACATGCTCTTTAATCCTATCCCACTTGCAGACGACGAATTTTGAAGAAAATAACGTAGACGACTTTTGAAAATATTGTGACAAAAGATGAAATCGCCCATAGCAGTTTCTCCTTTTGCTTTTTTTTTTTTAACTCATGTTTTTCAACTCAATTCAATAATTATATATACTATCATTTATAGAGATATTCCGCCTGTTTTTTTCAACTCAATTCAATAATTATATATACTATCATTTATAGAGATATTCCGCCTGTTTTGACTGTGTGTTTTCAAAGCCCACTCCTGCAGATTTGTTGTATATGGGATATGACTAAAAGGCATCCTCGGTACCCAGGCTATTCATAACACATATGATACCCTGGGCAAATTGGCTAGCGAAACTTCGTAAAGCGTGCACCTCGATTTTCTCCGTAACTACGAGGGGTGTTCGGAAAGTTTCGGGACAAGTGCCGTAACATTTTTTTTTAAATATGCGTACACAATTCTTTCAACATACATAGCTCTATATAACTAGCGTCTTATTTTTAATTTTGTAATTTTGCTTTTGAAAATGAATAAATGGTATATAAAGCTATGTATGTTTAAAGAATTGTGTTCAATTATAAAAAAATAAGAATGTTAAGGCACGTGTCCCGATACTTTCCGAACACCCCTCGTACACTGTTATTACTGTACATCGCCTGAAATTTGTAGCATGCAACCAATCAAGCGGCTGGATTTCACCTCATGAATTATTCATGACTACGAAGTTTCGCTAGCCAATTTGCCCAGGGTATCATATATGTTATGAATAGCCTGGGTTCCGAGGATGCTAAAAGGGGGCAAGGTTATACAAATTAATCGTATTGGACATTAATTATATAGTATTATATATATTGTGAAAGACAGTGGTACAGAAGTACAGGGGTAGAGCGTCGGCCTCTTGTACCAAAGGTCCCGGGTTCGAATCCCGTGATGAGCGGGTTCTGCCTTTGGGATTTTTCCACACAAACGGCGCGAGTACTGGTTAAGTTTCCAGGAAGCGGACATCGAGCGTCATTAATATAAGCTTAAAGCTTGTCTCGCTATCGATGTCAAATAAATAAGTTTAAACTAATTATATAGTCCCTGTATGTCGGTCTTCGTTAGCCCTTACATCGATTATTTCCGTAAACTGGCATCAGCACTATTAAATATAACCCTTTCACTGCCACAGGCCATTAACTCCTTCAGCGCCACAGGCAGTATTGAGTTTTTTTTGCAAACAATGCAGATTCAGGTGAGTCAGCTCGTAACGAGCTGTCTCACCTGAAATCAGCATTGTTTGCCTTTTAGTTACCAAAATAGTCCAGAACTTTCATAACATGAGAAATGGTCACACCCGATTTTGAGCATGGAAGAGTCTACTTTAAACACTTCGGCGCTGAAAGAGTTAAAGGCTTTTGCAAACAATGCGATTCAGATGTCTCTCTTGTTGAAATCGGAATTGTTTGCCACTTGGACATAGTATTTAACCAAATGTCATGTTGGACGAAAAATGAAGTGATCCAGCTTTCAACATAGATGAGTCGACAATGTGTAATTCGGCAATGAAAGAGTTAATAGGTTATCAACAAATAATGCCTGCTGAATGCTCATATTAGTGCATAGCTAGCAAACAATGTAGATCATGCTGAGACTAAAAGAAAGGGTACACTGATCTCGGATCCACATTTATCGTAAATCTAGTTGAAATTCATGCAAAACAGCAAACGCACAATTATTATCTTTGTTTTAAAGTAGCTTATAGCAGTAATAAGTGATCGGTACTTGTTTTTGTTACCCAATATCATCATGAGCTTGTATTGGACATTGAAAATGCATTAGTTGTTTCCGTGAAATCGGGGACAATACGGAAGAACAGAGGTGGCCGTAAAAAAGAGATAAATGAAACATTATTGCCCTTACAGGACATTCAAGCTCGTGATCGTAGAATGAAACGCAATCGTCTTTGACCTTATTCCATTTCCCGTATACGTCTTCTTTCCTGAAACATTTACCATCGTCCTAGATTTAAGACAAGTGTTTTCCCACGTTCAAAAAGGTTATCCTTGCATAGAATACATAAATGACGAGACAACTTCCTAAATTAAGACCAGAGTACACGAATGCGTGGCTGATCTTGATCTATTTCGTTAGTAACTGGCGTTAAAGGTATCAAACAGCAGAAAAAGAATATGTTCTTCAAAGCCAACTGTAGCAGTCACTATAAAAGATAACATATCAATCAGCATAGTCATTTTACGCAAGTATGTATAGCATCAAATAAATGTTGTCAAAACGCAAAAGTACATTTGTGAAATGCTTTACGAAAACTACCCTAAGAGTTCTTAGTGTGCAATATAACCCATTTTCACAGCTTATCTATGTGACATAATGTGGCCCTGTGGTCTGTCAACCCAGAGGTCTTGGGTTTAAATCCCGGCCCAGGTTCTGGATATTATGAGATGCTTTAAGTGTCTCCCACTCAACTTGAAGTCCGGTACAGGTCCTTTCAAGGAAACTGTGCTTTGCGTGTATCGGTGCTATACTCTGAGCACGTTAAAGAACCACGACTCTTTTCGGAAAGAGCTACGGTATCGCACCCGGACACCCTTGCATCTAACTCTGTCTCTTGAACTTATCTGCACCTGGTAGATGCTTGTACATGATATAGTGTACATTATCAAATGGACATATAGAAGCTAAAAAGCTTATGCTCTATCAGAACAATTGGTCTGTATAATAACTATAATTACATCACATAAATGATCTCTGTATGCGCCAGTCTTTCAAGATGCATATTTGACTTGTTAACGAAGAGTGAAGATCCGGATCAGACTGATACGCATGTTGATCTGGATCTACACGGTTCGTTTGGTGCTTTTTATTCTACTTACAAATAAATTAGTCTCTCAGATATGTTATAACGTTATATGTAACCATCGCGTTAAAGTGTGATGATTGTAATTAATGACATTTTTACTGACGCATACTAAATAACTATAATCGAATTAAACTTGAATTAAATTGCATTCGGTGACTTTTATTACTTAAAAAAAAGGTAAAATATGTTTTAGTTTTCCGATTAATGCAAAAACCAATCTACTTTTAACACACGTCTTCTGAATTTAACATAATGTGTTCAGCTTGGACTACTCCATTTTTCGTCCAACAGGAAATTTGGTAAAATTGAATGTGTAAGTGGAAAGCAATGCAGAATTTAGGAGAGATAACTAGTCTCACCTGAATCTGTATTGTTTGCAAAATCATTTAATTGCCCTTGCCAGCGAAAGATATAAAATATGTATGAGCCGTTCCACGAGAAAACCAACATAATGGACCCTGCGTAATGTATCGACCCAGATCAGCGCAGGCTAATCCGGGTCGACATATTCCGTCTTAGGGGGATATATGTATAGAGTAATGATTCCTGAAACATAAAAAACACAGGAGGCGAAAAGTTTCTGCCCGGATTAGCATGTGCGGCATACTTAGGCTGATCTTGCTCGATACTTTACGCAGAGTCAATAATGTTGGTTTTCTCGTGGAACGGGTCATATCTTTCTCCTGATTTAAAGGTGGTTACCGTGATTGTGATTAAACAGCGTTATTATCATTTACCCTGCTTTACACAATAATAACCAATATTTGGATCACGAGATAAACCTATAATTCCATGCTATCTTATCTTGGTCTATGTCATTTGCGTCTATGTGGGAAAGCATTTGAAAGAATGTTGTGTTGAGTACTGGTGTGATACAGCCAGGAACCGTGGGTAGATGAACTGGCCGCCATGATATAACTATAACAAATGCAGTAAACGGTGTTAAACCCTTATCAAACAATCAACCAACCAACCTTCAAATCATCATGTGCCGTAAACAGTTAATGGCAGTCGCGTAGCTCCCTTTAGGCACTGAAGGCACGTGCCTACACATTTTTTTTAAAAATGCCCCAAAATGCAGCTGCGGCGATACACATCTGCGTAATGTATCGACCAGATCAGCCTGCGCTGTCCGCGCAGACTGATCAGGCCGACACATTCCGTCTAAGGGGGGATAGATAAAGTAGTGGTTCCTGAAATACAAAAAATCCACAGGAGGCGAAAAGTGTATATCCGGGTACGCCTATGTGGCATGCTTAGGCTGATTTTCTCACGAGACGACCTACACATTGAGTATTGCCAAGCTACGCCCTTGAATGTAGAACAACGATACGTTTTATTTCCACAATCTAATAGTTAAGAATAGACTTACGATGACAACGACAATTTGTGTTTACGTGTGTTGACAAAACACATAATACGTGTTTTCGAGATATCTAAACTGCAAGAAAAGACGGACAACTGATCCTCATTTTAGCTGAATCCGTCTTCACTAATAATTCTCAAACTGTTCTAAGACTACATTTTTGAAATCTTTTAAAAATCAAAGTAGAACAATTTCTGAATGGATAAACAATATGGGTTGGCCAATCAGAAACTGTGTTACTTTGTGAATTTTATAATTGAAATCAGAATAACATGAGCCGTTCCATGAGAAAACCGACATTATGGACTCTGCGTAATTTATCAATCCAGATCAGCCTGTGCAGTCCGTGCAGGCTATTCTGGGCAGACTCATTCCGTCTCAGGGGGATAGAGGTATAGAGTAATGATTCCTCATACAGAAAATCCACTGGGGTGAAAAGTGTCTATCCGGGTAATCCTCCGCGACGTGCTTAGGCTAATCCGGTCGATACTTTATGCAGAGTCCACAATTTTGGTTTTCTCGTGGGCCGGCTCAGACAGTCTCAGACGACAGCGGGGAATATTATTACATAGAACTGTAGATGAAGCGAGTAACTCAAATTAAAAAAACCTATTTGACATGCAAACCCTTTATTGTGGGTACTCAAAAGAATCGTCTCTGTGAGACGCCTCTATAAAGTAACCACAGCATATGGATCCATTAAGTCATAAGAGTAATAGAGGTGGGAAAAAGACATGTTTATTTCTCCTAACTTAGTCCTCTGCTTATATTAAGGGCGTATAAATCTTAATTCTTATGTCGCATGACCAACTTTGGGTGCTGACACATTCATTGAAACATTCACATAGACGAATTGAGAATATGCAATTTCCTTCACAGCGTTATCTTCTTCATAAAAGCTTTTTATGACAGAACCCGTCAATTGCATGCCCATTATGTTTGCTTTAATTGCAGTGGAGATAGCCGTGCCTGGCACGATAAGTTATCATGGGTAAATATAATCACGCGAATTCACTGTCTTTGAGAGAAAGAACAATAAGGAAACGGGAACTTTAAATGCATGTCATAATAATTAATCATTCAGCATGGCCCTTCATACATATGCCTGACTCTAATTCATAACTCAGGAACCATACATACAGTCAAACTTGTCTAACACAAGTTTGACTGTTTATGAAGAGTGATTAATATAATTTGTGATAAATTGCTTCAAAATCAATATACAATAAATCATTTTTAACGATACCAAAGTTCAATGAACTCGGAAGTTTTAAAAAGACCCCCACCCATACATTAATTCGAGCTATCGACGTGATCAAGGGGTTCCTCGAACTATGCTTGATAGTTTAATGTGTTTGCAGCTTCGTTATAAAGATGAGCCGTCCCACGAGCTGCAGAAAAATCGAAAAGCGTGTACATGTGGGTAAGGGTTTAGGCAAAAACTTGTTCTTTTTGAGCATTTAACGTAAATTTACGAAATTAATGTGTATCGGAGAACTGTTTAAATATGAGCCGTTCCATAAGAAAATCAACATTGTGGACTCTGCGTAAAGTATCGACCCGGATCAGCATAAGCGTGCCGCACAGGCTTACCCGGATAGACACTTTTCGCCTCCTGTGGCTTTTCTGTTTCAGGAATAACTACTATAAACATCTATCCCCCTAAGACGGAATGTGTTGGCCGGATCAGTCTGCGCGGACAGCGCAGGCTGATCTGGTCGATACATTACGCAGATGTCTGAAAACATATGAGCCGTAACGCGTGAAAACCAACATTGTGGACTCTGCGTAAAGTATCGACCCAGATAAGCCTGCGCTGTCCGCGCAGGATAATCCGGACAGACACTTTTCGCTTCCTGTGTATTTTCTGTTTCAGGAATCATTACTCTATACCTCTGAGTCGGAGAGTGTCGACCCGGAATTGCCTAATCCGCGCAGGCTTATCTGAGTCTATACATTACGCAGATAATATTATTATCCATAATATTAGGTTTCTCCTGGAACGGCTCAATTTACTCAAATATGTATTATTAAAAGCAAGCATGTTACAAAATCATTTCGAGAAATCTCTTGCAAACCCTTTTTCCGAAAGTCAGATGTGTTGCCATTGTTATAATACATGCCGTAACATTTGATAATTTAGTACTTGCATTTCACTATGAGTTTAGCTATTAATTGTGTGTATAATTTAAATGTTGATGATGAATTGAAATATGTTACAAGTGTACATCCTGCCGTCAACACGGCGTGTCAAGAAACACCTGTAAGATATTTGATGTTTGTTAAGTTTATATATGTAATTGTTATCCAATCAACCTTCCTTCATCGTATCCCCTTTCTCAGACATTTCGACTGGAAAGTTAACAATAGATGTTATGTAATGCCATTTATCGCCTTGAGCTGTTTGAGCAGTGATTTGCATGGCTTATCTTACTTATTAAATTGATATCCAATGGCTAATATTGAGATAATTGATCATGTTATTTGATTGGTCAGTTAATAAATCCGAAGTTGAATATCTAAAGTCAATTTGGCATAAATTGACATTCAAGTTTTGGAAAAGAACAAGTATTACAAGGAGTACCTTTACTTTGATTTATACGTTGGGAGTTCCAGTGACATAATTATTAACAACTTCAGTTCAATTGACTTAGATATTTAATATTCCATTTATCTTACATTGTTGAAGTGCCAATATCTGTATCTGTTTTAAGTGATAATAAAACTTTGTTGAACTTTTCGTGTAGTTTTCGGCGGGGGGGGGGGGGGGGGGGGGGGGGGGGGGGGGGGGGGGGGGGGGGGGGTTGAGGTATATAGTAATGATTCCTGAAACAAAAAGTCCACAGAAGCGGGTTTTGACTTTGGTATTTTTCCACACAAACCGCTCAAGTACTGGTTAAGTCTCCAGGAAGCAGACATCGATCGTGATTAATATAAGCTTAACGCTTGTTTTGCAATCGATGTAAAATTCAAAGTTTAAACTAATATGACACAGAAGCCCGCAAGAAGCCAGTGAATGATGTGATCATTTGTAACAGAAGACTTAGAAGTGTAGATCATTTGATTCTGCACTTGTCTAATACACCGTCTCATTGGTAAAGCTCACGGAAAAAAAGCATGGAGCAAGAAAAGTACAATTTGTGGAATCGTTGAAACTAACACAAACCCCGACCCTCGGGACTTAACGACCAGCTTAGTTTCAGATCAACCTGTCTAGTCGATTAATAATAAATCGATACGTGATCTTCAAATGGAAACGATGTTTACACGGTGACTTCATTTTAGGCAAGTCGAAATGTGGCTGTTGAACGTAGGTGGCTGCTTAACCCTTTCTCTCATACGACAATTCTGCTGCAGACGACTTTGAACATATTTTGTCAAAATATTGAAAATCTCTTTAATTGAATGGATAACCTATGACTAAAAGTGGAAAACATTGTGGCAAAAGGAGAAATTGCTCGTTTTGAGCAATTTCTTCTTTTGTCCCTATGTTTTCAAAAAGCCATCTGCTGCAGAGGCGTCAGAAAGCGTCTATATGAGGGAAAGGGTTTATACAAGTCAAATACAGATGACAAGGTTGTTTATGTTTATCTTCAAGTGTCTGCTTAATGCAATTTTGCTGCTTAACAGAGGTGAATGCTAGCACAAATTTGACTGTGTAAGCAATATCTTTTAACATCAATCGCATGTATAACAAACTTTACGTGTTTATTTCGCTATTTTAAGACCTGAATTAGTAGGTTAACTAAAACAATCAATATCTGCGTTCGTGTTTAAAGGCTATGCATGGGTCCACCCATTGTCCTTGACGATCTTTAAAGTCAAAATAAACATTTACAACTTTATGTACCAATTGGTTGGAGGAAATAAAAGCAGACATATTCCTGTTTTTCTCATTATGAGATTGATGTCTAATCCCTGAACTGGAATTCAATCAGGACCATTAATCGTAATGGCTTCCCGAAATAGACTCTAACCTATCTCTACGTTTTGCAGTTTGAGGCTTTTTTAAAAAAAATACTGAAGGTTTAGGAGACGTTGTTTAAAGAAAGTGTTTTAAAACGTTAATTTGTCTTCTCGTCTTCACTACAGAAAAGGTTTTGTGTAGAACTAATAACTGACTAATAACTGACTAATAACTGACTAAACTGACTAATAAGTGTGTGTGTTTTGTTGTTTTTTAAGACTTATTTAAATAACTACATCTTCGTTTATTGTTTTATAGAGATATTTTGAAAGATGTCCTATTTTAGAGTAAATACGTCTCTAGGTATATATGTATTGTGTTTTGGGGGTTTGTTTGGTGTTGTTTTTTTGTCAAAAATATTTTTTAAATAACTTCATCTTCGTTTTTTCAAAGTTTTTTTTAACAAAATCTTCATTTATTGTTTTACAGAAATATTTTGTAATTTGGATTTAACGCGTCATGAATTGCTATACGCATTTGCCTTTATGAAGGGAATTGATTGATGTGTTGATTGACTAATTGATCGCATTTAATCAGTTATTTAAGAATTAACAACACTTAAGTCACAATTTAGTAACGCCTAGATAAGATGACCTACATTCGTAGACAAATCTAAATTTGTTCCAATATTTTAACTCGGCACAACATGTAGCAAAAGAAGAAATTGCTCATCGTGTGCATTTTTACCTTTTACCAAAATGTTTTCAACATAATTCAATAATTGTATTTTTATGTTTGTTTTATATAATACAGAACAGAAGTTTATTCAAATTCAAACACATCTGGTTCATCGTCAAAATATTTACAATATACATGTTCATGCGAAAAAAATAGACATACAGTTTAACAAAATACTATGGTGAATGAATAATGCACTTCCCTGGAAGACGAAAATAATGTTTGAAATGAGAGGAATATATATAAGTATGCAGATATTCGGATAAAGAGCTTAGTGCCATGCTTTCCTGACATGTTAAGCAATAAGCTCAACATGAAGAGGAACCATATCATTCAACGCCTAATCGTTTTCTTCATTAAGTATACTTTTTCTTTTGTGCTTATCGTTTGTATAGTATATTCCAATGGCATTTAAAACTTTTAAATTTGATGACTTTAACATATATATTTTCAACATGTTTGAATCAAGGTTTCAACTTCGTCTCCTGTATATTTGTTGTATGTGGAAACAGGGAGATGTTGGTTTTCCAGGTTCACAGTTCTATGTAGTATATAAACTTTAACATTTTAGAATGTTTATTATTTATTGGGGTTTTACGCCGCTTTCAACAATATTTCAGTTATATCACGGCGACAGTTCACTTATACATGATCCCTGGGTAAACAAACCAGTACTAGGCTAGACAATGTGCCTTGCCCAAGGGCACTCCACCATGACCGTAGTTCCGCGACTAGGGATCGAACCCGGGACACCCGGTTTCGAAATCCCCGACGCTAACCACTCGACCACAGCGGATTTCTTCTATGACATAGCGGCGGACATAGTGGGACCCGGAAGTGAACACTATTAACCCTTTCCCACATACATTAGCTTTCTTACGCCTCTGCTGCAGACGACAATCAAAAACATGATGGCATTAGGAGAAATTGCTTATAATGAGCAAGATCTCCGTTTGCCACAATGTGTTCGACACTATTCTATTATTCTATTTTGATTATCTGGTATTTTTCAAGATATTTGCTGTATGTGAACAATTGATGTTGCTTTCCCAAGTGCGCGGTTCTGCCTCGTGTATATATATAGTATACACATTATGATTTTGAAAATACTCCGACATACGGGCGACCACCTGTGATGCACTTGTAGGTTACACTATTAAACTATATACATCTCTTATTCCAGGTCCGACCCTTAGAGAATTACCGACCCACCATGAACCGCAAGATTGTCGATTTGATTGAGTATTTGTAATGGATTAGCTTCATCCACATGCGAGAGGGCGATCAATCCTGGAAGGCGCTGAATGCCGTACACTCACCTTGTGAACCTACGTATTAAAACCCTGGCGACACACAGACTCACTCCACCAACACCGGGCATTCAGACACATAATTACGCCGTTACTTTATATTGTACATCGAACTTGTGCTGCGTACACGCAGATATAAAAAAAAGTTTCCAACATTCGTTGCATAAACATTTTTACATGAATGGATATAACATGTATTTGTAAATGTGATATAATAAAATCGCGGCTATAATTGAGAATACAACAGGATGCTATTATGTGTAATAAAACATCACGTAACAATGGGTTGTCAACAATTGACTGTGCTGTGTAAATAAAGCCGTCTGGTTTTTTCGTTTCATGAAGAAGAAAAGAAATAGTGATATAACAAAGGAAACAATCCGATTACAATAAATACCTTTGCTGTCATTCCCCCCTACGGGTCGGAGTAGAGGATACTGTTAATGATCTGTTTGGGGACTATCAGGACAGAGCCAGTTCCGTGTTATCGCGACATCATAGTTGTGCCTTGAGCTGGAAAATCTATCATTTCATTGCGAAATAAAAATCCACCGGATTTACCGTTGCTGGTTATGATTCCCGAGTGACCATCGTACGGATCAAATAACGAAGTGACATCATATATACAGTATAGTGCCTGTCATCCGTTTGAAGCTCGTTAATGTGATTTAAACTTATTTTGAAATTTATGTTCGCAATATTTGAAAAATACATACTTGTGGTTTCAAGCGACTTGCTTGTTTTTTCTACAAAAGATCTTACGTACGTAGGTAATGATTAAAGTGGAATGAATATTGGAAGGCGACATAAAAACAGCACAAAGTGTAACACTTTCTAGATAGAGACTACGTTTGGACGACGTATAAAAAAGATAAAAGAACCAGTTTAATCAGAAAACGGCGTACTATAAATATATTTCAATCATATAATTGCGCAACATTTACTTGATTTAATCTGGTGACGATAACATAAAGCAGGACACTAAAAGGATACAAAAACAAGTTTTGTTTAATCAATTATATTTACTGGTGGAAAGCAAACAATTAATGTCTCTCTCCCTCTCTCATTCTGTCTGATTATTAAATCGATACTTGGTTTGAACAGTAAAATTCAATATGCTAGGAAATCTGGTAATATGAAAACCTGCAAATGTAACGGTCTATTGAATTAGCAATCACGAAAAAGTAGAAGTTGTCCACAATTTGAATAATTGATCTGCAGTTCAAATAACGGCGAATTGGTTATGGTTATCATTACGGAGAGAGTATGAACACTTAGCAAGTATACGCGGTGTCGTTGAAACATGGATTTGTGGCGAGGAGGCGACATTTAATCGGTTGGATATTCTATTGTTTTTAATTGGATTAGTAATTAGATACGTATTCTTGTGTCAAACCGTCAGTCTACGTGTAACTATATAATACAACGACCACACTATGTTACTGAATAGGACGTTCGAGTATATTTGTGTGGCTTTCTTCTTCAGAAGAATTGTGTTAAATGTATACACATGTGTCAGCGGATAGTTTCTAAACTAAGTCTTTAACTGCAGCTATAGTATATATGATATTTAACTAGAACCTACTCAAAATGTCAAATCAGACATTGATAAATCATGTTTTAACAATCGGACATGCCATTCAGACAACAATAGTCTATGGCAACGTTACAGAAATTCCACGATATTCTGTCGCTGGCCTAGAATCAGGACCAGTCGTATGGGACTGTCTAAATGAGACATGTGGTACCACCGTCAACACAACTTTAAACATCACTGCAAATGGGACATCTGTTCCTGAATTTTCACATGTGCCGAAATACAATGTCGCGGTGTTGGCAATCATATGCATCGTGCTTTCAGTACTTATTCTTTCAACAATTTTGGGAAACGTGTTTGTGATAGCAGCTGTTATACTTGAACGTAGTTTGCAAGGTGTTTCGAATTATTTAATACTGTCACTAGCTGTGACAGACCTGTTGGTTGCCATATTCGTGATGCCTTTGAGTCTTGTAAACGAGATAAGTATCTACTGGTACCTCGGCAATGCTGTCTGTGATTTCTGGATTTCCGTCGACGTTCTATGTTGTACCGCATCCATACTGCATCTCGTAGCTATTGCGTTAGACAGATTTTGGGGCGTGTCGGATATCGACTACATACGAAGGCGATGTGCTAGGCAAATAATGCAGATGATACTGGTTGTGTGGCTAGTGGCATTTTCGATCTCGATACCGCCATTGTTTGGTTGGAAAAATTCCGATAACGATCCAAGCAAACTTGGGTTCTGTATGATAAGCCAGGATTTGGGATATACAGTGTTCTCAACCCTGGGGGCCTTTTATTGTCCAATGATACTGATGGTGGTTTTGAATTTTAAAATATATGTGGCAGCACGGACACGAATACGGAAAAAGAATTTTGTGTGCCGAAATAAACCCGTAACAAGTACTTTTACGACCACGGCGGATATGAAAACAGTGGGGAGATCTTCGTCGTGTAGCGATATAAGTCAGGAGGGATATACAGTGTACAATGGTTCTATTGCAGTGTCGTGTGCTTTGGCCGAGGAAAGCAATATGCAAATATCCGACAGTGAAGTTAATCCGCATCGTAACAGTGGAGATTATCTAAGATTACCGACCATGCCTTCAAAGCAACTACACACAATAACGCATTACAATACTCGTGTGAATGGAAATGATGTTAACGAGGAGCAGAACTGTGAGAGAAATATACCTAATGGCAGCGATGACCCCGTGAATTCACCTCGCAATAACGTCAAGTTTACGGACAATAACAATCATAAAAATGACTTATTGCGGCGAAAGAAGAAGCGACGGGACGCTGATAAAAAACGAAAAGACAAATTAGAAATGAAACGAGAGCGTAAGGCAGCGAAAGTGCTTGGTATAATTACGAGCGCGTTTGTTGCATGTTGGTTGCCATTTTTCTTTCTTGCAGTGCTGGCACCATTTTGCGGACGCCATTGCAACGTTCCAGATGTTTTATTTAGTTTTACATTATGGTTGGGTTATTTAAATTCTACTCTTAATCCAATTTTGTACACAATATTTAATCCATCTTTCAGAAAAGCATTTCATAAAATAATTTACGGCAAATACAGATGGCAGCCCTAGGCCATACACACCAAATAAACCACGTCGTGCGAAAAGATGTCTTACAGTAAACGTTTATATAAGCCGTTCCACGAGAAAACTAACAGTCCGAACTCTGCGTAAAGTATCGACCCGTATCAGCCTAAGCATGCCGCACAGGCTAACCCGGACAGACACATCTCACCAACTGTGGATTTCCTGTTTCATGAAACATTACTCTTTACCTCTATCCACCTGATACGGAATGTGTCGGCCCGGATCAGTCTGCGCGCACTGCGCAAGCTGATCTGGAGCGATATATTACGCAGAGTCCATAATGTTGGTTTTCTCGTGGAACGACTCATATGAATGTGGAGTTGGAACCTTATATTAGGAAAAGTCAAATGTGATCAGTGCTCTGCGAAAACCAACCTTAGCGTAATTATTACACCTGTAGAAAAAGACACGCATGCGCATTCATGCTAATGATCCTAATGGTTAAGGTATCCCTTTCGGAATGTGGGAGGTCAAAGGTTCGAGTCCTAGTGTCGACTAGTGGGGTCCCTGTTGTTATGGCCGGTTGGTTAGCCGCCAGTTTGTTAAATAATGGTACTTAAAAACACGTCTGTCCGGTACCTGACAAAGATATAGGACTGGGGAAGTAACAATTTGTTCAGGACAATGTTGTATCATTAAGTATGATATGAATGACCCGTTGAACATGGGTGACACTTTTTTTTTATAATTGCTTGAGACACGTTTTTTAGCCGAGCCCAGGTAGCTCAGTCGAAAGCGACGCAGTTTTCAATACAGGGGTTGTGAGTTCGAACCCCAGTTCGGCCAACATTCTTTCCCACGTTTGATAAAAGTCAATGCGACAAGTGACATTCGTCTTCCATCAATGGGCTAACAGTCTATGTGGAAAAGCAGGCAGTTGCTTGGAAAGAATGATGTGTTGAGTACTTGTGTGAGAATACCAGGAAGCACATGGTTAGGGGAACTGGTCGCCGTGATATGACGGAAACATTGTTGAAAACTGCGTTAAACCCTAATCAACCAATCATTTTGGAAACGACGGTCGAAATGCATGACGGTTGGTTTTCGCAGATAGGCGTTAATATTTGTTTTCCAGGAAATAATTATGTTTAGCTATTAAATCATTTACTCCGGGTACGTCATTGAAAACACACACACACAGACAATGATATATATAATCTCTATAAATGAAAATATTTCTTTTCAATTCAGTTGAAAGCATTGTGGCTAGAGGAAAAGTTGCTCCGTTTAAGCTATGTCCACAATATTCATTGGAACACTGCATCAGAAGGGTTGCACAACGTCTGTATATGGGAACGGGTTTAATGGTAGTGCTCGCGTGTGTAATGGTGTTACTAAGATTAACTAAGAGACATTCCTTTGAAATGAGTTACAAAGGGCGGATCAGTATGCATAACTGAACAATGATTCGAGAAAACTGAACCCCCGATAGAAAACATCTAAAATAACCATATGAGCCGTCCCAAGAAAAAACAAACATTGTGGATTCTGCGTAAGGTATCGACCGAGGTGAGCCCGCGCAGTCTGCGCATGCTAATCCGGGCCGACACATTCCGTATCTCGGGGATAGAGGTATAAAGTAATGATTCTTCAAACAGAAAATTCACAGAAGGCGAACAGTGTCTGTCGGAATAAGCCTGCGCGGCATGCTTAGGCTGATCCGGGCCCATGCTTTACGCATAAAACACACTATTGTTTTCTCGTGGGGCGGCTCTTTATCCCATCATCCCCAACGGCTTGCTCGTACATTACATTCACTAAATCAGCCAGTGCGTGAATAAATGTACAAAGTGGCTCTTGCGCACAATATGGATCCAGATCAGTCTGTGCATCCCCAAACGGTTCGCACATTTTGTTACATAACCTTATTAGTTTCTAATAAGACTATGCAGATGGACAAACCATTGGCTGATGACGATGCGCTAACAAAAAAGATATGTGAGCCGTCCCGCGAGAAAACCAACATAATGGCCTCTGCGTAATGTATCGACCCTGATCAGCATGCGCAGTCCGCGCAGGCTAATCCGGGTCGACACATTCCGTCTAAGGGGGATAGAGGTATAAATTAATGATTGCTGAAACAGAAAATCCATATGAGGCAAAAAGTGTCTGTCAGGGTTAACCTGCGCGGCATGCTTAGGCTGATCTGGGTTGATACATTACGCAGAGGCCATTATGTTGGTTTTCTCGCGGGACGGCTCATTGTGTTCTATCTAACTTAAGCTATGTAAATATGAAGTAAATGGATTATATTTAATGGTCTAGTATTTGTGTATTGAATAATTCGTGTGGGTGGTACACCAAATACTTCTGATTGCGGGCTTTAAAGATCAAAAGGTACCGTCTCGTTCGTGTAGTGGTTATGACATCTGGCTTTGATCCCGTACAATAGTTACAAGTGGCTTCCCTACTTGGCGCAATTAGGTTACACTAGTGTAATATAGCGTCCCTGGACTAATGCAATGGCGTCAGAAAAAGTTTACCAGCACTACTGCTGATTTACTGCTGGTTATTAACGCCGTTATTTGACTGGGGTACTACTGAAAACGACGGAAATCACATTACAAACAATGAAAGACTGCCTTCTATGCTGTGAATGTCATATACATAAGATATGTGTCATTTTTGAATAAGGGTTGTTATAATATTTTTTTCTCAATACAAATCACATCATATCTCAGCTTTAAGCAAAGGGACGTATTCAATTTAAAGATAAATGAGAGGCGTTTTTACGTAAACCAAACCAACATTAAAGCTTTGTTACAAATATTTTACACATACTGGTATCTCAATTAACGCTTTTATAGTTTTTATATTTATTGAAATTCATATACATATTAATGATCAGAAAATATTGAATTATGAAGCAAGGTTAAACACGCATTCGACCATATGTAGAGTTGATGCTATTTCGGATCATGTAATAGTTTTTAAGAAATGTAATTTTATTTGTTCATAATAATAGCTATAGTTTCAGCTATACACTAGGATGTCTGCAAGCGATTTTTTTTAAACCTTTCCCTCATACGACAATTCTGCAGCTGACGACTTTGAACATATTTTGTCGAAAAATGGAAAATCTCTATAATTGAATGGATAGCCTATGACAAAAAGTGGAAAACATTGTGCCAAAAGGAGAAATTGCTCGTTTTGAGCAATTTCTTCTTTTGTCACTATGTTTTCATAAAGGCTGTCGTTGCAGAGGCGTCAGAAAGCATCTATACATGTATGAGGGAAATGGTTAAACAGAAATTCGAAGATGTAATCATCAGTCAGCTGTGTCCGAAACTATTAAACTCTGAAAACGTTGTCTGTGCTCAGAAATTAACTCCATGCTCCAAATTAGACTTCTGATTGGTCAATTTTGAGAATGAATTTGCTTCTGACCAATCGGATACTTGAGCACAAATTCTGAGTACAGATTAAACTGTTATAGTTTTAGAGCTAGGTTATTTTCATGTATACATAAATTAGTTACAGATCTATCAAATAAGTGTAAACTTGTTCTTCCAGAGATTTATAAATGAGAATTAAAACATCAAGATAATTCAATCAATGGACATACATGTACAAACAATTGCAATATAAAAAGCAGGGATTTGAAAAGTCAAGAAAAATTCTACTACCCATGGATAAATAATCTTTACAAATTCAAATGAGTTTCACATTCCCCAAATTCTAATGAGATAACTGTATCGCCCACACGGTTAAATGACTTCAAATTTACCTTGAAATCCGACAAACATTACCTTCATTTTTACCACTGCCTGTTAAGGTGTTTCTGGTCTACGCTTTCTGGGTCTGAAACTATACAACTCTGAAAACGTTCTCTGTGCTCATAAATGAACTCCATACTCCAAATAAGACTTCTGATTGGTCAATTTGGAGAATGGATTTGGTTCTAACCAATCAGATACTTGAGCACAGATTAAACATTTATAGTTTTGGAGCCAGATTCCGTTTGAAAGAACAAACCACTTTTCATGAAGACTTTTAAGTGTTGGGAACCATTGACAGGACTTCCACTTACATGTATTACTAAAACTGTAATGTTAATGTATAAATGAAATATTGGTGTGTTGTGTATTGGTGTAGGAGAGCCAGTTATCTCATGGTCTATGTGAACTAGCCGCCGTGACACACCTGGCATTCTGTTGAAAAGGCGTTAAACTCAAACCAATAAATCGGTCTCAACGTCACACGAAAGCCGACCGGGATCAGTTTGTGCTATAATACAGATTACTCCGGGTCATTTTTTTTCGTTATAGTCCGTATTTTATTCTTGCTCTTTATCAAGTCCGTATTGCATACTTGTTCGTTATCAAGTCCGTGTTCCATGCTTGTTCGTTATCAAGTCCGTGTTCCATGCTTGTTCATTATAACGTCCATATTGCATTCTTGTTCGTTATAACGTCCGTATTGCATTCTTGTTCGTTATAACGTCCGTATTTCATTCTTGTTCGTTATCAAGTCCGTATTTCATTCTTGTTCGTTATCAAGTCCGTATTTCATTATTGTTCGTTATCAAGTTCGTATTGCATTCTTGTTCGTTATAAAGTCCGTATTGCATTAGTATTCGTTATAACGTCCGTATTGCATTCTTGAAGCCCTATAGTGAATGTAACTTACAACACGTAGCCCGCTCTGTACTCTAAAGTCGGAATGTCGTGAAAGTTGTTTCCGGGAACATTAACTCACGTCGAAAATTACTTCCTGTATCCTCTTCGTACAGTACTCATAGCCATAACTTGTATCAATTCTCATTTAATCTGCCCTCGGAATTTACCAGATTCTGCGCCGTGGGTGTAGCTATTACAAGGTTGTGTAAGTTTAACCTTGCTTATTTGTCATGGGGAAGTTTGATTAAGAGACCAGAGCTCCAACTGCCAAAAACGATGGAATTATTGCATCGAGTTCAACGCCGAATTTAACAGGTTTTCGTAAAGTAACGTATATCAAATGAATAAGTTTACACTTCTTCTCTCTAAACCGCAATACCGTTTTTTATGTGTTTTGTTTCGTTTTTCATATCATCAGTGTGTATGTATTTGATTACACGTGAGCCAGCCGGGTTTAAATTGGTATTATTTCATCCTCGTGTTCACGTAACGTAAAGAGGCATATGATCGAAACTGGAAGGGGTACATTTCATGCTTCTTATTGTTGTATGACAAGCAATACAGGACAACCAACCACATTAGTAGTCGGGACCAGTGTAGACCAAGATCATCCTGTGGCTCCCCGCAGTTCGATCAAAATATTGACCTATCGCTAATTTTTCAAAGAAGCATTATAGAAACCGCTGACATACATTTAGGTTACAGAACATGGATGCGCTTATTGACCGCGTCCTACACTTGTCAAAAAAGCTCTACGGGAACTATTGGTAGAGTGCACTTCATACTTTTGGATAAATATAATCCATTCCACGACAAAACCAACATTATGAACTCTGCATAAAGTATCAACCCGGATCAGCCTAATTATGCCGCGCAGGCTAATCCGGGCGGCGCTTTTCGCATCCTGTTGATTTTATGTTTCAGGAATCAATACTCTATAACTCTATTCCCCTGAGACGGAATGTGTCGGCCCGGATTAGCCTGCGCGGACTGCGCAGGCTGATCTGCGTCGATACATTACGCAGAGGCCAATATGTTGGTTTTCTCGGGCAACAGCTCATATATAGTTTACAAAAACCTCTGATGAATATTGACCCTTTAGATCAGAATTCATGGATTTGCAGGCGGTAGTTGCCTACACTTTAAAATAAAAGTTGTGAGTGTTTTCCTTTCGCCTGGAGTAGGGTTAGGTTATGGTATAAAACTCGTAATATATGTGCGAGGGATGATCCAAAAGTGATAGTAGAATTTTGTTACAATGCGGACAAAATCATAATCTTTGAAAATAAAACATTCTATTTTGAAAAATCATTATGTCTTGCATGTACATTACTAACATTGATAAAGTTGTTTGATAAAAAAATATGCTGTGAAATTATAACATGAACTATTGTATACATCATAGGGGCGCGTCATGGCCGTTGTGCTTGGCTGATGAAAATGTTTCTAAGAAGTACACTATAGCTATTATAGAGTATACATGAGCACTTTCTCTTGTTGCCAGACTGTTTTCAAACGCCTTCTGCTGCAGAGGGATGCATAGAGCGTATGTATGTGGAAAGGTTTTAAGTCAAATAAAAAAGAAACAGTTTATGCGAAAGAACCCACTAAAAGGAGCAATTAAATGCCTTGTTCAACATCGATAGCCTCTTGTCCCAGAAATCAGAATGTCGGACAACGACCTGTTAAATACAATGATGCCATATAACCAATTCTAGTCCGGTTTGTGATTGTTTGTGACTCATTAAATCGATCTTCATAAACAACAGTTCATGCTACATCGTTTTCCTGACTGAAGACTTTTAACATCATGATTTATTTTTATATTTCTTAATATTGAACTACCAATGTGAAAAATCAATAATATTTCTGCTTTTTGTCAGTCTACTGTTTTGTGAATGAAATGTGTATATACTAATACAAAATAAACAATGCAAACGTATCATTCTTCTCTGTTATCATTTTGAAATGCATTCTGACTGTGATTGGATCTACGTCACGCAGAAGCCGCCCCTCTGCGGATTTTAAAAGTGTGGTGATTACCATCAAATTGCAAACGTATACATTTATATTTTATATAAACGTCCTCAACGAAGCATTTACATAACATATGGTGAACAGAGATCATGCTCTGGTCACTTAGATCCGATGGCCGGTTGGGTTGTTCCATTATCGGTATAAAGTAACCGGACATGGTTGTATATACCTCGGTCATATCTATAGGAAGAGCCTGGTAAGCCGACAATCGGTAAATTATCTCTCGGTCACATCGAGTTATGAAGCCCCGAAACCCGACAATCGGCAGGTATGCCTCTGTCACAGTTATTGCAGTAGCACCGAAATCCAACATTGCCTCTGTCACATCTAGTGAAGGAGCCATATCAAAAGAAACACCACAATCAAGGAATCACATCTAGTGAAGGCGTCCGGATCACGAAACCCGACAGTTGGGGGATTATGCCTCAATCATATCTTGTAAAGGAGCCCAATTCACGCCACTCGACAGTTGGGGGCTTATGCCTTAGTTACATCTAGTAAATGAACTCAATTAACGACATCCGACAGTTAAGTCCGTATGCCTCAGTCACATCTAGTAAAGAAGCCCGATTCACTAATGCCCAAAAATCGATTCCTTATGACCCAGTCACGTCTAGTTAAGGAGCCCAATTCTCTCAATCCCGACTGTTGGAGGCTTATGCCTCAGTCACATCTAGTAAAGGAGCCTAATTCACTAATACCCGAAAGTTGATTCCTTATGCCTGGTCACATCTAGTAAATGAGCCCAAATCAATAATACCCGAGAGTTGAGTTATTATACCTCAGTCACATCTATTAAAGGAGCCATATTCACTCATACCCGAGAGTTGAGTTATTATGCCTCAGTCACATCTAGTAAAGGAGCCCAATTCACTAATACCCGACAGTTGGGAGTTTATGCTTCAGTCACATCTAGTAAAGGAGCCCAATTCACTAATACCTGACAGTTGGGGGAGGGGGGGGGGGGGGGGGGGGGGTAAGCCTCAGTCACATCTAGTAAAGGAGCCCAATTCACTAATACCCGACATTAGGGGGCTTCTGACTCAGTCACATCTAGTAAATAAGCCCAATTCACTAAAACCCGACAGTTGATTCCTTATGCCTATGTAACATCTAGTAAAGGAGCCCAATTCACTAATAGCCGACAGTTGGGAGCTTTCGCTTCAGTCACATCTAGTAAAGGAGCCCAATTCACTAAAACCCGACAGTTGGGGTTATGCCTCAGTCACATCTAGTTAATTAGCCCAATTCACTAAAACCCGACAGTTAATTCCTTATGCCTCGGTCACATCTAGTAAAGGAGCCCAATTCACTAATAAGCGACAGTTGGGGGCTTATGCTTCAGTTACATATAGTAAAGGAGCCCAATTCACTAATACCCGACAGTTGATTCGTTATTCCTGGTCACATCTAGTAAAGGAGCCCAATTCACTAAAATCCGACAGTTGGGGGCTTATGCCTCAGTCACATCTAGTAAAGGAGCCCAATTCACTTAAACCAGATAGTTGGGGGCTTATGCCTCATTCACATCTTGTAAAGGAGCCTAATTAATTAAAACCAGACTGTTTGCGGGCTTATGCCTCAGTCACATATTGTAAAGGAGCCCAATTCACTAAAACCAGACTGTTTGGGGGCTTATGCCTCATTCACATCTTGTAAAGGAGCCTAATTCACTAAAGCCAGATAGTTGGGGGCTTATGCCTCAGTCACATCTTGTAAAGGAGCCCAATTCACTAAAACAGACTGTTTGGGGGCTTATGCATCAGTCACATCTAGTAAAGGAGCCCCAACATATGAGATCCGAGAGTTTGGGTCTAATGCCTTTTTACATCTAGTAAATGAATCTCAACAGATGAGACCCGAGAGATTGTGGCTAACGCCTGATTACATCTAGGAAAGGAGCCCCAACAGATGATACCCGAGAGTTTTGGGCTAATGCCTGATTACATCTAGTAAAGTAGCCCGAACAGATGAGACCCGAGAGTTTGGGGCTAATGCCTCATTACATCTAGGAAAGGAGCCCCAACAGATAAGACCCGAGAGGTTGGGGCTAATGCCTGATTACATCTAGTAAAGGAGCCCCAACATATGAGACCCGAGAATCGGAGGAAGCCTGAATACGTGAACGAATAGACGACGACAGAACAATGATTCTAACATGAATGCACGGACGCACGTGATTATTTCTATAATTATTTGTCGAACATTTCCAAACGTCATTTTTCGTTGAAACATGGCCAAATTATCAATATCTTCCAATGAAAATGTTTAAGTTGGTACTTCATATTGAACCAATAAATTTATATCCAAACACTTTTTTAATTGTTTTTACAGGGTTTCAATAAGCTGTTTTCGAATCAAGACACTCTTTAAATAAATTGTATTTGTCCAAGTTCAATATCCGTAAAAAGTAAACGCATTCCAGGAAGCAAGTTAGTGGAAAACAAAGAAAAAAATCAATTATTAAACGTTCATGTTTGTAAAGAATATTCACGTTTAATGTTTGTAAGAGTGAATGGAAATATTATGTATTAACATATTACATTTAACAATTGCATACTAATTACATGGGCATATAGATATCAGAGTCAGTGGCGTAAAAAGGTGATAAGGAAACATGTGCTAACATACAAAAACAATTTAAATTAGAGTATAAAAGAAAGAAAAGGTAGGGAAACAGAATTCAAACACGATCAATGATCTTTCCCTTTGAACAAGGGTACTACAATTTACAATAAATCGTCGTGGGAACGTGACCAGGTGCTCATTCTGAACGACGAAGCGGGTGAATGATTGTTAGTCTGGTACCCAGCTTACTGTTGTTAATTAGTACGTCTGGCATGGTAAAATATACAGAGAACCAATTCAACTTGGTGTTTGGAATCAATACATACATAATGAAACAAAACTGAGTCTAATATTAAATCGGTTTGTCCACAAAAGGGTTTATTCTATATCCGTTTGCTGGCTTCAGCATGTCCAAAGGGCGCATCCATTATTGGTGTAATGTAATGGTTGGGACAGGTTATCCAGACTTGATCTTTGACAGAACTATTTATATGGTACTTTAACCTTTTATGTATTTTCTTTGTATCTTATAGCAAGGAGATTGTCAGACAAATTAAGGTTGGAGACTATCTCTATTAACACTAACTATGCGGTTAACAAACCTTGTCTTCCTGACACGATGCTACAACGGCAATACACGCAATTCTGTTTGTTTTCACACTGCTCTGTTAACGTAACTCCAGACTATTTTCTCTTTTAATTTAACCTTCTACGTATTTTCTATTCATCTTGTAACAGGAAGATTGTCGGTTGAATACATTTTTGAGACTATTAATAAATTCAATCAGTATCAACAGTTACTATGCGGTTCACAAATCTTGTTCTCCCGAAACGATGTTAAAGCGGCAATAAACGCACTTCTACTAAATGTCTGTTTGTTTTCATACTGCCATATAAATGTTGTCTGTAACACTGTTATTTATAGTATAGAAGGTGGGACATGAGCGATAATCATCGGAACTATTTAGTACCCGTATGTCAGTGCGTACACCTCGTTAATTCGAGTATTAACCCTTCCCACACAAATACGCTGTTTGTGGTCTCTGCAGAAAAATTTGAAATTTCTCCTTTTGCAACATTGTTTTCATTAATTTTTTCATTAATAATATCTTCATTTATAGATGACCTGCATGGTTTATACCCTGATGTTATCAACGTCGACTGCTATATGTATATATGTTGTATATGTGAAAGTGTTATACAATATACAATACAATATTTTTTATTTCGATGCTGAGTATGTACATAATACATAAATGACAGCTCTGCAATATATTATACAACGTGATTAGAGGGCAACAAAAGGCGTTAATGGAATAACTAGATTTTGACGGCGTCGTCAAGGAGTGAGAAATAACTTTAATACACTTGGGATAACAGGTGTAATCTTAGAACTTCTATTGCCGGACTTCGATAGTAACATAAACGTTGATGTCATTCCCCTTGAAATAATTGTCCGCACCTTCATAACCGTCTAGTTGGCGTAGTGTTAGAGCGTCCGCCTCGGATGCAGGGTGTCGTGGGTTCGATCCCCGGTGGGGTCATACCACAAAGTGTAAAACATGGTAGTAATGACTGCCATCCTTTGAGCTCAGGGTTGCGGGGTTAGAATTACGACTGGCTGACTGGTGTCAGGATAAATGGACCAGTAGTACTGGTAACTTATTCAGGAAACGTCGTGATATAACTGACACATCTTTAAAGCTGCGTAAAACAACAAACAATAAATCCGCACCTTCATATTTGAGTTTAAAAAGAAATTCCGGATAATTGCAAAAAGATACGGAGAAGGATATCCGGAACAGGCAATTCTTGCACTTATTGTTATACAGGTATATATACAAACTATTATTAGGGTCGTCCATCTACATATGTAATGGACAGACAGTGAAGCATTGGACAACGTTCTCACTAAAGCCTTCGCTGTCCATCTTTGCTATAAAATAGTCACAAAGTGAAGCCTTGGGGGAAAAGAATCACCAAAGCCTTTGCTGTCCGTTTTTATATGCAATAGACACACCGTGAAGCCTCGGGCAACGTACTCACTAACAGCTTCAGTTTCCATCTTATATATAAAATAATTAAAGCATTGGGAAAAAGACTCACCGGAGCCTTTGCTGTCCGACTTTATATGAAAAAATACAAACAGTATGTCTTTGGGGAGCCTTCGCTTTCAAACGTGTTATAACAAAGACCAATCTCATTAAAATCAGAACATCATACTTCGCTGTACTTATATTGGATCTTACTATCCCGCATTAAGGGTCATCTCGAATTGACCTTATACACTTGAACACCCGTGAGCACGTGCTCGGTTTTTATGTTCAATGAAATCAATACTATCAACGTCTGTGCCATATAATCGGAGCAGATACTGTTTTTCTATACTGTTTATTTATATCGGTTATCTTACCTGTTTTATACCGATGTATTTGGAACCCTCGGGCAACCGCTTCAACAAAGCATTCTCTGTTCAGCTTTCTATGTAATACACACACAGTGAGGTCTCGGGCATCGACTTCAAAAATACCTTCACTGTTCACCTTTATATGTTATACACACACAGTGAGGTATCGGCCACCAGTTTCAACAAAGCCTTCGCTGTTCACCTTTATATGAAACACACACACAGTGAGGCACTAGCTTCAACAACAATTCCTTCGCTGCTCATCTTTATATGAATTGCACACACAATGAAGCCTCGGACAACAGCTGCAACAAAGCCTTCGTTGTACACCTTTATATGAAATACGCACACAGTCGGCATCGGGCAACAGCTTCACCAAAGCCTTCCCTGTATACCTTTATA
This sequence comes from Serripes groenlandicus, assembly GCA_031761405.1. NCBI lineage: Eukaryota > Metazoa > Mollusca > Bivalvia > Cardiida > Cardiidae > Serripes > Serripes groenlandicus. The sequence continues at coordinate 141,563,892 of JASEVX010000004.1, forward strand.
TGTAATACACACACAATGAGGTCTCGGACAACGGCTGCAACACAGCCTTCACTGTACACATGTATATGTACGGGACACACAGTGAAGCCTCGAGGAACGCACTAATAAAATCGATGAACAATACAAACAGCGAAGCGTTGGGGAAATATTTAAAAGGGCACTCACTGTTCAACTGTATATGAAGTAGACAATCAGTACAGCATTGGGTTACGAACTCACCGGAGCCTTCGCTGTCCCGTCTTTATATGAAATAGGCATACATGGATGCCTCGGAGAACATATTCAAAAGAGCCCTCACTGTATATGAAATGGACGAACAGTGAAGCATTGGAGAACACGCTCCCCAAAGCATTTCCTGTCCAAGTTCATAAGACATAGAAACAAGTGAAACCTCGGAGTAGCTTTGTGTTTGTATAAATGGATACTTATACTGCCTTGCAATAGAGCTAGATTTTACAGTGACATGGTAGTGTTCTCCTCCGGGACAAGAGATCCCGGAGCCCTGGTCGGGTTGGGTCGGACTTTTTCAGCTGGGTCACACACTAGTACTGTGGTAATAAACCTTTATATAACGCATAGGAACAGATTATACCTGGTCCTACTCGAAATAATGTGTGACTGTAACATCAATGCAACTACTTCATACGATCAATACGAAATCAAGAACACAAACTGTTATGCAGTTACGTGAAGGATTTGATAACAATGATAAGGGGAGTTTTGTCTTTCTGAAATAATGTTGCATGCGTGACACAAAACATTAATCCATCGGCATGACCATGACGCAATTAACTATTTCCGAGAAATGTATTAAGATAGCAAAAATCAATTTTGTCCGGCCTTTTTTTTCCACAAGTGCTAGGTTAATTAGAGACTTCAGCGTCGTTTCCGAGATTTGAATTTCAACACGCACACGATATTACAAACGAGAGACGCAGAGCACGTGCTTTTTGCATAAGGGGCTTTCATCCATGATTATCATGGCAACAGATAATATTACAAAGGTACTATTAGGCGTATATTCAATATACTACGCGTGAAAGCTTGTGCCGAAGGCTCTAGTTAAGCACGCCTATAGGTTACACGTACGAAGACATAATACGGATGAACAATTCGACGGTGCAGCCGGCGTTTTTTCCCCGTCCATATGTAATGTGTATGAACTATGCTATACCATGTATCCAACAATTGTGTCCAGAGAGGATTTTTTGTTGCAGTCACGATATTCCTACGTTTGATTGGATGAAATAATAACATATGATAATATGTACTCGATAAATGAAAGAAAACATGTAATCTGATATGTGATAATTTATGTGTAATTACACTCGTTGTCTATTTTATAAATGAGTTCAAATAAAACTGATATGGTTTTATTGACTTACAGGGCGTTACTAAAACAAATAATGGTGACGTCATTGTATTATCGTTAAGCAAATGATGAATAAATACCTAAACGGAAAACGACAGAAATGATAGGAAAGGATAGTTTGACTCGTCACAAATGTAGTTCCTTAAATTATGGAATTATTTCATTGGAACTTCTTTATTAGGGGAAATCGATCATCATTATTTCATGGTTTCAAAATATTGGCCATACTTAAAAGTTGAATATATGCTTAACCAGATGATGATTTTTAGTTCATTTAACTTATAATCAAACCACTGATAGTGCTGCAAGCAAGGAGCTAACTGCAGATCACTGAGAATGATTTACCAGTCACAAAAGTAAATAAATGTTACCCGAAATAGGTAGCAATTATACTCATATTAAGACATCAAAACACGAGAATTCAGTACAAACTTGCTGTTTTTCACCTCTCAAACCACAAACTCCATAATACGTTTGTCCGGCCATTTTGTTTCAAGCAGCTGTATAATGTACTGTATATGACCAGACTTCCGGTTCCAGAAAAGAATTATGGCGCAAACACGATATTCCTAAGTTTTGATTGGATGAATAGTAAATTACAAAACAAAAAATACTTCTAGAGGGAATAATTAAATAAGACTATATCTACTCGATAAAGGAATGAAAACAAGGAATATGATATTTGATAATTTCCGTGTAATTTCATTTGTTTTCTATTTTTAAAATAATGTTTTCATTAACTAACCAGATGTTTACGTCATTGTATTATTGTAACAAAGGTGATAAACCAAAATGAAAACGACAAAAATGGTAGAAAGAGAAGGTCAAAAATGTAGTTCCGAAAATTATGGATTTCGTTCATTGGAAGTATTTAATGAAGGGCAAGCAAGTCAACTATTCTTTTGTACCTGTCATCATTATTTCATGGATTTTATATCTTTGCCATATAGAGAAGCAATAAACGCTTGAAAATGAGAGTTAACATTTCAACGGAAGTTATCGTTCGTTTCACTGGCAAAGTGCGCGAGACCAGCGAGGAGGAGCTTCGGATATTATTTTAACTGGAAAAGACGAATAATTCTGTTTTTGTATCGACATAGCTTCATGTTATGGCAAGATATTTTTTCTATCAATAATTCACTCACAAATATAACTTCATTTCTAGATTATTCTTTATTATATGTTGAGAACCATTCCACGATGCTTTCGTCACATCGCGTTACGTCACATCACGTGAATTGTTTTCGGGTGTATCTGTCATTTGTTGTTTGAAGCCGAATCCGTCCTGTCAAAAGTTGCCCGCATTCAAGAAAATTGCTAAAACATCGTATCTTCGACTGTCCAGTTGTATTGACCTTAAAACGTTGATCTATACATTGCAGTTAAAGGGACTGAATCCCATATGAGAAAAAAGCGAAAAAAAAAGAAAATTGTTAAAAATTGCTATTACCTTGAAGTTTTTGCATGTACGGCATTGAGATTTGCTGACTAATGTACTACAATTATGCACACTATTAATATTGCGGAGATTTTTCGTTATTTTGCATTGTAAAATCTACTGGGTTAGTAAACAATAATCTAAAAATATCGCTGTATATTTATCACGTGATCACTACAACCGACTGACAATCTCCTTTGCAGAGTTGTCGTTCCTTACACTCACGCATACATGAATGTAATGAGTCGATAGTGTTAGAGAATGCATAATTGAATCCACAAATTCAAATGAGCAAGAGGAAATTCCACGGTATTTTTAAACGAGAAAACACGGAGCGGACGTTTTTTTAACTGCTTATTTCCTATGAAATAATGACAAACAAGACTTGTACGACCTTCTACAACATTCCGTTACATATATATCGACGTATTTTGGATTAATTAGAATAAGTATAAAATATAACAATTTTGGACCATTATGGTGTTCAGTCCCTTTAATGTAGCAAACACACAAAATTACAGCCTATTTAGCTTTAATTCAATTATTTGCCTTCAATTTACATTTCTACATTGTACGGTTTAACAAGAAAGCAACAACTCTTTGTCAAATATGAAAGTATGACCAGAATCAGTGCATCCTGGTTTTGGGGTATAAATAGTTAATGTCTTAATCCATATATCCTCCAACCTGGCAGAGAGGGAAACACTGTTATGTCTTCAAAAGAGTCCATTGTTTGAAACAAAAATGATGTTACATGTTGGCCAGCAATAAAACAGCTGAATTTCTAGCAGATTCGTCTTCTTTTTTTTTATCGAAAATTTGTTTGTTTATCAAACTCTTACATCAGATTGGACAAAATTGATACTAAGAATTTAAGCATTTTTTCCAATAGGTTAATAGAAAAACATCTGCATGTGTGTATTCAAACTACATTTACAAAAGATTACAAAATTATTGACAGCAATATGTTCAGACCACAACAACCAATGATAGCATATAACTCTCAAATTGAAGAGCAAATGCAAATTAAAAGATCACCGATTTTGGTTCGTCTACGAAACAGGGCAATATATAATAACTATATCAAAATAAAATAAGGTAAAACCAAACTAAACATTGAAACTTGCAGATCAAGAGTATCAATAAACACTCAAAATACCTGCTATTCGAATAAATATATATAAACATTTTGTTTAAGAAAATGCAGTAAAATTGGTCTTATTATCAACAGAAAAGGCTATATAATACAAACTTGAAAGTAATTTATAATTAATGTCAGTTATAAGTCACCCAGGGGCCTCACATAAGTGTTATGCACCTTGATATAACTAAAATACCACAGAAACAGCATCAAATGCAAATAAAACAAATTGCTCAGACATTTTCAAAAGCCTAACTTAAGAAACATTTTATTTTTTCAATTATAGAAAATAAACTTCTTGATTACACTGTATGCTGTCTAATGTTTGTTCGAATTTTATACTGGTTCAAAATATGAATATTGTTGGATAGGAAGATATTGATCATTTTGGAGTAAATTACACCATTCCAACAATGTATTAAGATTAGTGACAGACATAAAGTTATTTACCATCAGGCAAGGGGCTAACTAAACCTTTCCAACAAACATCAAACCTGCAGCAGATGACATTGACAATGTTGAGATAAAAAAAAAAGAATATTTCCATAAGCCAAAGTTGAATTAAAGAATAGAATTGGAAACATTGTGGCAAAATGAGAAATTTCTCATCATGTCTGCTGTACACAATTCTAACTCAAAATGCCTTTGACCTTTATATGTCTTTCCTCGAAATCTCTATTCATCCTACAGAATTAAACCCATTTCCATTATAATCAGGCACATTTCCTAGCCTAGTACTGGTTTGTTAACCAATGGATCATGAATAAGTGAACCGTCGCCGTGATATAACTGAAATAATGTTGAAAGTGGCTTAAAATCCCAAGAAAACAAACAAAGAATTCATAAATAGACACATAATCTAACACATGGTACTTTTGAATTTTATTTTTCAAAAAGTACAGTTTTCTCAGTCTTTATGATAGGGTTTTTATATTTGTCTCAAGATACATTGAGCCAGATCATGACCTTTCCTGGGGCTGGTCTGATGGTTCAGTGAAAGCTATTTTTAAATAAATTGGCACTATTTGAATGTTCTTGGCATAATATATTGTCCTTGAATAACCAGCCATAGCTTTCATATTGCCATATAAATTATAATAGAGGATATAGTTATCCCAAATCCATCAGCCCATTCAATCTTTACAATAATTGAAAAAAGTAATTGCTACTAACGCTTTTCACCAATGGGCTAAATAGACAATGTGCAAATGTAGGCACTTGCCTTGGAAGATTGTTGAATGAAGTATCTCTTCTAGAAAGCCAGGGGGAAACATTTTGGGTGAACTGAATACCATTGGAAATAATGATAAGGTCAGGTCAATCAATTAACCACTGTAATAGTCAGTTTCCAATTATATGTATGAATTATGAATAGTTTACACATAACTGGCATTTGTACACTACATCAGCACATTCTTCAAAGCATTCTAGTGTTGTTTTCCACCAACATACCTAGATAGAAATAGTAGTCTTTTGCACTCCTGACCTCATAAAAAATAAAACAGACATGTACCAATTGAACTTAATGTTACATGATAAGTTGTTTTTTCTTTTCAATAAATGTTTTACAAATTCCTTGTAACTTTCTACAACTATTAACTTGTTTCTTGTTCGGGGACTGATACTGCTTAATTAATTGTTCTTGCTTTCACACGACCTAGGTTTTGCCTATTAACATATTAAAATAAACTTTATGAATGTATGCATTTGGGGCATTCGACTATGGTTATCATGACAACAGTTAATATTTTTACAGAAAAAAAATAGGCACATACCTTACAATGGTTTGCTTTTTGGACAGGTTTTGTGGACACCCTGTATATGATATAGTGAAAAATACTAAGCATATATCATGTTTGTTCACTAAAATGGTTGTTGTGATGACCTATTTGACAGTTTAATCAAATGTGCTGTATGGGAGTCCTGTTACATCTCCGTATGTTTATCACATGGGCGGAATATGGGAGTTGAACTTGTAGTCTTAAACAAGCGGAGAGTTAATGTTTTTGTTAGACTACATATATATAAATATAGCACGTTCAAAACCAATGTAGTGTCTTGTTTCTCTTGTTATGTCTTCGATTTAATTATATATATATATATATATATGTGTGTGTGTGTGTGTGTGTGTGTGTGTGTGTGTGTGTGTGTGTGGGTGGGTGTATGTGTGTGTGTGTGTGTGTGTGTTTGTGTGTGTGTGTGTGTGTTTATGTATCATTGTGGCGAACAAGAGTGTACATCGAGTTCATAAAACAAATTACAAATGTGTCTTTCTTTTTCTTTCTCTCCTCGGGATATTCCACTTACATAAATATGGAGAAGCATTACGATAAACGCCCTGGTGCGAGGTTAATTGTACAAGGAAAACTACAATACGTCCTGAAAACTCCATAATAAAACTGAAAAACAAACGAAAACAAAATTTCAACATACACATGTAATAGACATAAATAGTATCTGCATGGAATTCGACTGAAATTTTGTTACCACTTTGCCGTTATGGATCGTCGTGTATTTCAACTAAGGTTGTATCCGAAATATATTTGGAAGGAAAGAAAACCAATAGTTGTGAAGACTGACAGATGCTTGGGTGCCAGATCTGTGTCAGTAAATATGAGGAGCTGTCAGTTGAACTTGGAACATAATATTTCTAGATATCTTCTACCATCACGGTCTCTTAATTAATAATGAAAAATAAATAGTAGGAGTTGGTCCGTATCTAGGACCATTTAAATAACCGCCCCCCCCCCAACAAACCAATTATCTCTCTCTCATACATACGGTGGCACAGAGGTGACATGCGTATGTTTTTATTTATCTCGTGTGCACGAGATACTATGTCGTGCGCACGAGAAAATTAAGTCGTGCGCACGACTAAGTAACTCGTGCGCACGACATAGTATCTCGTGCGCACGACTTAAGTTTCTCGTGCGCACGACTTAGTATCTCGTGCGCACGACTTAGTAACTCTTGCGCACGACATAGTATCTGGTACGCACGACTTAAGTATCTCGTGCGCTCGACTTAGTATCTCGTGCGCACGACTTAGTAACTCGTACGCACAACCTTATTATCTCGTGCGCACGACATCCTAAGTCGTGCGCACGAGATAAATAAAAACAAACATATGTCACATCTGTGCCACTGTATATACATACCCATGTTGAAGCAAGGTGATATACATAGTTTTTGCAGTAGTGTTTATTGTCTCAAACTATTGTCAAAACCAGGAAAACAATACTGATTTGATTCGTATTTCAACTGTATGTATCTCCATATAAAAGTGTAAAAATGTAAAACAGTGAGGTTCTAGGTAAAGTAATACAACCCATACTGTTATTCAGACATTACAACAGACATTAAGGCAATTATTCACTTTGACACGTTATTTGGGGGAAATACTGCTATTTTCACCTCCATTCTAAGATTGTTCAGCACACTTAGACTTTAATACAGAAAGACCTTTTTGGTGATAAATAAGGTTTCTCGTATTAAGGTCACACGCACGAAAGAATCAATAACCATTACAACTTTCAGAAATTACCCATATGCAATGTCTGCACACAACGGGGGCCGCCACTTTTGATATGTAATAAATAGCGAGCGGTCATGCAAAAAACACATGGATTTAAAATTATGGTCGTCTAATCATTTGTTTAAAATCGAAACTTTTTAATATAGAATGCGTTATAATTTTCATTCACTTTCATTCTTACAAAATTATTTATAAAAGTTTCCCATAATTTTGAGGGTATAAAATGATGCCTGTGATTGGCTGGACGCTAAATCTGTTCAAGTCGTCTGTCACCATAGATTTGTGTGTGAAAGTCGAGCTTGACCAGAAAAGCGGATTGAAATTCGGCCAATCAGGGGCGCCGTTGTGGAGGTCTGTTAGGTAGTGCCTTTTTTTGCACTTTTTCTTTTACATTTTTTTTTTTTTTTTTTTTTTTTTTTTTTTTTATCAATTGTTTAATAAAAAAAAAAAATATCTTATAAACACACACACCTATATACCCACATACAATAATGAACCTATAAACAGAAAGCGGGATATGCAACAATGAAATATAAGCAGTCATTGTCAAAAGTCATATATATTATAATAAAAACATTGACAAAAAAAAAAAAAAAACATATATAGTCTACCCCCATTAATAAAAAAAAATTGGAGAGAGAATAATAGCTGCTCGCCAAATGGCTTTATGCCGATAGGCGAGGGTAAACAACCACATAAGAAGAAGAAGTTTAATTTTCCGTACTTCATAAAAGACGACAATAATAAGAATTCCAAATATATTTTGGTCATTCAAGAACAAGATTTGAACATTATCAACGTCTAGTCAGTCATTTTAAATGCGGTATAATTTTGTTTAAACAATTCTTTTTTCGTAATTAGGTAGCACCTCTTAATACCTAGCCACCGGTTTATAAATTAGAGTCTCTATAATTTCCCAGTCGTAAGTTCATATCTTTCTGCCAAAATACTTTTTGGAGGTTTCTTCCGTTTAACAGATAAATAAAAAAAATCCTTTCTAGTTCAATCAAAATGTTATAAAAACTGTCAGTTGCCAAATATGTACATGTATGTTTCGCAAACAATTTGCGAACCTATCCAATGATTATGTTTATTTTACCGATAGGGTCGTACACATAGCAGTTGTGTTGTCTTATTAATCTTTATTAAAATTGTGCTTGTAGTCTGTTTATTTTATTTGAAACACGGCAAGTTTTTAAATGCTTTTAGGAATACAGTTATATGGTTAAAGAAAGATTAAACGTAAATGGAGTATTATCATGCTACAGAATCAATATGGTCTACAATTAGAAAATTGCTGTTTTAGCAGCAAACGTACACGGCATACAAAAGAACTTGCTGTGTGCTTAAAAGATGCTTGTTTATCATTTGAAAAGGTTATTTGAACCTCATATCGAGGGCTTGGCGTGAAACGGTTGTAACTAATATATATTTTTTTACTAAGGTTAATCACCTTGCCATAAAGTCTTAATAAGCGTTACATAATTTTCTTGGTAAACAATGGAAATTTAGGTGCCATTGCTCGTTCAGAGCAATGGCACCTATATCTGCATTGTTTACAAAGGGGTCAAAATTGCCCCTGAACCAGGATTGTCAAAAAAGGTTTTTAGATACAACCGTTTCACGCCAAGCCCTCGATATGACTTAATCAGATACTGAACCAAGGGGCGTAATTCGTAATCTTGACGCAGACACTTTGGTTTAATTCTGCTAATTACGTTTCTAAGTCTTATAAACACATATTTATAGAACAAAATACCATACTATTATTAATAAAACCGATGATAGTAATATCCAGAGTATATTATGGTATTTTCACACGTATTTCGGTTTGATCTCGTCTCGTGTGCATTACCATGTGTTTATTTCCGTATCGGGTTGAGGTGCCTGAGGTCCAAATAACCTTTTTATAATGATATTTGATTTTTATAATCTTATAAACCAAACAAATGGTTGAAATGAGTAAATATAACACTGAAACATAGTAAACCATACATATGAAGTTTTTTCGTTACATATCTGAGTATTTTAGTTTGTCTAGTCACCCTCCCAAGAGCATTGAGTGAAAACACAGGTTCCACTTTCGTGAAGATTGGTTCTACTTTCGTGAAGATTGGTTCCACTTTCGTGGAATTAATGGTAGATAACCAAACTACAGGAACAATAGGTCACGTGCTCTTCCATGACAAATAGTATAAGCTACCTTTAACTTCATAGCGAATCAAAATATCTGGTTGAAATGAACGTTGTTCGTCTGGTCGCTTGTAGACATAATTTTGCCCGAGCAACATTTATAAAGCCCACCGATGGCAGGCTGCCATGTATTTTAACGTGCGCACCTGTGCTATTCACTATTGTTAAACAATGTAACCACTTTCCAACACATATACGCTTTATGGTGCTTCTGCAGTTTACGACTTTAGAACAGATTGTGGAAATGACAGACATTTTACATACTAAGAAATTTCTCCATGTGTCAAATGATTTACACTTTTCAATTATTAAACATTCCCTGATTGAAATTCTCCATATTTTCACAGTCGTCTGCTGCAGGTTTGTGTAGGAGGAAAAGAGTTAAGGAAGAATTCACTAAAGTATACTTTCATGGTGTACTTTGTCTCGTTGACCACGTGTTTCTTTAGTTTATAGTTCAGACTTCCCGCGAGAAAACCAACATTATGGTTGGTCTCTGTGTAATGTATCGACTCAGATCAGCCTGCGTAGTCCGCACAGCCTTATCCGGGCCGAAACATTCCGTTTCAGGGGGAAAGATGTATAGAGTAATTATTCCTGTAACAGAAAATCCACAGGAGGTAACAATTGTCTCTCCCTGTGCGGCATGCTTACGCTGATCCGGTCGATACATTATGCAGAGTCCACACTGTCGGTTTTCTCGCGGGACGACTCAATTTAGGAATTATACAGTACATCAATAACAAATTTGATTTAATTATACCTTTATCATCATACATGTCGAGGGCTTGGCGTGAAACGGTTGTAACTAAAAACCTATTTTGCAAACCCTGGTTTAGGGGCAATTTTGACCCCTTTGTAAACAATGCAAATTTAGATGCCATTGCTCAGAACGGGCAATGGCACCTAAATTTCCATTGTTTACCAAGAAAAATGAGTTAATGCTTATAAAGACTTTATGGCGAGGTGATTAACCTTAGTAAAAGAAATACCAATTTTAGATACAACCGTTTCACGCCAAGCCCTCGATGTACCTACACTTGGAACGTTTGTACCTAAAGTAACGGACAATATATGATCCCTTTTACATTAAAATTCTTCACACAAAAAAAAAGAGACTTGGTTGAACTTGACCGTGTTTAGATATATGTATATAATACTTATATTTTCGTTGTTGAAATTAATTCCAAGATTCGTTGGTGGGCGTGGAGTTTATGGGTTAATATTGCCGGTGGTAAAACCCCGAAGGTCGATTCTCGTATGTCGTTGCCAAACTGTATCCTTTGAAATGGAATTCACAATACAGCGTTTATCAGCCAAAGCAACTAATGTGATTAGTCAATATACATAAATCTAGCTGCGCTGGATTTCTGTATAGCTTCATATATTTATGTGATCTAATTGTCAATTTCTTATCATTAGAGATAATAGTACTGTATGCGGCTCCCGTCTGTCTAGATTGAGGAATTACGTCAAAGTTTGATGTCTAAATAGTCAGCCCGAATTTCGTGAATTGTTCAGTCTGTGACAAATCAGACATTGAAGATTAATGGCCATGGTGTATTTCTGGTGGTGTCTAGTCTAATTTTATCTCACAAAAAAAATTGAACTGACAGATTGACTTCGTGTATAAGATCCTTTGAACATTAGTATGTACATGTTAGTGAATCTAAAGTCTTTGAACTTCTCTTCAAAGTGCAAGACATACCTCGGGTGTATTGTCCTATAAACCCTCCTTTCCAACATACAGCAACTCCGAAACAGACGACTTTGATATCGTTTATACAGACAAAAGTAAATTATCTATAAATCAAAGAACATTTACTGAATAACGTCGAAAACATTGTGACAAAAGGAGAAAATGCTCACCATTTGCGCCACATTATAAAAAAAAACGTTGTCTACTGCAGAAGTGTCAGAAAGCGTCTATGTATGAAAACAGGTTAAAATAACTTTGAACATCTATAAGCTTTTGTTTATTGCCAAATAATCACCTTTTATGTTTGGTATAGTATCTTCAATCAACTGACCATTACCCTTGTCTGCTGCAGACAGCAGACGGCTTATGACGCTTTATGCAGCAGACATCGTTTCAAAACATTGTCGAAAAAGAAGAAATTGCTTACGCATATATATTGAGCAAGTTCTGCTTATGTCCACGATGTTTTCAACTCTTTATCGAAATCGTTTACAATTTTCTTGTAGTATTTATTTATATTACAAAGGAGACGACGAATATTTGGAGGTCTATTTGGAAGACATACAGAATTACGTCATTCATTTGCGTCAAGTTTTTATCCCTCTTGTCATTGGTATCAAAGTGGCAGACACTTCTTTACATTACTGAACCCAGAACACTCCCTTTCCGTGGCTGTATTTGAAAACCAAAAGCTAATTCAGTTTGTCTGCGTTGAAATATTCCCCGTTTGTGTATGTAATAGCTCACTTGATTATTCACTGAATATGTTCGCAAATGTTTGACAATCTCATTCCAACAGATACAACGAAAGTTGTTCGATGTTTTGATATCAAGGATTGTTTGGGAAGATCATATTCTGAATTATGTCAGTCTTCTATTTGTTTTCTATGTTAATTTTCCATATATGTTTACATCATATTCCAATTACAGTCTAAATGACTAAGTAGTAGATTCTTTATTTGGGAAACGGTACGTTAGAACAGAAGTAAGATGTATCTGATCTGCTATCTAACGTTTCTTGTAATTATTCAGTCACCTGAATTGAAGATAGTTGAATGAGTTTAACCCTTTCCCACTTGCAGACGCATTTTGACGCAATAGCAGCAGACGACTTTTGACTCATGATGAGCAATTTCTGTTTTGGCCACAATGTTTTCAACTTTATTTAACAATTAAGCCATCTTTTATAGAGATTTTTCAGGTTTTTGTCAATAGTTTTTAAAGTCGAAAAGAAAAGAAAACATTGTGCGCAAAGGAGAAATTAGTCTTATTTTGCGCAATGTATTCTGTTGCAACAATGTTTTCAAATATATTCGATTATTATACTATAATTTAAAGCAATTTTAATAATTATATTCGCCTATGTGTTTCCAAAGTCGTATGTTGCAGAGTTGTTGTATATTGGAAAGGATTAATTAATAAACAGCACTTAAATAATTGAAGATGATGCTATAGTAATCAATTGCGAGGCATATAAACACAATCAGGAGCCAAGCTAACTTAATCATAAATTACATTTCTACTAACTACGAAGTTGTGAATGTTCTTCAATTATAAAAAGCCTCCCAAACTTCACCCGTTATCGTTATTGATTATAGACAGTTGTGCAATTGAAGTCATTATACCATTAATAATACACCCACTATTCAGAAAGACAGACTTGAGTCTTCAGTTCAGTTGATCTAAAAATAATCAACCGTAAGCATATGAAAACTTGATAACAATTAAAAAAGTTGAAAACATTGTTTTTTTTTCAAGAATCTTCTAAGTGGTTAGCATTGGGGTTCAATAAATTGATTAAAGAAAATCGAAATAAAAACTGCCCTTTTTACTGCCCTCCGGCATCAATATCGATATATACATACCGAATATTACGTAAATGTCCGGTAATTTCCGTTATTTAGCAAAATGATAACAAGAGCAGATAACATTCAAATTAGTCAATAATTAGTACGACTTAAACAGTGGTACATTGTCTCCCCTGTTTATGGCATGACGAGCATTGTGCCATATCGAGGGCTTAGCGTGAAACGGTTGTAACTGAAATTGGTATTTTTTTACCAAGGTTAATCCCCTCGCCATAAAGTCTTTATAAGCGTTAAATCATTTTACTTGGTAAACAATGGAAATTTAGGTGCCATTGCTCATTCTGAGCAATGGCACCTACATTTGCATTGTTTACAAAAGGGTCAAAATTGCCCCTAATCCAGGGTTTTCAAAATAGGTTTTGAGTTACAACCGTTTCACGCCAAGCCCTCGATATGGCTGCAGATTGTTCGTATGTGGGAAAGGGTTGAAAGTAGGCGAGGTATTTTTTTGACAAAAATCTTGATTAGTTTAAACTTATTTATTTTACATCGATTGCGAAACAAGCGTTAAGCTCATATTAATCACGCTCGGTTTCTGCTTCCTGGATACTTAGCCAGTACTCGCGCCCGTTGTGTGGGAAAATCCCAAAGACAGAACCCGCTCATAACAGGATTCGAACCCGGTAACTTTGTTACGAGAGGCCGACGCTCTACCTCTGCACCACTGTCTTCCACAATATTGTTTAAACTGTTATAGTACCTGTATCCATATGCGTAAACTATCTGTAATTCCATGTTTTCATTAGATGTTTTTCGTAAATATTATCTAAAACAAAAGTACAAGAGAAAGTTGATGCAACGCATCAATGTCGCCGGAAATGCATACTGCAGTTATGCATAACACTAACATTATAGTAGTTGAATAAACAGTTATCAACTGAGGGGCATATTGGAACATCAGGGGCGGGGTCAAGTGAAAATGTGTCATAACTTGCATTGTTTTGTCAACGAAGTGAATGCTAATTGAAGCCTTTTATTGTTTACGATCAATCTCCATTCCAAAGTAGGTTGACCATACACACAGCCAACTAATTATTGATCATACACAGTAATGGAAATGAGTAATCTTGACAATCATTAGTCTTAGTATGTATACAGTGCTTTCATTAAGGAATAATTATAAGATTTGTGAATTCCACATACACTTTTCAAGATGTTTGTCAGAATATTTGAATTCTATAATTTATCAATAAAACCACAAAACAGACAATTTAAGATTTGCATGCAATAGCACGTCATTTTATGTTTCCCCTATTAAAGTCAACAATGGACACCTTTGCAGCAATTTACTTTTAAAACAATGAGATAAGGGTTAAATCGCTGAAGACATGAGTTTTCTCTTTTTCTCAAAATGATATTAGCTTGGCATCCTAATTATATCATACCTTAACAAATGATGAAATGTAATCCAATATTTACAAATAAGACCACCTTCGAAATATAATATCAGCTAAACAGTTAAATCTCAATGGAAATTGTTTTATAATTTAAACTTAATTTCGAACCTAAACTGAGCCCTACAACATGTTAATTTATTGTAATTCTTTCCTTCCTTTTTTATAATGAAAATAACAAACTACTCATGTTTTAAAATTATATTATGATGGGCGCCCTTGTGTCAATGATGCATAACAATATGCAGATCGGAAGCAATATGCCTTTAGGGAATTTAATGACACATTTAAAATTGTCAAGGACGAACTAATTTTGTACGAAAGACCCGATTCGTGACCTACATTCTTCTTCGCAGAGGTGTCGTTCTTGAAAATCTCTTTATAGGCAGAGAGTGTTCGTTCAAAGTCATTTTTCTATTAAAACCAGTTTTATCTCGGTTTGTTCTTTTCTTCATTTGTTTTGAACTAAATAAACATTTTAAATCACCTATAATTTACTATTTGTAAGTGAGTGTAAAGAGCGGCTCTCTGCAAAGGAGATTGATCTACGCAGTTGGTATTCGCGAGTCACGCGATCAACAGTTTTAGCTTAGAAACAGTTCATATTTTAGATATACATGGATAAACATTATAAAATGAATTCCTCACAAATCAAGACATCTCTTTGAACATGAAAATAACATTCAGTAAATTAAGATTGCTATTTTAAAGGAGAATTCGACGTGAATTTTACTTGATATTGACACATAACAGTCTGCTTGCTGCAAGTCTCATGGGGACGGTTTTGTCTTCGTAAATAAAAAAACCCAAAAAAGAGATGCGAGTCAAAATAAAGAAACTACTAATACTTAAAACATCGGAATTAGATGTGTCATAACTTAGTGTTTTTAAACAAACGCAATTGTAATATGTTCAAGACATTTAAATTTGTTTTTTTCTAATAATAACTCCTCCTCCCATGTGATTTCCGAAAACCTATTAAAAATAGAAGTCGCGGGCTTCTGCCCGGCGACTAATAACTATTTTAGCGCCCAATGCAATATTGAGGTTTTTGCAAAAAATACAGATTCATGTTAGTCAACTCGTAACGAGCGGTCTCACAATCCGCATTGTATACCTTTTAGTTATCAAAGTATTGACTCTTCCATGTTCAAATTCGCGCGACTCAATGTTTCATGTAATAAGATATTTGGAATACGTGAAGGGTAAATTATTCATGTTAGTCAACTCGTAACAAGCTGTCTCACCTGAAATCCGCATTTTATACCTTTTAGTTATAAAAGTATTCCAAAGCTCTTATTAGTTGAAAAATGGATTCGCGCGAATTTGAACAAGGACTAGTCTACTTTAGTGAAGAAGACTCTTCCATGTTCAAATTCGCGCGACTCAATGTTTCATGTGATAAGAGATTTGGAATACGTGAAGGGTAAACTATATTGATTGGACACGAGTTCGTAGTCTCCGTGCGACACTGACATTCCTGGAAATACAATACAAGTGTCACATAACATAACACAGAGTTTAAATCATAGTTTTGTTTCATAGACAGAACAATTTGCACAGAATCAAGATGGACACCTTTTGAAAAACGTTGAAATCCCGACTAGTTTTGGCAGACTGTATCCGAATATAATGCGTTTAAGTATGCTGCTATTCTCCCAAAAGATTCGTAATCCAGTCTTATAGAGACCTTAAACAGCTACGACACCTTTTACATGTAAGTATCGGTTGTTAATAACCCTAACCTATATCTAGATTGCCCCTTTTCCAGTTGATATACTTAATACTTCTGGTTTATTATTTATCTGAAATAGTATATTGGTATATATTGATTCACTTTTGTCTAAGCCATATTCTTTCACTTTTTAAATGGTAATAGATAAAACGTGTCTGTTGATTCATAGTTTTACATAAAACAGCACAATTTAAAAGCTGTTTAGGAAATGTCTTACGAATACCGTCCATCGAGACGTTTCACACGGGAATGATCCGTTGCACAGTCTGATTATAATATATCATGTTTGAAATGTTGTCATATAGAATATATGTAACCATCTTAAAGCTCCTCCGGGAAAAACATATGAACAAATACAGAGAATTCTTATTTTTTAAAACATAATATCGAGATATGAGCATTATGGACTCTGCGTAATGTATCGACTCAGATCAGCCTGCGCAATCCGCGCAGGCTTATCCGGGCCGATACATTCCGTATAAGGGGAAAAAGGTATAGAGTACTGGTTCCTGAAATAGAAAATCCACAGGAGGCGAAAAGTGTCTGTCCGGGTTAGCCTGCGCGAATGCTTAGGCTGATCTTGGTCGATACTTTACGCAGAATACAAAACGTTGGTGTTCTCGTGGAACGGCTCATATATGTTTATTCGTAAAAACAACAACAAACATGTTTTACTGGTTGCATTGTCACTCGTGATATTATCGTTTTTGGTATTTACTCAGATACAATATATGAGAGAAGCTCTGCGAAAACCAACCGTAAGGCATTTGCGATCAATGTTTTTCAAAGTTTCAAAAGTTTTTCAAAAGTTTATTAGCAAACAAAATGACAGAACTGTCCATCGTGCAAATACAACCTAAACAAGTAACATATATACAGATATATAAACCTTTCCGGTTTCCTGGTCGTTTAAACTTTTGTGTAGATATATCAAAGTTTCAAATTATTCATAGAAAGTGTCAAATTATTCATTGAAAGTTATGGTTGGTTTCCCTGAAGCAGGGCTCATATATACGTCTTACAAGAAAAACAAACACGTATCATATACCTGACTAAGTCAGTCTTTTGAATTGACTGGCGCGTACTTAGGCAAACGTTCTTTCGCCAATGGCGTACAAGTCGTCAGAAAAAAGGTAAAAATAAAAATGCATTAACAACTGAAGGCTGAGTGTGGTAAAGCTTCATTACGACCACAAATGTCAATAAATGAGTCGTTCCGAGAGAAAATCAACATTATGTCATCTGCGTAATGTATCGACCCAGATCAGCCTGCGCAGTCCGCACAGACTCATCCGGGCCGACACATTCCGTCTCAGGATGATATAGGGATAGAGTAATGACTCCTGAAACAGAAAATCCACAGGAAGCGAAAAGTGTCTGTCCGGGTAAGCCTGCGCGGCATAATTAGGCTGATCCGGGTCGATACTTTACGCAGAGTCCACAATGTTGGTTTTCTCGATGTTCACACAGATACGCCCATGACTGATCTACCAATATACCCGGAGCCCTACCTAACCTTGTACTCGATGTTCACACAGATACGCCCATGATTTATCTACCAATATACCCGGAGCCCTACCTCACCTTGTACTCGATGATCACACAGATACGCCCATGACTGATCTCCCCATATGGTTCATACTTAAGAACAAGGTTAACGATGCTTTATACACTCGTCTTTCAGCACCGATTTTCCTAAAGTAGCATATTTAACCCTTTCCCTCATTTAGACGCTTTCTGACGCCCCTGCAGCAGACGGCTTTTTGAAAACATAGTGACAAAAGAAGAAATTGAACAAAACGTGCAATTTCCCCATTTGCCACAATGTTTACCACTTTTTGTCATAGGTTATCCATTCAATTATGGAGATTTTCTATGTTTTGACAAAATACGTTCAAAGTCGTCTGCTGCAGAATTGTCGTATGAGGGAAAGGGTTCATGTTTAATATCGGGCTACTCCACATTGTTCATGTGATACGAGTTTTGAAATATTTTGATAACTCATCCGAATCCGCTTCGTTTGCAAAAATGGTACTGAAATAGTTAAAACCCTTTCACTACCGAATTTCACAAAGCCACTCTTCCATGTTGAAAATTGGACCACTCCATGTATGGTACAACAGGTAAAAAAGTCAGATGTATTGTCTAAGTTGCAAACATTGCAGATTTCAGGTGAGACAGCTCGTTACGAGCTGTCTCACCTGAATCTGCATTGTTTGCCAAAGCCTTTCATTGTCTTTGGTAGCGAAAAAAGTTATTTAAGAAGCAGGCAAGTAAATACACACATCTATTCGACGATGCAGCAGGATACAGAAAAGTGGTCTCGACTTGACGAAGGTCGGAGCAGAAAGCGAAAACATGAGATAGTCATACAAAAGTGGGTTTCACGTACATCGCACACTCATACGAAAATCTTTGCTTTCTTACCTTGTTTGTCGTTTTCAAAAACAATTCAGTTATATCGGAGCATTTCCTGGGTAAGCTATTAGTACTACTGGTCAATTCATCCAGACACCATCTAGTCAGTCGTAATGCTAACCCTAAACACCAGAGTGCACAGGAGTGCAGCCATTACTAAAGTCTACCGAGAACAAAGCGCGGCAGCAGGTCAAACGTCACTATTGTATAACATGTAATTGACAGCTTCCATAGCTCCAACGATTGACGATTAACCACGAAATTATACGCCTCTACAGCTGACAACATTTGAAATCAATATGATAAATTTTGTTGTCTCAGATCTTTTCAAAACAGACTACTACCAAAGTTGTATTGGTTTTTTTTAAAACGCCCTCTTCAACATAATTTCAGTTATATCAAGGCGACAGTTCACGTATTCATGATCACTAGGAAAATAACCCAGCTCTAGGCTAGGACAGATGCCTTGCCCAATGGCTCCCTAATGACAGCCGCAATTCGGATTGTACCGGGACGCCCGGTTTTAAACTCCCAAATAGAAGCATGTCAGGTTAACAGGTAATGGAACGAAGGACGGCCAAAGACTAATTTCACCAGTTTGAACTGATTAGCTGTTTCGCTCATCCTAAAGTACGTGTATAAACCCTTTCCCAACATTTGGCACAACAAATCTGTAATAGAGGACTTTAAAATCAGTTAAGCGAAACAGGGCAAATCTCTACAAATACAAATATAACTATTGAATAAATTGGATATATTGTGATATGAAGATATTGCTCTTGATTAGCAATTTCTCTTTTTTCAACTATGTTTCCATATGGTTCCTGCTGCAGTTAAACAACAATACCCGTCTGTATATGGGGAAGGGTTAAATCGCATTTTTGTACCATTGCTCATATGTAACGAGATCAGGTCTGCCAATAATTTGAGATTTATTTCCAGTGGTAACAAATAGCTACTACAAGCCCTGTCTTTTGTCTCGCGTGTATATGAGCCGTTCCACGAGAAAACCAACATTATATGGACTCTGATCTAAATATTTCCTATTTGACATTTTGTCATAAAGATGAAAGGTAACCATCTTTAAGTTCCTGGGGGGGAAAGCTTATGAACAAATACAGATAATTATTATTTGTTAAAACATAATATCGAGATATGAGCGGTTCCACCAGAAAATCCACATTATTGACTCTGCGTAATGTATCGACCCAGATCAGCCTGCGCAATCCGCGCAGGCTAATCCGGGCCGACACATTCCGTATCAGGGGGATAGAGGTATAGAGTAATGCTTCCTGAAACAGAAAATACACGGAAGGCGAAAAATGTCTATCCGGGTAAGCCTGCGCGGCATGCTTTAGGCTGATCCGGGTCAATGCTTTACGCAGAGTCCACAATGGTGGTTTTCTCGAGGGACGGCTCATTCATATCATGATGTGGACCACGTCAGGCGATAAAGGGTCTAATTAGCCAACAAGTCTTGCGTCGTCTAACCCTTTCCTACATACAGACGATTTATTTTAGTTGAAACTTATTTATTTCTCATCGATTGCGAAACAAGCGTTTAGCTTATATCAAGCACGCTCGATGTATGCTTCCTGAAGACATAACTCGCACCATTTCTGTGGAAAGATTCCAAAGGCAGAATCCGCTCATCACGGGATTCGAACCTGAAATCTTTGGTACGAGAGGCCGACACTCTACAACTGTACCACTATATTATAATGACCATTTCTGACGCTACTGCAGATGACGACTTTAGAACTCATTATGGCGAAAGAGGAAAATGCTCATTATGAGCAATTTCTCCTTTTTCCTCAATGTGTTCAACCTAAACGAATAATCATACTTTCATATAAAGAGATTTTTCATATTTTGCCTATATGTTTTCATTATCATCAGCTTCATATTTGTCGTATAGTTGAAAGGGTTAAAGTTGTATTGACCTGTAATTAGTAGGGTAACAGTTCCAGGAATTCTTTAATATGCATATGTAGGTGTATATAAAATGAGCCGTCCCGCGAGAATACCAACGTTATGGCCTCTGCGTAATGTACCGACCCAGATCAGCCTGCACAGTCCGCTCAGACTGATTCGGGCCGACACATTCCGTCTCAGCAGGATAGAGGTATAAAGTAATCATTCATGAAACAGAAAAACCACATAAGGCGAAAAGTGTATATCCGGTTAAGCCCGTGCGGCATGCTAAGTCTGATCCGGGTCGATACTTTACGCAGAGTTCACAATGTTGGATTTCTCTCGGGTCGGCTCAAATATAGGCGGTCAGTGGATGCTCTGTCGTGGTTGGGCGTATTGCCTATGCGTTATCACTGCGGCTCCAATGGTCGCACATTTCAGTAGAAGCGACTCACTCCCAGTGGTACCACCAGTAGGAGAACGGGACCAAACACTACTAGAGTATGTAGAGACTGATATAACAGGTCCCTAACACGACCGACTCGGCTCTATTTTATGTTTTTCTGTAGACAATATAATCGAGTCTGACCTTTGCATTATTCCATTACTGATATTAGATTTTTCGACGATACGGGAAATTGTTAACTAATGCAGCCTAATATAATTGACCCTGTCCCTCATATAGACGCTTTCTGACGCCTCTGCAGCAGACGGATTTTTTTAAAAGATAGTGACAAAAGAAGAAATTGCACAAAACGTGCAATTTCTCCTTTTGTCACAATGTTTTCCACTTTGTTATCCATTCAGTTATAGAGATTTTCCATTATTTGACAAAATATGTTCAATGTCGTCTGCTGCAGAATTGTCGTATGAGGGAAAGGGTTAAGTAAATAATATGTGTAATTCTGTTAGCAGCCACACATACCGTTCTCTACTGGTATCCATTTGATTTTTTTTTGACTTTTAACATTCAAACGATTAAAAATGAAATACTATATTTTTATGTAGTATTGTGGTTACATGTGCTCCAAACACGATATCTGAATTTGTATGTGGAGATGGTTGAATTACACTGATGTTATTTAAAAAAGGGCATTTTATTTTTTTAATGACAGGTGGTTAACATGTTGTATCGTTTCTAACATAACTTGGCCGGATTTATCAATGGTTTCAGGATAGAGACCTACGTTTCTGTGTTATCGTCAATTCTTTAAGCGTATCTGTTAACACATTCTTATCAAACGCTTTTCTTGCTTCTAACTCAAGAGTTCCACAGAAGGCTCTGTTGCACTTGCATGAGGATTTTGTTTTATATTAAAGGTGAAGTTTTCAAAATTAGATATTAAACTTACACGATTTGGACACTTGCACTACTTTGGGTATCGCACTACCCACATTATAAACATTTTGCAGCGGGTAAATAACCAATTTAACGAAATGATAAACATTTCGCAGCGTGTAAATAACCAATTTACGAAATGGCTGTACCATCGTCTGTTAATTGATGTTTGGTTTAACGCCGATTTCAACAATATTGCAGTCATATCACGGCGACCAGTTCACCATCAAATATGATTCCTGGCTTTATCACCTCAGTACTCAACACATCAGTCTTTCCAAGCAACTGGCTGCTTTACCACATGGACTGTAAGCCAAGTGGTGAAAGACGAATTACGCATGTCGCATCGGAAAGAAAGCTGACGGAGCCATGATTCGAACTTAAAACCTTTAGATTGACATCTCGTGTCGTAACCGACTGAGCTACCGGGACTCGATGCTAGCATGGAGTAACAATGTATCTGAACCTTAAATCAGGTGCATGTTTGCATCAAGTGCGCACCATATTGGAACAAAGCCAGGCACACATTAACTTTCGATTGATCGTTTTCATTGTTCAATTTACAGGTGTTAGTTCAAACAAAGATTCAATGAAAATATAGGATTCGAAATTAGTTTTAAAAATACGTAACGATCACGAATTTGCGTGTCATTCTTGCGCGTAAAAGCTCCCAGTAATGTCGGCATATATTGGAACACTTGGAACGTGATATTGACCAATCAAATTATCGGATTATAACAAACGTTTCAAATTAAAGGTGTACATGAACCCGGCCTTGGGAAGATGTACAAGCTGGTCTTTACGAACAGTGTATGATCTGATCAGTCTGTATAACGGCGACGTATCACAGGAAACAACACCAGCTGTCAGAAACTTCATGTAAGCTTATGCAAGTAATATGTGAACGGAGTAAATCTGGATCAACCTGTGACGATACTTATACGGCGTTCCATTCAACTCGTTCTCTGATACAGACAGTATGTTTACTTGCCACCCGTCTGGCCTGTCTGTTGGTAGGGTTGATAGGGTTAAGCCACTCGGTGGGACGAAATAAAACGGATGGCAAAGATTTACGTTTCAGTTTTCCTTTAATTCTGGTTAATAACGTTGAAAAGGGAAAACAAAGGGGAGTAACTGTGCATGTATCATTCTAATGCCGGACCGTAGTTACTTCCCTTGTATTAAGTCAATAATAACAACTGCGCCACCATGGAATACCATATACGAATGATGCTTAGTACTTCTAACAATCAGCTCGGACGTATGAAATATACGGCATATGTAGACTACTTAATTGATAATGAATCTCTAAAACTCAGAGAGAATAAACACTGGACTCTATATCATAATTGAAATTGTAATGCAGTGGACGTGGATCTATATAACCTGGACTCGTGTACGAATGAGAGTGTTTTGTGACCACAGTTCCAGTCCTTTTATAGCCGCAAAGCGAGTGTGACCGTTAACGGGTTACAAAGGTCGCGAGCTTGGTCACAACGGCTCGTCGGTCACACCTGTGACCAGAAAATGTCTATTATGACCCAATCGGACACAAGTGAGAAATATTCTGTCCACAGAGCATCAAAGGTCCCGAAAAAAGGAAAAGGGTTTCTCTTACTTAACGAAACTCAAGCATAAACAAATTAACTATGTACCAGTTTAATATAAGATAGGGCAGTTTTCCGGTGATATTGCGGGATAGTGTTCTGGGTCGGTGACCCAGCAGAAACATTCCCACAATGCACCGTAACAATGGCAACTCACTAAATTAAAAACGTAACTCTATACCTCTATCCCCCTGAGACGGAATGTGTCGGCCCGGATTAGCCTGTTCGGACTGCGCAGGCTGATCTGGGTCGATACATAACGCAGAGACCATACTGTTGGTTTTCTTGCGAGACGACTCGTATATAGAGATCAGACTTTATCAGCTTATTTTCAAAGCAAAGAAAACAATAGATCAGTAAATGTGTGTGATTATTAATGTATATTTCACAGAAGGGGAGAAACTGCGTTTGATTTTCTTTACGACATCTGTGTTGTTGTCTTTTCCTTTCTTATCCAGCATCATCGATGATTCCCTTTATGGTGCTCTCTACACGTAGGAGCAGAATCGTGTTAAAGAATTAATTAAACAGTCCTTTGCTGCATGCCTGTTAAAATACTTTTACACGTTGGAACGGGATGAGACTAAAGGTGTGATCAGCCAACAATATTAAACAATATATAAACTACGTAACTGTAGGCCGATCTTGGTCTGCATTTTTCACACTTGAAGTTAAAAGTCGTGCATGATAATATGTAAAAATGTTGCTTAAAATCTCGTAAAATCCGGCAATGAGAGGACATATTTTTACAAAGTTAAAAATATTATGAAGTTATTCATCAGCGAATCCATCGTGGTTTGACCCTTTCAATGCTGAATAATGTTTAAGTAACTTGTCCAGCTTTGGATATTGAGAAGTCCTCGATAAAAATGTTGAGTTAATTAACCCTTTCCCTCATATAGACGCTTTCTTACGCCTCTGCAGCAGACGGCTTTTTAAAGAAAATAGCGACAAAAGAACAAAATGCTCAAACCGAACAATTTCTCCCTTTATTACCATGTTTTCTACCCTAACCAATTGTTGTATTTTCATTTAAAGAGAGTTCCCAAATTTTGTTTCTTTTTCGGGTAAGTTTTCAAAGTCGTCTGCTGCGGATGTGTTGTATGTGGGAAAGGGTTAACCAGCCAATGGTACAGAATCTAGTCTGACAGCGTAGATCCACCGACTGGTCGGGTTCTATAATTATGTATGGTACAGGCTTTATAAAAAAACCGCTGCCACCAGATCAAAAGGGTTTAACATCATCATTTAACTCTTTCGCTGCTGAATCCCACAAAGTCGAATATTCCATATTGAAAATGTTAGACCATTTCATTTTTGGTGTAACAGGAAATTTGGTAAAATTGAATGTCGAAGTGGCAAACAATGCAGATGTCAGGAGAGAACAGCTCGTCTCACCTGAATCTGTATTGTTTGCAAAATCATTTAATTCTCTTTGGCAGAGAAAGATTTAATATATATATGAGCCGTTCCATGAGAAAACCAACAGTATGGACTCTGCGTAATGTATCGACCCAGATCATCCATCAAAGGTGAGCACTGTAGCAACCCGTTTTGTAATACAAATTTCAAAGTTGTTTTAAACTGTATATTTCAACTTAAAAGTAAAAGAAACCTATGTACAAATATTAATAAGGTCTTATTTCAGAAGGTTAAGACCGAACGATTGCATAATACATACACGAATAGCAAGAACCCGTTTTGTAATACCAATGTTTGAGACTCAACCCGTTTTGTAATAAAAAAATAACGGAAATGTCACAATCTGTATTTTTTTCAGCTATAAGGTACAAGGAATCAATACACAGTTGTTAAATAATACTTATTTAAGAAGGATGGTAATGAGATCGCACGTGAAACATACATGAATAATCAACCCGTTTTGTAAAAACAATTTCAAAAGTCAATTAATACCACTTTTTGGGACATTGATACTAATCCGTCACAACTCAACACTACTATTTGACATAATTAAGAATCAATACTGCTTGGCATTTATTAAAAGCAACTATTTCGACATTGTTGCGAAACAATACTCTTTTTAGTTCTAGATAACTATAAGCAAGATCATATGTAATAAATAATTTATTCTAATTTACTTGAGATGTAATTTTCAGCAAGTTTTGCGCGCAAAGCTTTACGCCTGATGTGCTTGTGGCAGGATAAGTTTTCTATCAGTATTACACCGGTAACTCCGTGAACTGCACTGTGTGGCATAAAACACAATACAAATGAAAAAACGAAATACATTTTCTAGAAAAACAATGTTGATCAGAACTTTTATTTTTTGTAAGAAAGACAACTCTTCTAAAAAAACAATCATAATTTTTATGGATTACATCCCATGTGCTGATTGCAAATTCTGTGTTACCCTTTGAATGAAATGAAAAAAATACAATCACATTTAATTAGACTTAAACTACGCTGCAGTGGTAAACGCTTTTATAGATGTGGTGACTGCCTGTCACAGGTCGTCCCAGGTTGACCTTTGGATAAGCCAATCAAATCGTCGACTTTAAAATCGTTAACTATCAAGAGGGTAGATAACCTATATAAATAAACAAGATATAGAAGCGGGGATGGCAGTGCGTTAGTTGTATTGGACATAAAAACGAGCACCTGCTCATAAATATTCAAATGCATATGGTCAATTAGAGACGATTTTGTATGCGATATCGTCACATATGTAATACACAAATCAAAGTTGTTTGGTCTGATTGAAATGTGATTGGTTGGGTAAAATCATAATTTCGAATTCTGAATATTTATACGCAGATCACTTCACTTGGCATGTAATCCCGAATAAGCCACGTGTATGACACAGATACCATTTCCTCTCAAACAACTGGACAACACATCTATACTATAACCCTTTCCAATTTGCAGACGTATTTTGACGTAGTTGCAGTCGATGACATTTAAAAACGTCGTGACAAAAGGTTAAATTGTTCATTATGAGCACATTAGTCACAATGTTTTCAACAATTTTTTGTTATATAACTTTCACTGATAAAGGTTATTTTATTTTTGCCAAAATGATTAAAAGTCGTCTGCTACAGATATGTTGCACGTGGAAGTGGTTTAAGCAAATGGATAACACTATCTTGAATACTACTTACAATATGACAAAACTAACGTTTACAACCCTAACTCACTTCCAAAGACTAGAATAATAAGGAGGATGGTATTTCGATATATGTTCACCTTGTACAATATATACATACTAACATGAGTGATAGAATAACAATTGCATAAACAAATAATAAGTACAAGTATAGACAATTATAGTGATAACAAAATACATGTTGATTCACAAATTGTATGCTTGTGCTGATCAAAACAGTTGTAAATTTAAACATACTAGATTTAATGTAAAATAATAAGTATCGATAAATTGTTTTCTGAATGAGACAAAGGACTAGCATACCAATACGATATGAAACATCATATTCCCTTTTCAATTATTTACTTTGGTAGCGTTTAAGCCCCTCTATAAATGGTGATCACTTGAACTATATCATTTAACCTTAAACATCATTTTACACTTACACTTCTATACTTTGGTAACGTTTAAGCATGGAGCCCCTCTATAAATGGTGATCACTTAAACGATATCATTTAACATTGAACATCATTTTACACTTTCACTTTTTAACTTTGGTAACGTTTAAGCATCGATCCCCTCCATAAATGTTGAGCACTAAGACGATATCCTTTGACCTTGACCATCATGTTCCTCTTTCACATCTTTACTTTGGTAACGGATAAGCATGGAGTCACCCGATAAATGCTGACTTCTAATGATTTCACCTCCAACCTTATATTCCTCTTTCACCTTTTTACTTTGGTAACGTTTAAGCATGGAGCCCCTGTATAAATGCTGAACACTTAGACGATATCATTTGACATTGAACCTCATTTTTCTCTTTCACTTCTTTACTTTAGTAACGTTCAAGCATGGAGTCCCTCTATAAATGATCACTTATCTACAGTTATTACAGAGTAAGTGTCTTTTGGAAAGTTAACATATCAACTGAAAAAAAGGTGCTTCATCTTGTTAGAATTATGCACATCTTCTGTTTCTGTTTTGATTTTTCTTTTGAATTATGAAAGGGTTTTAGAACTTAACCTTTCCCTCTTTCACATCTTTTAGTATGGAGCCCATCTATACATGGTGCACACTAAGACTATATCATTTGACCTTGAAAATCATTCACTTCTTGTCTGTGGTAATGTTTCAGCATTGAGCTTCTCTATAACTGATGATTACTTAAACATACCAGTTGACCTTGAACATCATATTTCTCTTTCACGTCTTTACCTTAGTAATGTTTAATCATGGAGTCCCTCTATAAATGATGATCGCTTATCTACAGTCATTACAGAGAAAGTGTCTTTTGAACTGTTAACATATCAACTGCAAAAAGGTGCTACATCTTGTTAGAATTATTCACATCTTCTGTTTCTGTTTTGATTTTGATTTTGATTTATGAAAGGGTTTTAGAACTTAACCTTTCCAACTTGCAGACGCATTCCGACGCATTTGCAGCAGAAGACTTTTGAACACATTGTGGCAAAAGGAGGAATTGCTCATGATGAGCAATTTCCCCTTTTGCCACAATGTTTTCAACTCTATTTAATGTCTCACTTATGGAGATCTTTCACAGTTTTGCCAATATGTTTTAAAGGTCGTCTGCTGCAGACATGTTCCCTGTTACAGACAACATTTGACGCCTTAGTAACTATCAGACTATCTTTGATAACATTGTAAGCATTGCCACCAATGTTTAGACATGCCACGACTGCATTTATGCTGAGCACTAAGACGATATTATTGAACCTTGAATACTGTTGTGCATGTCGATTTAATCTAAACCTATTTAACAGATGTATAGAAATCGATTGTCTTCTTACTCCTATTCAACTCACCATAAACATTTTATGGATAGGCGTCCATTGAGTGTAAATAAGCCGTGTCTAGCGATTTATATCTTAATGACACTCGGATTATGAACATCAACCCTTCAAACTTTGTGAAATATCGAAAATGTTGTACATTATTTAAAGAAATTATGAATATGTTTAAGAACTAAAAGGTCTTTATTTCGGGTATTTAAGTTGTTCATGTACATTTTGATTCTCGGGCATACATGTATTGTAAAATTGAAAAACAAAACCCAAACATTTTGTATTTTGTAAGCCTCCTATGTATCTTATAGTTCTCATATTTAACCGAGATGAGGACGAATGGTACTTGAAAACTTGAAAAACTTGCTTTCTATCACATCTCTTAAAATAACATTGGAATCAAACAAGTGTTTTTTGTCCGAATGTGCATTGAGGTATGTATGACCTATAGCCGAACGGTGAATACTCTGATAAAACTGTGCGCATGACATCTAGCGAGATATATGCTAGTTAAACATTTAGACTTCTGGCCTTGGTACTAGAACCGAACATGTATTGATCGTGGTTTATTTCCGCGAGAAAACCAGCATTGTTGGCTTACCCGGACAGACACTTTTCGCCTCCTGTGGATTGTCTGTTTCAGGAATCATTACTCTTTACCTCTATCCCCCTGAGACGGAATGTGTCGGCTCGGATTATCCTGCGCGGACTGCCCAGGCTGATATGGAACGACACATTACGCAGAGTCCGTAATGTTGGTTTTCACGTGAAACGGCTCATATGTCTTTACTATAATAACGAAATACAAAATATATTCGATCTTTTGAATATTTGCGATTTCCTCTCTATTTAATTATGTTAAGAGGTATTGTTTGATTTTCTGTGACGATTTGACTGATGTTACGGTCAGACGTTTCCAAATGATATAATACTATACGATGTCTCCTTCAAACAATGTGAAAGGTTTAAATGGCTAGACAAAAATGTGAGCTATACTTTAAACCTATTTTATTGCCCACAAAATATACATACAGAATACAATTTAGATTTACAAATATACATGTTATAGGGCAAACGGGTCTGGTCAAAAGTTCTCACAACTTAGATACGGCAATCCCCTTTAATAATTACACACATTTTTATTTTGTCTATAAATACGAGTGTGAGATATTCTACATCCGCTTTTTCACACCATCTTGCTTTTACACCGGGGAGGCGTTCACGTTTAGATTTATTTCCTTATCTATCGGTTGATATGAAACCCAACCCTACAAATATATCGCATGACAGCACAGTTGGATCTTCAAGTTTTGTACGCGTTCAGTCAATATATCAGATTGAGCGGTGACGAATGTTGATGCGGATCTTCGCTCGTCGCTAACATCAGTTAATGAGTCGTTCCACGAGAAAACCAACATTGTTAACTCAGCGTAAAGTATCGACCCGGATCAGCCTAAGCAAGCCGCGCAGGCTAACCCAGACAGAAACTTTTCGCCTCCTGTTGATTTTCTGTTTCAGAAATCATTACTCTATACCTCGATGCCCCTGATACGGAATGTGTGCTGATCTGGGTCGATACATTCCGTATCAGTTGGTTTTCTTGTGGAACGGCTGATTAATTTGTCGTAATGGGTGAATCATGAAGTAAACATGGTTATCGCCACCCATTTTCGTCATTCGATCTGCACCAATGAAAATTGACATATTATGGACCATTTTGTTACCATTTTCGTCATTCGATCTGCACCAATGAAAATTGACATTCTAGGGATAGTTCACAAGAGGTAATTATATTGTAATTATATCTTTTTTCCAGATCTTATCCCAGGAAAACCAACCAAGGATACTTCCAATCAGTGAAGGTCGCAGATTGATCTGGATCTATAGTGTATGCCAATTATTCACGTGAAAAAATCAAGATACGCATGACTAAGATTATCCATTTGGAACAGATGGCAAGGATAGCTAATCTATACCTATAAAGTATGGGAAGTTGGCAGAGCATTAGACGTTAGACATTCAAAAAAGGTATAATTGGACAGTTAGACATTAGACATTTAATAAGATATTCGCAAATTACGATATTAAGGTACCAAATTCGTCGGAAGCCATTGAACATTGCAAAAAACGAATTCGTTTTTTGAATGTACATTGACCTCCGACGAATTTGGGACCTAGGTATGGTAACTTGCGAATGTGTAATCGAATGTCTAATGTCTAACGGACCGATAAGGAATTCGTTTTTTGAATGTACATTAACCTCCGACGAATTTAGAACCTAAGTTTGGTAATTTGCGAATGTCTAATCGAATGTCTTTTGTCTAACTGACCAATTAGACATTCGTCTTTTGCATGTACAATGACCTCCGACGAATTTCGTACCTAAATCTCTTATTTGCGAATGTCTAATCGAATTAGACATTCGTTTTTGAATGTACAATGACCTACGACGACTTTGATCACGGAAATGGAACGCCCGGCTTTTGACACGGGAGTTGAACGCGCTGTCACGGGAGTGGAACAGTTTGAATTCCTATGGCCGATGACTGATCATATAGCCATCTTCACACACATACCTTAATCTCTTAATTTGCGAATGTCTAATCGAATGTCTAATGCCTATCTGACCAATTAGACATTCGCATTTTGAATGTACAATGACCTACGATGAATTTGGAACCTAAATATTGTAATTCGCGAATGTCTAATCGAATGTCTAATGTCTAACTGGTAACCTAATTTGGTACCTAAATCGCTTAATTTGCGAATGTCTAATGTCTAACTGACCACTTAGACATTCGTTTTTTGAATGTACAATGACCTGCGACGAATTTGGAACCTAAATCTCTTAATTTGCGAATGTCTAATCTAATGTCTAATGTCTAACTGACCAATTAGACATTCGTTTTTTGCATGTACAATGACCTCCGACGAATTTGGTACCTAAATTGCTTAAATTGCGAATGTCTAATGTCCTAAACCTACAGCGGCTGTATGCAAAGTAATATGAATCTCATGAATATTATTGAGCCGGTGCTCGAAATACCATGACTATTAATATACATACATATCTTTATTTCTAGTATCTAGGCCACCGGTCCATAATGTAATATGTATACACTGACATATAACTAGTAAACAGAGCGTCACAATAATATAAAACCAAATACAAATCATGATCTAACACACAATCAAGTACTGTCATATAGATAATATGCATATGAAACCTTTTACGACTTTGCAGCATTCAACTTTTTAAGATATGTTTTCCTGCTTTCATTCTCCTTCTTTTCCTTCTGATATACATAAAAATAAAACTGGTTTAGTTGACGACTTTATAAAACGAAACGCTATTTTCAGTATTTTGGGTAATTTTAATAAGATTTATAATCGAAGTATAGCTTAAATAATTCAACATACCTTTTCACCGCTCAAATGATTCAAAAAGGTATTTTGATACTTCATAAATACTTTCTCTATTGTTACATTCTAACATTGAATCAAAACTTCAATATTTCTGTTTGCAAGCCATTTATGTTTAAAGAATGTCTTTGTTATATGCACATAAATAAGACATTGGAAGAAATAAAAGGTATTCGTCTTCGATGATATAGAAATTTAATTTTTCGCAAATTTGACAAAAACTAAAATTTCGATCTATGAATAAATGTCTTCCTTTTTAATTGATGAGATCATGTGAAGAAAATCTTAAATTTGCCCAAGTATTCTTTAATACATAAAAAAGATCAGTATTGAGATAGAGTTAGGGTGTATAAATTTGAAAAGTATATAATGTAATGCTTTTGGCGTTTCGTTTATATCACTATGTCATTTTTACGTGAAAACCTATTTTAATCTTTCCGTAAACACTTATAAAATTGTCATTACCAAACTTCATGAAATATCTGAATCCATATCTGAATAAAAGATCAATATAATTGTCGCCCAAGTACTTCGTCCAGATTCATCAAGTTTAAATAACAATTCAATTCAATTCAATTCAATTTTATTTGGCAAATTCAGCATTTACACGCCTTTGGCCAATAATAATATTTAACAGTGAACAAATATGGCAAAAGAAACGGGAAAACATACAAAACATACAAACAATATTTACATACAGACAATTTGATAATACTGATATTTCATTTTATGATCATATGGTAGTTCTGTGGTATAATCCTAACTGACTGGTATATCATGTTGTTATAGCATTCTGTGTTTTTTCATTACGAAGCTTAAATGCATCTCGTAAATACTTGGCAGTTCTAAATATAATTTTATTCTGATTAGAAGACAGTATATTGACAAAAAGTTGCACATTCGGCCATGGTAATTTTCCAAAATAATTAGTTCGTATAGAAGAATAAAAGGGACAGCAGAGTAAAAAATGATATTCTGATTCCACTTGATTACTATTACATACGCTACAAATACGGTTACATCTCTCAATACTAGAATATCTCCCCATTTCAATATTTAGTGTATGCGAACATAATCTAAAACAACTTAATTGTTTTCTTAGAGTGTCATTTTGAATAACATCGATGTATTTTTCGAAACCAAATATTGTTTTAAATTTTCTATAATAATCCAATTTCGAGGAAGTATGCAGGGAAGTATTCCAACTTTGAAGAAATTGGTCTCTCAATCGCTGTTTAAATAAAGGTAGATAATTCATATTTTTGTCAAATTGATTCCAAACATAACCAAAACCAAGATCATTTAAAAGGGATTTTACTCTCATAGCCCAGCATTTTTCATTGTTACTATTGCATTGTTCATTGAATATGTTATACATAATAGAGTTGTCACTGTTCATAACCTTTAACCAGAATTTTAGAACTCTTTCCTTACATATAACAGATAATGGGTATCGCCCCAGTTCTCCATATACGGCCATATTAGGTGTTTGTTGACGAACACCAAGAATAGACTTACAAAACCTGTTATGTAGTTTATCGACTTCTTTAAAGTCATAAATACCCCAAACCTCAGAGCAGTACAGGATAATAGGAGCTACCATTGAGTCAAACAATGACAATTTAGTTTTAACATCCAAATTTATTCGATAGAATAACGTTAATAGACAATTATAGGCTCTAAGTGCCTGATCCGATAAAACTTTGGCAGAATGTTTCATTGATCCTGTATGGTAGAAAGTTACCCCTAGATACTTGAAATTGTCAACTACCTCAATGGTTTCATCATTAACAGACCATTGAAAATTATTGTTACTTTTCCTATTTTCAAAAATACAGATCTTAGTTTTCTTAACATTTATTTTCAACCCCCATTTTGAAGAATAGTTGGCTATCGAGTCCAATTGAGCTTGTAGACTTATAGGACTTGTTGTAAAGAGAGCTATATCATCTGCAAATAACAACATGTACATAGATAAATAGTTTAAGTCATTTTCTGTCAAATTGTTAAAATCTATTGTATTGCTTATGTCATTAACAAAAAGGATGAACAAAATTGGTGAGAGGGGCTCACCTTGTTTTAATCCAAGTGTTACATCAAACAACTCGGATATATCAACACTAGACGCCAATTTCACACATGATTTGACATTGCTATAAATAGATTTCAACATATTAATTACTTTACAACTAAATCCCTGTTTTATGAGTTTAATCCATAAGGCATCTCTAATCACCGTATCGAAAGCCATCTGATAATCAATAAACGCACAATACAGCTTAGATTTCTTTTTCAGAATATTTTGAATTATGGCATGTAGTAGATATACACAATCAGTCGTACTATGATTATCTCGAAAACCAAATTGCGATTCATTAAAAACTTGTTCCGATTCACACCACTTGTTAATTCTATTTCTTAATAACAGGGAAAATACCTTCGCCATGACGTTAACAAGGGTTATCCCTCGATAATTGGATGCGTTAAGTGTATCTCCTTTCTTGTGAATAGGAACGATAACTCCCTTACACCAAGCGTCAGAATAAATGCCACTATCAAAGATTTTAACATGAAATAACATTGTGTGTGGGTATCTTTTGTTATCCATACGAATACCATATAACCAGTACTTAATGCAGTTTGGCATGTTTGTAATATACAATGGCATTCTCCACATATTCATACATGAGAATCACAAGTGTTTGTAGAAAGGCAATATATCTTTTTACAAAATTGAATTTGTACCTTTTCAAGATTTTCAGTGAATTGGTATCCCGAAATTTGTGAACCATATTATATTATTGGTTAAACAGATGCACCGAATATTTTAAATATATCTTTCGTTTCAAATGTTAATACATCGCCTCTCTGGCTTGTAACAATAACATTTATGAGTTTTAAACAATGATAACATACTAGTGAGATAAACTCCTTAGTTTTTATACTTTTGGACAATTTCAATTTCATTTCCTTTATAGAACCATTTTTCCGACTGTTTCAAGACTCCTCCATTTCTGAAAAACATTAATTGTACTTTTTTCAATATCAATTCCGAGACCTTCCTCATTACTGAATACTTCTAAAAATCTGTAAATCTGCCATTGCGGCTAATCTACAATGTCAGCAAAACGAGGAACATAATCGGTAAAAAATAAAACACTAAAGTTATTTATTTCCTTAGAAACAAATATTCCATGTTCATAATTGTTATTTAAGTACGTTACAAGAGAAAGTTGATGCAACGCATCAATGTCGCCGGAAATCCTACTGCAGTTATGCATAACACTAACATTATAGTAGTTGATTAAACAGTTATCAACTGAGGGGCATATTGGAACATCAGGGGTGGGGTCAAGTGAAAATGTATTATAACTTGCATTGTTTTGTCAACGAAGTGAATGATAATTGAAGCCTTTCATTGTTTATGATCAATCTCCATTCCAAAGTAGGTTGACCATACACACAGCCAACTAATTGCTGATGGTTAAATCGCTGAAGACATGAGTTTTCTCTTTTTCTCAAAATGATATTAGCTTGGCATCCTAATTATATCATACTTTAACAAATGTTGAAATGTAGTCCAATATTTATAAATTAGACCACCTTTGAAATATAATATCAGCTAAACAGTTAAATCTCATTGAAATTGTTGTATAATTTAAACTTAATTTCGAACATAAACTGAGCCCTACAACATGTTAATTTATTGTCATTCTTTCCGTCCTTTTTTATAATGAAAATAACAAACTACTCATGTTTTAAAATAATACTATGATGAGCGCCCTTGTGTCAATGATGCATAACAATATGCAGATGATCGGAAGCAATATGCCTTTAGGGAATTTAATGACACATTTAAAATTGTCAAGGACGAAATAATTTTGTACGAAAGACCCGATTCGTGACACACATTCTTCTTCGCAGAGGTGTCGTTCTTGAAACTCTCTTTATAGGCAGAGAGTGTTCGTTCAAAGTCATTTTTCTATTAAAACCAGTTTTATCTCGGTTTGTTCTTTTCTTCATTTGTTTCGAACCAAATAAACATTTTAAATCACCTATAATTTACTATTTGTAAGTGAGTGTAAAGAGCGGCTCTCTGCAAAGGAGATTGATCTACGCAGTTGGTATTCGCGAGTCACGCGATCAACAGTTTTAGCTTAGAAACAGTTCATATTTTAGATATACATGGATAATCATTATAAAATGCATTCTTCACAAATCAAGACATCTCTTTTAACATGAAAATACCATTCAGTAAGTTAAAATTGCTACTTTAAAGGAGAATTCGACGTGATTTTTATCTCGATATTGACACATAACAGTCTGCTGCAAATCTCATAGGGACGGTTTTGTCTTCGTAAATAAAACCCAAAAAAAGAAATGCGAGTCAAAATAAAGAAACTGCAAATACTTAAAACAGCGGAATATTTATTTCATTTTAGATGTGTTATAAATTAGTGATTTTAAACAAACGCAATTGTAATATGTTCAAGACATTTAAATTTGTTTTTTCCTAATAATAACTCATCCTCCCATGTGATTTCCGAAAAGTTATTAAAAATAGATGTCGCGGGCTTCTGCCCGGCGACTAATTAAGTCATTTATGAAAAGAAGGAGACAATTTGAGCCGTCTCGCGACAAAACCAACATTATGGCCTCTGCGTGATGTATCGACCCAGATCATACTGGTCCAGGCCGACACATTCCGTCTAAGGGGTATAGAGGTATAGAGTACTGATTCCTGAGACAGAAAATCCACAGGAGGCGAAAAGTGTCTGTCCGGGTTAACATTCGCGGCATGCTTAAGCTGATCCGTGTCGATACTTTACGCAGAATCCACAATGTTGGTTTTCTCGCGGGACGGCTCATTTGTTGACTTCCCACACAGTTGTGTATTGTGTCTATCGTACAATCGAGGTATTGTGTCAAGTTATCATTCATTTAATCTTTTATCTGCATAGCATCCAAACGTTTATGATGGTTCTTACTGCCAACAGCTTAGGAAAATATATGACTCGTCAATTACAATATTAGAAAAGCACCATTTCGATAATCTACTCGTTCACACAGAAAATTTGAACAATATTCTAATTTCAACAAAGAAATGGCATACTATCAAACAGTGTACGTATATACATTTCCAAAGATATGCCATAGGGGCAAGCTGATTTGTTAATATTTAAGAGCTGTATGCTTTTAACAACATCATCCTCCCTGAAAGTTCATCACAATCATAATCGTGCATAATATTTTCCAACATTGTAGAATAAAAAATACGGGAGGTAATTTCTGGGTTTAATAATGATCAAGTATGCAGGAGGAATTGCATTCGCTTTCAGTGATGTATTGAAGAGACCAGACTTTCTTGGAGTCACTTCAATGACTAATAAGTTATGTTCTTTCCCTCGGATTTTTTTTATCTCTATATAAAAACTAAAAACTATTGCTATGCCTTTTTAAGAGAACTTAGTATTGTTCGTATGCAACCACACGCCCTTATCAACGGCCATGATCACTCTTTACTCCGGTCATGATTGAACAATAATGAACACAATTTGCAATGCAACATGAATAGGCCAATATGATAGTATGTTTTAAGACCAGACTCAAACGACGAAGATCGTGATCAGACTGCGCGAATGAACATATCCATTTCGAACTTCATTAATAGCAAAATCACGAGTGTTAGATTCCGTGTAACATCGGCGATCAACACACCTAATGCAATATATGTACTTCCTTGTTTCCTATCCCCCAGTATAACTAGCCCCCTTTTATAAAGGTGTATTCGAATGGGATTTACTTCGCTGGTATTACAATGTTTATCTCTGCATTACATTTATAAATTACCCAGATACTGGTGTATTATTCGTAAAATCAATCCCAGCAGTCCTTAGTACCAAAGATGGCGGTCATTACTACACTATACAACGTTTTTTATAAGACACAAACCGGGGATTAAACTTACGCTTTGTAGACGGACGTTCTAACCACGGAGATGCCGCCGTTCATGTTCGACTTCAATCACATGCGTATATCATAATGACTCTGGGTCTGAAAGACCATGAAAGACCATGCATTTCCCAATGTTTGAAATTCAACATTAAGCTATTCCCACATGCAACAAATCGATAGCAGACGACTTTAAAACCATCTAGGCAAACATCACGTACAATTTCATGATATAAGTTGAAATATTTTTAAGAATTTAAAACATTGTGGCAAAACGAGAACTCGCTCTTTTTTAGCAATTTCTTAATTTTTCACTATGGTTTCAAAACTCGTCTGCTATGAAAGAAAAGTACGATCAAAAGTCAAATTGTATTCAAATTTCAAATTTGTTTGTGAAAATATAGAAATACACATTATTCTTGTAATAGAAACCAGAATCATTAAGTCCAGGAAAGAGATCTATATAAAGACGTTCTTGTCTATATGTTCACCATTGTGTAACTGAGGATGGTTTTTGATACAGCCAAGCAAGAACACTAGAAATATGGCAGCACAGAACAGTATTGGAAGAAACGGAATTATCTTTGTAAATGAAATTTAAGATTAATTCTCGTTTAAATTTAAATAAACTATTATATTCCAGATACAAATACGAAAATGCAAGCAATAGAGATCAATAAAGATATACTGTTTTATGTTTTATAAATGAGCTTTTATGTATGAAAACCAACCATTGGCTGTTCGCAACCAGAGTAGATACAGCTGACTTTGGACTGTTTCTCACTTGGTGATATAACGGTCTAACAAACACTGTTTCTTTTGTACAGAATGTATTGATGCATCAGCAGGTCTTTATCAATAGTGGAGGGGTGTCGGCCTTTGGTGCGGGGGTCTTTGGTTCAAACCCGGCCGGATCATACAAAACATTTTAAACATTGACCGTAATGGCTTTTCCCCTCCCTGATGCTCAGGATTGTAGGGTTAGCATTAGTGTTTAGATAAATGGACAAATAGCACTAGAAATATTTGGCATCGTTACTCTACATAGTGGTTTACTAGATCACCGCATATATCCCTGGGATCAATGTTTGTTTCAAAAACACATTGGTTATAGAAGTTTTATCAGGGGTTTTCGTTGGAAGGCACAAGCGGTGATCTTACTCGTGCACCAGTAAGTAACCAGGTCAGAAAGGGGGGGGGGGAACATTTATAACGTTTTATAACAACCGTGTTGGTTTTACCGAAACGGGACCCCAGTCAGTTATCTCGAAATTCAAAGGTCCATGCCCATATACTGTGACGTATAGAAAGTTCTAATAGGCGAAGGTCGGTTATTGCGCGGGTGCCTCAGCACCAGTGCATATATTGGTTGTGTTTAGAACTGTCACTGGTGCAATGGGGCAATGGGCTTGCGCATGCGCCATGTTAATCGTCTTGATCACGCATGTCTAACCGTCAGCTCTCGGATATTTCCGTAGCAGTTCGTCACTAGACTGGTTCGAGTTCGAGTTTGCAAAAGAAGTTTAAGATTAGTGAACCAGACTATTTATATGCGATTAGTTTTTTTATAATTAATGTAAATTAAAACCATTGTGTAACGTGTACCGGCGTTAAGCCATCCCGGGTCACCCATTCAGGCACTAACCGCGATGAACGTTGCTTAACTTTATGAAAAGTTCAACCACTCTACCAACGTCGCTATAAAAGCCGGTTTCCACCGCAAGGCTGTAGAAGTGATATTTATACCTAAACCCCGTTCCCGTTACATTTCTCCCTCTTTTCTCTTGACTTACCGTTAGCTCTCGAATATTTCCGTAGCAGTTCATCACTAGACTGGTTCTAGTTTGCAATAAAAGATTAAGATAAGTGAACCAGTCTATTCATATGCGAGTAGTTTTTTTTATAATTAAATGTAAATTAAAACCAAAGTTTTTTAATAACAGGAAAATGGGAATATTTTCATAAATGCGAAGTTATTGTGCTAAATTTTGCGAATTTGAGAATATATTATAGGGAAAAAAAGGACGCGCTTGCGCAATCAAATGTTTACAATAATTTTGGGAGATCGAGGTCAACAAGTTATTGTGCTAAATTGTGCTATTTTAAGAATATATTAAGGGGAAAAAAAAGGACGCGCATGCGCAGACAAATATTTAAAATAATTTTGGGAGATCGAGTTTAACACGTTGGGAAAAGGTATTTTTGTTTTCGTTTTACGTATTTAACTAAAAAACTATTGTTATCATACATTTATATCATATATTTAAATGCGGGTTTCGTGTTTTTCGAATCAAACGGTATTTATTAAGCCATGAAATGCTAATTCCCGCGCTAACATCGAACTGTTGCATCTTGCAACTTCCCATGTTTATCTCTATGATTAGTTTGTCTCGATTGACACGTGATCTGGCGTGATTGGATTGGCTGAACGGTTTCAAACAACAGTACATTTCATATTTCTATTGATCAATAAACGATCAATACACGAGCTAAAATGAGTTTTTTTTTTTTTACTTAAATATTATTATATGTATTTGTTGCTTTTATTCAGATCTCTGTCATCGGAATTTGTAGTGCGATCGTTATAGGACTACAGGCAGCAACTCTTCATCGCCTTAATTTTGAGTGAGTTTCTTTTATTTAGTTTTATCTACACTCGTCCGGTCGGTCTGTCAATATATCTACGCTCTTCTATTAGTCTGTCTTTCTATCTACGATCTTCCGTTTGTCTATCAAACTATATACGCTTTTCCATTAGACTGTCTTTCTATCTACGCTATACCGTTATATTGTCTTTCCATCTACGGTCCATTAGTCTGTGTTTCTATCTACTATATTCCATTAATCTGTCATTCTATCTACACTATTCCACTAGTCTGTCATTATATCTATCTACTCTATTCAATAAGTCTGTCTTTCTGTTTTCACTATTTAATTAGTCTGTATTTTTATCTGCCTTTTCCATTTGTCTGTCTGTCTATCTACACTATTCCTTTAATCTTTCTTTCTATCTACACTATTCCATTAGTCCGAGGCTGTATTTCTATCTACTCTATTCCATTAGTCTGTATTTCTATCTACTCTATTTCATTATTCTGTATTTCTATCTACACTATTCCATTAGTATGTATTTCTATCTACTCTATTTCATTAGTCTGTATTTCTATCTACTCTATTCCTTTAGTCTGTATATCTATATACACTATTCCATTAGTCTGTAAATCTATCTACACTATTTCATTAGTCTGTATTTCTATCTACTCTATTCCTTTAGTCTGTATTTCTATATACATTTTTCCATTATTCTGTCTTTCTATCTACACTATAACATTAGTTTGTCTTTCTATCTACACTATTCCATTAGTCTATCTTTATATTCACACTATTCCATTAGTCTGTCTTTCTATCTACATTATTCCATTAATCTCTTTTTCTATCTACAGTCTTTCATTAATCGGTATTTCTATTTGCGCTCGTCTGTTAGTCTGCCTTTCTATCTAGACTATTCCATTAATTAGTCTTTCATTCTATCTACACTATTCCATTAGTCTGTCTTTCTATCTACATTATTCTATTAGCCTATATACGCTCTTCTGTTAGTCTGTATTTCTATCTACACTATTCCATTAGTATGTATTTCTATCTACTCTATTCCATTAGTTTGTATTTCTATCTACTCTATTCCTTTAGTCTGTATTTCTATATACACTATTCCATTAGTCTGTCAATCTATCTACACTATTCCTTTAGTCTGTATATCTATATAAACTATTCCATTAGTCTGTAAATCTATCTACACTATTTCATTAGTCTTTATTTCTATCTACTCTATTCTATTAGTCTGTATTTTTATCTACTCTATTCCTTAAGTCTGTATTTCTATCTACTCTATTTCATTATTCTGTATTTCTATCTACACTATTCATTTAGTTTGTATTCCTATCTACTCTATTTCATTATTCTGTATTTCTATCTACACTATTCCTTTAGTCTGTATTTCTATATACACTATTCCATTAGCCTGTCAATCTATCTACTCTATTTCATTATTCTGTATTTCTATCTACACTATTCCTTTAGTCTGTATTTCTGTATACACTATTCCATTAGTCTGTCAATCTATCTACTCTATTTCATTTTTCTGTATTTCTATCTACACTATTTCATAAGTCTGTCTTTCTATCTTCATTATTCCTTTAGTCTGTCTTTCTATTTGCATTATTCCATTAGTTTGACAATCAATCTACACTGTTCCATTTGTCTATCTTTCTATCTACTCTGTTGTATTAATCTGTATTACAATTTACACTATTCCATTAGTCTGTCTCTCTATTTACACTATTCAATTAGTCTGTATTTCTATCTACACTATATCATTAATCTGTCAATCTATCTACACTATTCCTTTAGTCTGTCAACATATCTACACTATTCTATTAATCGGTCGATATATTTATACTATTCCTCTAGTCTGTCTTTACATATACACTATTCCTTTAAATCTGTCTCACTATTTACACTTTTCCTTTCATCTGTCTTAATATTTACACTATTCCTTTAATCTGTCTTATTATATACAGTATTCCTTTAATCTGTCTTACTATTTACACTATTCCTTTAATCTGTATTACTATTTACATTATTCCTTTAATCTGTCTTACTATTTACACTATGCCTTTAATCTGTCTTACTATTTACACCTGTCCTTTAATCAGTCTTAGTATTTACACTATTCCTTTAATCTGTCTTACTATTTACATTATTCCATTAATCTGTCTTACTACTTACACTATTCCATTAATCTGTCTTACTATTTACACTTTTCCTTTAATCTGTCTTACTATCTTCATTTTTCCATTATTCTGTCTTTCTATCTACACTATAACATTAGTTTGTCTTTCTATCTACACTATTCCATTAGTCTATCTTTATATTCACACTATTCCATTAGTCTGTCTTTCTATCTACATTATTCCATTAATCTCTTTTTCTATCTACAGTATTCCATTAATCGGTATTTCTATTTACGCTCTTCTGTTAGTCTGCCTTTCTATCTAGACTATTCCATTAATTAGTCTTTCATTCTATCTACACTATTCCATTAGTCTGTCTTTCTATCTACATTATTCCATTAGCGTATATACGCTCTTCTGTTAGTCTGCATTTCTATCGACTCTATTCTATTAGATTATGAAATGAAATCTCACTACTTTGACTGCAATATTTGACTCCCAATATTTTGTTAAATAGAGAATGCAATAAAATCTTACTAGTATGACCACCCGTCTCCCGTTAAATAGAGAGTGAAATGACATCTCAATTGACTCTCATGTCCCGTTAAATAGAGAGTGTAATGAAATCTCAATTGACTCTCATGTACCGTTAAATAGAGAGTGTAATGAAATCTCAATTGACTCTCATGTACCGTTAAATAGACAGTATAATGAAATCTCAATCGACTCCCATGTCCCGTTAAATAGAGAGTGTAATGAAATCTCAATTGACTCTCATGTACCGTTAAATAGAGAGTGTAATGAAATCTCAATCGACTCCCATGTCCTGTTAAATAGAGAGTGTAATGAAATCTCAATTGACTCTCATGGTACCGTAAAATAGAGAGTGGAATGAAATCTCAATTGACTCTCATGGTACCGTAAAATAGAGAGTGGAATGAAATCTCAATTGACTCCCATGTCCGTTGTATCGAGAATGCAACGAATCGCATTAGTTTGAACCCATATCCCGCTATAGAGAATAGAAATATTTTTTTTTTGATGAGACGCGACTTATATATATTACCATATTGCAAAAGTCAAAATGAGAAATTTATCATAATGAGTAATGCCGCTTTTTACATTAATATTTTCAAGAAATGTCTGATGCAAATGCACAAAACTCGCGTCTGCACTAAAACGGTAATCGAGGTTAATAAAGACATAAATGACACTTTACCGTAGGTTTAACGACAATTTTTCAGTCGTATCAGGACTGCCAATTCACACACCAATGTGTCTTCTGTTTTTTTTACACCAATTCTCCACACAACCGTCTTTCCAAGCAACAGTAACAGTAGTATTTCAAATGGATTGCTTTCCTTAAACATTCATTAAAAATTACATTTCCGCAATGATGTGTTTGTTTGAAAAAATAAATAGGTAAAACTTTTATTTTTCCATATAGTTAATATTTAAAATAAATTGCGGGTTGACAGCTGGAACCCTAGCTCGGCCAACATTCTATCAGACGTTTGACTAAAGTTACGCAACACACGTTATTCGTCTGCCACCAATGGTCTAACATAACAGCCTGACGAAAGAATTAGAA
Source organism: Serripes groenlandicus (assembly GCA_031761405.1). Taxonomy (NCBI): domain Eukaryota; kingdom Metazoa; phylum Mollusca; class Bivalvia; order Cardiida; family Cardiidae; genus Serripes; species Serripes groenlandicus. Next base: position 141,608,152 of record JASEVX010000004.1, read on the forward strand.
AGAATTAGAACACCCGGAGAAAATCAAAATAAGATTGGTCTACAGTTGAACTATAGTATATTCAAATAATAGGGCAAGAGTCAGTCTTGGTTTGAGTATTAGTTGTAGTGTAGAGACTGAGTCTCTTGTTTTTAGTTTACGGACAGTTATAGAGACGTTTAAACACGTTTGTGTACTAGTTCTGTTCGGACTTGTAAAAGGTTTATTATTTTAGTATGATTATGGAAACCATCATTCATTTTCGTCATAACGGAACGTTCTATTGCCCAAACACAGATCCTGACACACATTTCCGCCGTACCTAACTGGCTTTTTACAAGCAATATTTATTAATGTTGGGAAATTTATCTGTTACATCTGGTGAATAATGAATGTATCATTTAACACCTGCTGGAGATTCCGGAATTCGTTTGTTTGAACAATTACAAACTGGATAGAAAGGGCTATAGTGATGTCACTGTATAATTTACGGAGTGAAAAGAACAAACATTCATAAACATCTCTCTGGCAACACGGAATTTACAAAGAGGTCTTAACACTACACAGAACACATAGTGGACCTTATGATATTGATTGTATTCATCATGGCACATATTAAAAATTGCCGCCGTTCCGAGAGTTGGACATTCCCTTTGCGCAAAAGACGATCTTCGATGATCAAATATTATCAAAATATGACGTCAAAGAGCAGGTACTCGATGATCTCAGTCAAACAATTGATTGCTTGGTGTTGGACGCCGCTTTCAAAGGTTTTGTTCCAGTTATATCGCGGCGTTTTTGATGGCAAGTTATAAGTACTTCTCGTTCATTTATCCCGACACCAGCACTGCACGAAAATTGGGATTTAATTTAGAAGTAAATTTCCTTAAATTCCGAAATTTACTTGCAAATCAAGTAAATTTCGGAATTTAAGCAAATTTAAGGACATTTACTTCTAAATTAAATCCCAATTTTCGTGCAGTGCAGCCAGTCTGTCGTAATGCCAACCCCACAACACTGATCGCCAAGGAGGGCAGCCATTACTACCATTTTTAGAGTATTTTATAAGTATAAGCTGACGATCGACTTTCTCGGGATGAAGTCTTCTTACATCAGGGAGAGGACCAGACCAACTTTAGACAACTGTACTCCCGTTTGAACTCTTAGTAATTATTCGGGTTTTCCTTCAAAACCCATTATTAAACACGAACCTCCGGCCGAATACAGGTATTTTTTTTGTTGTACACATTAACATGTATGACTAAGTGTATTGAACAAGCAACTTTAAGGAGTGAACAAGACAAACTTGTATGAGCTTTGATTCGTCAAAGCAGATCTCTTTTGACCACATTGGGGACCTACAACACCACGTTATCCACACAAAGACCTCCCTCAGCTTGACATGGTAATATTCATTCAGGTATTGTAAAACTTGCTTCGTTTTCTCGGTCTGATTTAACAGAACTTCACAGACACCATAGTTCCGACCTGAACGTGTTTATAATGCGAATCCCACACCCCTTTCAACGGTCACGGTCACTGTTTGACTTCGGTCAAGATCGAAAAATCATGAAAACATTTATTTCAGTGAAACGTGAATAGGACAATATGATAGTATTTATTAATACCATATTCAAACGATGAAGATCGTGATGAGACTACCCGAAGGTACAGATCCACTTTGAGTTACATTAATCGTTAAGTACCGAGTGTTAAATTACGTGTGACATCGGCGAACAGCACACCTCATGCACTTCCTTGTTTCCCTTCCCCCGTATAACTAGCACCCTTTGACAAAGGTGTTTTCGAATGTAATTTACTTCGCTGGTATTACTGTTTGTGTTACACACTGTATATGTCTGCATTACATTGGTAAATTACCAAGACACTGGTGCATTATGCGTAAAGCAGTCACAGCAGTCCTCAGTACCAAAGATGGCGGTAATTATTACACTATATAACGTTTTTGATACGACAAACCGGGGATCAAACCCTGGGCTTATGCTTCGTAGACGGACGTTCTAACCACGGGGATGCCGCCGTTCATGGTCTAACGCTTCGTAGACGGACCTTCTAACCACCGGCATGCCGCCGTTCATGGTATAACGCTTCGTAGACGAACGTTCTAGCCACGGGGATGCCGCCGTTCAAGATTGACTTTTAGCACGTGTACATAATGACTCTGGGTCTGAAAAACCTTGTATTTCCGTGTAGCTTTGAAATGGTTTTCATTTAACATTAATCCTTTACTACATGCAAAAAATCGGCAGCAGACGACGTCAAAAACCCTCTAAGAAGCAAAATTCACGTAACATACCCTTAAATGAAAGTATAATTAGAGTAAAAATATAAAAATACACAAGCGTGACGTATATTCTATTCTTAAAATAGCAAACAGAGTCATAAAGTCCGGGACAGTCCTTCATATATAAAGACGTTCTTGTCTAAATGTTCATCATAGTGTAACTGAGGATCGTTTTTGATACAGCCAAGCAAGAACACTAGAAATATGGTAGAACAGAACAGTATTGGAAGAAACGGCATTATCTGTGTAAGTGAAATTTAAAATTATACTTCGTTCATCCATTACATTTTAATAAACTATTTTATTCCAGATGCAAGATTCAAGATAACTTTATTCAGTAACGTATACACTTGAGTATGTCTACTTAACGTGTAAGTAAATTATATGAAATGTATAATTCAAAGATCAAGTGTACAAGTATCTGCTAATTAAATTCAACAAATATAAATGTATGTTCAACAAATAAACCCTTTCCCACATTCAATACATCTGGTGGAGATAACTTTGTAAACTTCTAGACAATTAGATGAAAATTCTCTATAAATTAACGTTTATTTAGTGAATAGACTTGAAAATGTTTTGATAAAAGGAGTAATTGCTCATTTTAAGCCATTTCTCATTTTGCCACGATGTTTTTAAACGGCGTCCGCTGCAGACACGCCAGAAAGCGTCTGTGTGTGGCCAAGTGTTTATATATATATAGACGAACAGATCCAAAAATGCAAGGAATGGAGATCAATAGAGATAATGATAAGTTTAGTCATTCAAATTCCTTTAGGCTTCCAGCCCATAAGGATACATGTTCTATACACTGCTGACTGACAGAGATAATAAACATAATACATATTTACAAATTTCCTGGCGGCGAAATATAAGTAATGTGTTCATAAGTTTGACTTTAACCGCCGTCAACATCTTCGCTTTGAAATATGAAAAATAGACAGTTACAACAACAATGTGAAAAGTAGAGAAACCGCCTACCTCTTTTCACAATGTCTCTATATTTATTTATTCTTTGGTATTGTTTACTCTCGCCGTTCAGAATAAACTATTTGGCGAGCGGCTATTGTCTTTGTCTTTGTCTTTGTCTTAACCAATTGTTTAAAATATGGACCAAGGACCAATGGTTATATATATTTACTATTTATTAAATTAGACTATAAATGATTAACTATGTGTTGTTGTTTTTCCTATATATTAAATGACTATAATACCCGGAGGTTTAAAAAAGGATTTCTAAAAACATTACCACCGGTATCTCTCCTGTCAACAATTTATCGGGGCCACCAGTTAAGAATTCTTTACCATATGTACAATATATTAAAATTCATATTACCTCCGGGTATAATTATATAACAGTGTTTTGAAATAAACAATATTTAGTTTTTAAAATCAGTATGGTTTTATCATAGATAAATTAATGTGATTGGGGTTATATTACAAGACTCCCCACTGGACGAGATTTCAATCCGTTGTTATGTCCTTGCTCGAAGAGTCAAGAGTAACAAATACGGATGTAAGCCATGTGATGACGCGTAATATAACGTCCAACCAGGAGCCCCGTAATATTTTATACAGGTGTAAAGAAAGGGTGACATTCCTGCAAGGGGCGACAAGGTTTAACTATGTCGACCTTTATAGCAAAGACACCCTTCACTCCCACTACCTTAAGGATATGCCTGTTTGTTAATAAAAAAACATGATTGGTCCAAATTTCAATCCGTTTTCCGACCAGAGCTCGGCCAAAAGTGATCTAAAAAAATTATCCATTTGATGTAGGCCGAGAGAGTCGGAAATTAGTTTTATAAATCTGATTTTCTGCATCCAACCAGCGGGGCCTTCCTTTTGGTTAACGCTCTCCCCCACAAGTCACTCCTACTTTATATTCCACGTTCTCAAAATTAATTTATTATGACGTAACATAGGGAGAGTTTCCAGATTGCTGAAGAATTATCATGTGTGGAAAAGGTTCAAGCGTAAAAAGTTTTATTATTTAAAAAATCATACACAAATTACTTAATGTCACAATAATACTATTTTGATTGTTAGACGACATCGGGAATTGAATCGAAGAGCTCTCATATATGTCCCTATATCAGCGACGATTGATTTATATACATTTCAAAATGTCTAACACTAACAACACTACAATAGTCACAAACATTTATATTTGTACCATTAACACCCAGGCGGAGAAGAGAGCAACCCGAAAAAACAAAAATATATATTTGCATACAATCGTGCGCATTTACTTATGCATTTACTTATATAATTGGTAAGAATCGGCCCTTTGAAAATAGTGAAAACATCTATATATCTATGAGCCTTAAGAGAAACGTAGGAAGCTATCCAGTACACACTTTCTACCATTTCCGTAATCTCTCTTAATTATTATCCTAATTTAAACTATTTCTCGTAATGTTTAACCAGTTGTCAAATCTCCAACGAAACGAAAATTGGAGCTGTGACGAAGGGTTGTTTCACATTTAGATAAATTAGCATACACAACAATTATCGAATATATAAAAGTATTGTCAAACACGAGAAGATACACCCTTCCGGTATAAATAGCTGGGCTCTGTTATATATATTTAAACAGACTCGATCATCATTGGAAAATGTTATATTAATAAACAAATGTGTTGCGGATAAAGTTTTCTGAACAACAACAAAGGTAAAATTTCAATATAACATGGTACGTATTGTAATATGCTGATATATTTATTAAGTGTGTATCTCATCCTAGTTAAATTAAACATCAAATTCTATACTAAGGCAATGTTTGTTTGTTATCGAAAGGTTTCGGAGAAACATATCTGTTAATTAGTATTTTGATAAACATGTCCACTGCGTAATGTAAATGCTTTGTATATAAAAATGCCTAAATGTATAGGTACAGTTGAATAATGCCACAAGTTTCTGCATATTTGGTTTATTCCAAAAATATTTTTTAATATATTGCTTTCGTATATCGACATACAAATCGCATTCTGAAACAAATTGATATCCGTCCTCTAGCGAGGAGCTTGATTTGCAAATTCTGTCATTAACTGGTGTAAGGTTAGGTATATAGATATACTGTTATTTTGTTTTATAAACGAGCTATGCTGTATAAAAACCAACCATTGTCTATTCGCAATCAGAGTAGATCCAGCTGACTCTGCAGTGTTAAACACTTGGTAATGGAAAGGTCTTACTAAGACTGTTCATTGTGTTCAGAATGCATGGATGCATCAACAGATGGTCGCGGATTCAAACCCGACCGGGTCATACCAAACACTTTAGAAAATGGTCGTAATGGATTTCCCCCTCCCTGGTGCTCAGGGTTTTGTGGTTAGCATTGGTATCGGGATACATGGACCAGTAGTACTGGCAACTTACCAAGGAAACAGTTGAAATCAGTATTCCACATCTAAGTTTACTAGATCACCGATAGTATCCCTGGGATCAATATTTGTTTGTGTTTAACGTAACTTTCAACAATACATTGGTTATATAATTTATATCTGGGCATTTTGTGGGAAGGCACAAGCGGTGATCTCATACGTGCACAAGTGAGTTACCTGATCGCAAGGGTAGGGGAGCCAATTGTATCGTTTCATAACAACCGTGTTGGTTTAACCGAACCGGGGATCGAACCAGAGACTGTCGCTCTCGATGCGGACAATATTAACACTGGATCACCCAGTCGTTTATCTCGAAAATCAAAGGTCCATGCAAATATACTGCGATGTATAAAAAGTTCCAATAGGCGAAGGTCGGTTATGTATTTCTATTATCAGTTTTGGTCGATGGACACGTGGTCTGGCGTGATCGGATTGACTGAATGGTTTCAAATAGCAATAAATTAACTAAATTTCAAATTTCTATTGAACAATAAACGGGCTAAAATGTTTTTTTTGTTTTACTTAAATATAATTATATGTAACTGTTGTTATTCTTCAGATCTCTATCATCGGAGTTTGTATTGTGATCGTTATAGGACTACAGGCAGCAACTCTTCATCGCGTTAATTTCGAGTGAGTTCCCTTTCTTCAGTTATATCTACACTCGTCCGTTGATCTGTAAATATATCTACGATATTTCGTTAGACTGTCGTTCTATCTACGCCCTTTCGCTAGTCTGTCAAACTATATACGCTCTTCCGTTAGTCTGTCAAACTATCTACGCTCTTCCGTTAATCTGTCTTACTATCTACGCTCTTACGTTAGTCTGTCAAGTCAATTTAACTACGCTCTTCCGTTATGTCTTTCTAATTATGCTCTTCTGTTAGTCTGCCATTTTATCTATGCACGTCTGGTAGTCTGTCTATCTATCTTCATGTTGCTGTATTTCTATCTAGTCTCTTCCTTTAGTTAGCTTGACTTTCTTTCTAAGCTCTCCCGAAGTTCTGTTTTTCTTTCTACGTTCTACCAATAGTCAATGAGCAGAAGTAGTAAGTAGTAAGCAGTGACTGGTTCTTATGATGTCCGCCTCGTGATCGAAATGTACCTGGTTCGAATTCTGTAATCGGTCTGAATTATTGTTACGGGGCAAGAAAGTAGACAACGAAAGTGATTAATGTAAAAAGTTATTTCGCAATAAGTAAAATACTATTTCTTTTGTTTATGGTTGCCTTTCAAATACAAATACAGTCGAACCTCGTTACACCGGACGCCGTGTATTCGGTAGTATACAATTTTACTAGTCTGACTCCCATGTCCCGTTACATTGAGATTTCGGTTACATCTCAATAGTTTGACTCCCATGTCCCGTTAAATATAGATAACAATGAAATATCCTTTGTTCGAATCTCATTTCCCGTTCAATTGAAATTAAAATATCGTTTGACTCTACATTTGAAAATAAAAGCGAATGCAGTGAAATATCATTATTTTGCCTCCCATTAACGTTAAATAGAGAACGCAGTAAAATCTCACTAGATTGCCTTTCCATGTCCCGTTTAATATAGAAAGCAATAACATGTCTCTAGATTGCCTGCCTTGTCCTATTAAATAGATAACGTGATAAAATCTCACTAGATTGCCTCCTTTGTCCAGTTAAATAGAGAGACCGATAAAATCTCACTAGATTGCCTCCCTTGTCCCGTTAAAAAGAGATTGCGATAAAATCTCACCAGTTTGCCTCCCATGTCCCGTTAATAGAGAACGCAATAACATTTCACAGGTTCGATTCCCATGTCCCGTTAAATAGAGAAAACAATAACATTTCACACGTTCGTCTCTCAAGTCCCGTTATCTAGAGAAAACAGTTACATGTCACACGTTCGACTCCCATGTCCCGTTAAATAGAGAAAACAATAACATTTCACGCGTTCGACTCCCAAGTCCCGTCAAATAGAAAAAACAATAACATGTCACAAGCTGAACTCCCATGTCCCGTTAAATAAAGAAAACAATAACATGTCACACGTTCAACTCCCATGTCCCGTTAAATAAAGAAAACAATAACATGTCACACGTTCAACTCCCCTGTCCCATTGAATAGAGAAAACAATATAACATGTCACACGCTCGACTCACATGTACCGTTAAATAGAGAAAACAATAACATGTCACACGTTCGACTCCATGTCCCGTTAAATAGAGAAAACAATAGCATGTCAAAAGTTCAGAAAAAATGATTTATAGTATAAATTATTAAGCAAAATAAATTGATGTCTTTCATTCAGTTGAATAATAAAGTTAATAAGGTATTGATATAAAACATCACACGTATAAAAGTCAAAGGCAAGGATAAGAAAATCTATATAAAAAAAAAAATAATAAAAGCTAGCATCCGCAGAGATATCACTTAGAATTTCAAAGAAACCTTCAAGTTTGTTATTACATGGACACTGTAATTCATTTTCGAAAGATGTAATTGTTCTGTCTGAACATAAGTTATTATCAAGCAACTGTTCAGGATTATATCTATGAATATTCTCAAACAATCTTGAGTGAATTATATATGCGTTTTTCTTATTTATATCCATAGCGAGACTTTCATAGGTAAAGTTCGTGTAAAGGAGACTGTTATTCTAAAACGTTGACCTTTCTTATAAGAGTCTAAACAAACACGTAAACGGTTAACGACCTGAAGTGCTATATAAAGAAATGGACACGTGATAGGTAACCGATTCAATGTTTTCAATAACGACTTGTTTACACCCCAGTCTTTAGGTGTTGCTAGGTTAATACCAAATATAGGTCATTTTAATATATAAAGAGTATCTCTTTCCAATTGTCAGATGAAATATATAATGGCCTTATTCGTTTTAAAGGCAGTATATAACACTTGCACATTACTTCACATTGTTTGTATTATATGAGATGCTGAGTTTATAAATTGTATCAAAGGTTAACACTTTTATGATATCTAGGGTGTGTTCCTTTCCTTTGTTCCTTTCCAAAGCCACCACCCGAAAAAAACGGTTACGTTATGACATACTAAGGTAGCACCCGATGTAGGTATCCGTCCGAAAAGTCATGTATTTGAAGACCCTATACAAGTCATTACCTTTTAGCTATCATACGCTTAAAGACTCATCTTATTTTCGGATATTACATTATTATTTCTGTGTTAGTTATTTTTAAACCGTTTACTTCTATTCCACTGTTTCAATCCTATATAAGTTATTACTTATTATTTCTGTGATAGTTATTTAAACCGTTTACTTCTACTTAGCTGTTTCAATTCATTTTATGCACTTCCAGAGATAACGCGATCGAAGAAGTCGACCCATTTTTGCGGATTAGGTATATATAATTTCATGTTTTTTTACAAAAACGGGTAAGGCTTTAAATGTAGTTTTAAGTATGCTGGTCCACTCAATTCTGACACGTATATATCGTTCTCATCTTTTATATAGATTTCGAATTCTCTCACTTCACCCCTTTTCACCGTAACGTAAAATGGATTATCAAAAATATAATTCCACTCAGCTTTTTTATTCTTTCCAAGTCGTCTTAGTAGAGGCCGTTCTTCGCCGTATACAATACTTTCCTTACAAATATCTGAATAGATGTAAATAGCATCCGTTGCTTCGATTTCACCTTCTCTCTAGCACGAAATTGAACTAATGCCACCTTCCAAACACCGGTTAAATATAAAGGTAGTTTTAAATGTATTTTAAACCTATAACTCTAATTATCCGTAACATAAGAGTTACTTTCGTCACTTTTTATATAAATGTAACGATCCATAATTATTTACGATACGTTCTCACGTGTGTCTTTCACATCGTCCGCATCTATCCAGCTATTAAATGTCTTAAGAAATCCCTGCCACTCGACAAAATATAGTAGCTTTTTGTTTCGTCGTCTCTTTCGTATGATTCTCTGAATAAACCACAAGCTGTTTTCGTCTTTATCAACCTTTTGTAACTCTTTCAATTCATACATAGGTATACCTTGTTTCAACAATATAGCAGACACTTAAAATACTTCCGTAGTAAACTGTTCTTGATAGGCCCTGCCCTACGAAACGATTGTTTCGTAAAACTAATGCGATCTAATTCACCCATTAAATATCTAAAAACGGGTTTGGTTTTCACTAGTGGTTTCGTTTTTAAATACATATAAGCCCAAACATCAGCTTCGTTTCTCTTATCAACTTGGTTAGGTGTTAATCCATTTAAACTTCTATGCGATGTATTGTTGTCGTTATTGGCGATGGCCTCTAGGGAATCGATGTAACGATATGAACGTTTCTGTCTCATCATCCTGTAAAGCGAAGTTTTAACTGTGCGTTGTTCACGTTCAACGAAGATTGCTGTGGTGGGATTTTGCATTGTAAAAAAGCAACTTTTCTTCTTCTTTCATAAATCTTTTAAACCAACGGTTAACACATTCTGATACGCGATCAGCTCGTACTGTTTTTGGTTTTTGCTCACGTAATATACTTTCCATTGCTTCCAAAGCAACCTTGCCCGTTTTGTTTTTAAGCGATCGTATCCATATTCTTCTCGACAAGATATCGATTGCAAATAAAAGAAATTGTATGCCATCATTTTCATCCGCCAAATTGGCCATTGAAAGCAAATCTATATCCCATTGTTCGTTAATACAAGTTACACGAACATTGGCCGTCTTGAAACGATGACGAACCGGTTTCTGTAAAGCGTATGAATCTTGATTGACCTACCATTGTCGCACATACTTTATAGTAAACACGTCTGGATACTTCCGATTTAATGCATATAGTAATTTTTGCGGTCCAGCTTACGCTGCTGGATTGTTTTCTCTAAAGTAATACGTGTTTAATATGTTTCGTTTCTTCTTATCATTCATCTTTCTTCATACTACACGAACACTGAAATGAATACTACGAGCGTTAAAGGTCTGAATTAGTAATATATCATTATAAGTGCTTAAAGGGACGTAATAAACGCATTACATTAAACTGTTGACTCGCATCAGTTTTCTTCCTTGTTTTATCGGAAACTGCGCCTGTTGAATGTGCCCCTCTTTAACAATCCCGCTTTTTAAAACTCGATCACCACCCGTCTCGGATGGCACGGTTTAACGATGCAATATGATAACGGGGAAATGATAAATCCCGAGTTTTTACTCAAACCGACGATTACTCTCTTTACCGAGTTTTTGCTCATACCGAGGATTACTCTCTTTACCGAGTTTTTGCTCATACCGACGATTACTCCCTTTACCGAGATTTTGCTCATACCGAGGATTACTCCCTTTACCGACGATATTGCTCCTAAATGCCGAGGAAGGGTTCCTTTAGTTTAACACTACTGATGACGCATATGTCCCGTTAAATAGAGAATGCAATACAATTTTACTAGTTTGAAGCTCCCGTTAGTTTAATATAAAATGCGATTCAATATCGTTTGACTCCATGTACCGTTTAATAGAGGATGCAATTACAATTTCACTAGTTTGAATCTCATGTCCCGTTAGTTAAATAGAAAATGCGATAACATATCGTTCGACTCCCATGTCCCGTTAAATAGAGAATACAATTAAAAATCGTTCGAATCCAACGTCCCGTTAAATATAGAATGCAATGAAATGTCGTTAACTTGAATTCATTGCCAAGTTAAATAGAGAATGTAATGATACATCACTACTTTGATTCCAATATTTCGATAAAAAAGAGAGTGCAATAAAATCTCACTAGTTTGACTCCCATCTCCCGTTACATAGGGAGTTTAAAAAAATCTCAATTGACTCCCATGTCCCGTTGTATCGAGAATGCAACGAATCGCATTAGTCTAACTCCCATTTTCCGTTAAATAGACAATTCAATGAAATTTATTTTGATCAGATGCGACGTTCATCTATTAACATTTTGTATACACATCCTATTAACCATTTCCTATATACAACGACGACTTTAATATCATTTAAGCAGAAGCATGGGTCTTCCCTTTAAATGATTTTTAATTATTGAATAGAAGTGAAGACAAAGAAAACGAGCATGTACCTTTTTACACATACACACATTCAACATTTTCTCACATTCAACACATCCAAAGCGGTTGACTTTAAAAAAAGTCTCTTTACAAATAAAAACAAGTACAAAATATGTCTACTGCAAATGCAAAACAAAACGATAATCGGGTTTCATAAATATATACATGCTCCTTTACCGTAGGTCTAACGACAATGAAGGGTTTCAGCTGAGAAGTTCAGCAAGCGTTCAGTTACCTCTTCAGGACGAACTACGACAACGGTTCCCTGGAATGTTCCAGACCGAAGCAGAAATCATGAAGCGAGTCCGATTGTGGATTAATTCTACGGAAGCTGCAGCAAACACCATTGCAGACGCTCTCACCAAAGAGTGTGTCGCTCACTATTGCAAGATTGTTTTGTTAGAACTCCACACGCCCTGCTGCAAAATGTAAGTATCTAGCCTTACTTTTGATTGCGTTATCTCACATACAACAAATACGGTGCAGACTTAAACATATATAGATAAAGCATGTTGACATTTGATTATTAAATAAAATTGAAAAGCTTGTGGTAGAAGGAGACGTTGCTCAAATGTTTTTAAAAGTTGTCTGCTGTCTGGTTTTTGTATAATGTGTGACTTAATTAGCAATGTCTTCTTTTGCAACAATCTTTTTTTCAAAAGTCATCTGCTTCGGATGCCTCAACAGGTACCGATTCTTGGAATCGAAATGTTTACAACATACTATGGCCATTAATATCGATCTTACAGATAATCGACTAGACGTTAACCAAATACATCCACGGATAAGCTTATCTACTTCAAATAGATATTTATGTTTTCCAGCTATTTAAACTTTTCCTTGATTAATGTCTGGCCCAAATCATGTGTACGCATGGAGTTGAATAATTTCTATATGCATTTGACAATGTGAAAAGCTAAATATGTAACGTGTTTCTTGTAAAGACCTACATGCTGTGCGATAGAACCAAATCGTCTAAAGTCAAGCCGCAAAACCCTGGTTTTGGTGATATTGAAAAAGTTGATTATCTTGGAAACATAAATCGCCTGATTGTCGATATATTTGCTTGTTTTACTTTTCATTTAACTTCATATGTAGTACATAAATACGAAATAAAAGACCCCAAAAGAAAAAGATCGTAAGATCTTGAGGGGCAAATACAATGTTTTCATTGAAAGCTATATAAGTTTTAAATATATTTATTAATATTTACCCTACATCATAATAGACGATTACAAATACATAGTAGATATGCATTAAACACGGATTAAACATTATCATCGTTTAGCAAATCATTATTAAAATCAAAATATATGGCCATTGAAGTGCTATGTAACCTCACAATGCTGGTGTATATATTTATTTATATATCGAGATTATAAACGTATATTTATTGAATGGAATTAGTTTTAAAAAATCACAAAGCTTCGCAATGTTACGACATTGAAATTCTATTATGTGGTGATTTTGATATTGATCTTAAAAAGGATCTACTATCTCATTGGTCAAACTCCCTTGAGGATTTTAATATGACGCAAATGATATCGACACCTACTCGAGTAACGGACAGGAGTTCCACTTTGATCTAGCTGAAATAGCTGTTCCTTCCCTATCACTTTCTGATCACTATCCAATTAATTTTACGCTGAGAATTCATATTAGTGATAAAAACAATGCACATACTGAAATCTAATATCGCGATTTTCAAAATTTTGATGAAAATGATACATAAAAAATGGTCAAGCTTCAGCATAAGCCACAATATTACATTATTTCGAACACTTTCAACTTTCAGTGAAATCAATATATCTATAGATGCGACCTATTTACGAAAACACATAACATATTTGAAAAACGAACATTATTCCGCATAGTATGGCCATACACGTTTAATAAAATTATTATTGTCGAATCCCATCTGTGACAACTTCCGTCTTCATAGTTCATGACAATTGGACAACAACTCCTGCCAATCAGACCGTTCCAGAAAATGGGAACTACTAGAGGTGTTCAGATTTCCTTTACTTTGAGGATTGTATTTGTTTGCAGTGAAACAAGTTTCCTAGCACCGACGACAGCGATTAATGAAAAAGAAAACAAGACTAGAACGCTGACACAGTTTAATGGCATTCGACAATTCTTCTATACTGAAAATATCACGTAAGTTTGGTTTGTGATTGATTCGTCGATTGAAGGTTGACATTTTCTCACATACATTTATTCAGCAAGCATAAGGGAAAATTATATAAATAAAAGTTCCGTAATTGAAAACAGTTGAAAGTATTGTGACAAAAGGAGAAATTGCTAAAAAAAAGCATATGCAAGTGGAAAACGGTTAACTTCGTTTTAATCAGTACTGTTGAATTGTGATTAAGTTAGTTCATCATCAAAAGGGTCATAATCGTAATCATCATCGTCACCATCAGCATCATCAACAGCATCATCATCATTACCATCGTAATCATCATCGTCACCACCAGCACCAATATTATCATCATGGTAATCCTCATTGTCACCATCAGCAGCATCATCATCATCAACAGCAGCAGCAACAACAGCAGCAGCAGCATTATCATTATAATGATTTATATCTTAATTGTAATAATTACTGCTTATAATTACTTTTTTCTTTTTTCCAGCAAAATATACCATCCACTTTTCGTCAAATGTCAGTGTGAGGCTTTACCTTTGTATTCATCAGCTGTGTACGACGTCGAAGGGGCTTCGAAAACGTATGAAATCGGCACCTTTATTATTGGAACAGTGTGTCATAATCTATCTGTATAATAGTGTATAACATATAATGATACTTCAGACCAGTATGGACTTACTTATTTATGGACTTACTTATTATTACACTTGGCTTAGTGTAAAAGTGTAAGTGTATACTTATGTATGACATATAATGAGACTTCACACTAGCATGGAAATACCCTTAATTACACGATGACATTGTTTTATAGTCTAGATGTATAATCATATACAACATATAAAGATATCGTCTTTTAATACACTAGGACATTGTGTAATGTTTAGCATAATTGTTGATCAATATATATCATAAAATTAGACATTATACCAGTATTGAATAACCTTTTATTACACTATGACATTGTGTAAATGTCTAATTGAACATATAATGAGACAGAACACCAGTATGGAAACGCCCTTTTTATCACTGGGAAAATGTGTAAAAGTTTAAATGTAAAACCATGTAAAACATATAACGAGACACACCATCAGTAAGGAATTACCTTTTATTACACTATGACATTGTGTAACGTTTAGTCTAGGTTTATAACCATTTAAAACAATAATGAGACATCATACCAGTATTGAATTACCTTTTATTACACTATGACATTGTGTAATGTTTGTTATAATTGTTGATCAATATATAATATATAATGAGACATTTTACCAGCATTGCATAACATTTCATTACACTGTGCCATTGTGTAACGTTTCGTTTAAGTGTATATCCATATTTATCATATAATGAGACATAACACCAGTATTTAATTACCGTTTATTACACTATACAATTGTACTATTTAGTCTAATTGGCTAACCGTGTATACACTATAATGAGACTTCATACCAGTATTGAAATGCATTAGCTGAATCATTCGAGTTATCATTTTTGATAAATTATTAAAATCAGTCCTGGAAAAGATATGATACTGACGTCATTTCTAATCTAATGATAAACTCAGTCTTCAGCAAGTTGTAGGAATCAACCGTGACCGAGTGGATTGCATCGAGGATTTGGAAACCGGGCGTCCCGGGATTGATACACAATAGTTTCCTGGCAAAAAAAGGCTAGTCATCATTATTGCTCTGCTGACTTCCATCATGGAGGAGCAGTGCCGGAGACTTGTTAGCCTTGGATTTAAGGCAACATACCTAGGGATAGACTCCGGCCAGAACAAGGAGATAGAGAACGGGACGTTCGACTTCATTTTTGGAAGCCCGGAAGCTTTTTTAGGGAGATGGCGAACAATAATGTTGACTGAAAATTATCAGGAAAGACTGGGATTAAATGTTGTGGCTGAAGCCCCCCACAGTCATTCAATGGTATGTAATTCTATTGCTCAGCTGACAAAATGATTATCTATATGTTCTTAGAGTACATGTTGCATCATAATGTTCAATGCAAACAGATCATAATTCTTGGTAAACTAGCACTGACATTGCAGGTTTGTTACATATTGTCTATGTTGGGTTAAAGTTACTAGTTAGGATCGTTGATATGGAGCCCTGTTGATATACCAAGTTCTATCAATGACACCCACTGTTATTTCCAGTATTATTTCTTCTTTTCTTCTTTTTTTCAATTAAATGATTGACTGTGGAAAATATTTTACAATTACATCCATTGTCAAACAGAAATTTGTATTACATCAAGCTAGATATAAAACAGGAATAATGATTAGTTATATCATAATATGACTCATCTTTCAACGAAAATTGATTTGAAATGGTCTTATTACTTCTGCTTCAATATTTCAATTAATAAACTTCGAAAGAAAATTAAATAATCATTGCAATTATCATGTAAATTCCGCAGCATATATTATATGTTAATTTGTTAAATTAGGGTTTTATCATTGAACTTGTGAATCTGTTATTCTGGCCTAAATACACTTTTAGCAGTCTACAATTCTTTAGTTGACAACAAGGTTTATAGAAAGATTATGTCTCCAATGTTGTTGTAGATCTATCCATTCCTACAGTCAAATCATTTTCACAATATAATGAAATCTCAACAAGTGATGTGGTTTGATCCTTGGACTGACAAAAAACTACAAAGACTGTTCAAGCTTTCAAGACTGTTCAAACTATCTTACTTTGGAGCTCTAGTTTATTTTGTTTGTATCTGATTGAAATAAGCATTTAATGATTATAAGTTGAAATAAATAAAGATTAAATTCATATATATGCTTGCATGAAAATGAAAATAATAAATGGAGGTCAGTCAGGCTATGATGTCAACATAGTTATAACAGTTCCAAACTAAACAATTGTTTAATAATTATATAGTGTTGAAATTAACATTTTCCAACATACAACAAATGTGCAGCAAATGACTCTGAATTTAAAAAAGGCAAATACAATGATATTTACTAAAAATAAGTAAGTTTTTAATCATTGAATTCAGTTGAAAACATTGTGCAAAAGGAAAAATTACTTATCTTGAGCAATATTTCCTTTTGCCACAATGTTTGCACAAGATCATTGCTGCAGAGGTGTCAGAAAGCATCTTTATATGGAAAAGGGTTTCTACATGTATCATGTACAATATTACATGTAAATATTAGTTGATTGAAACAAATATGGTCTATAGATAAAATTCGCATTTGCTTGTATTATCAAAACAAGAAAACAAAAAGATGATGTTAATCAGGGTTGTTATGCCAACCTATTCATAACAAGAGGACAATGAGACACTGAATTGCTCGCCCTATTAAATACAGTACTGCGTGAATATGATGTTGCCTGTTCATAAAATCTGGCATACAGCAAATAAGCATCTTTTTTTCGAAATGTCAAAGCAGAACTATTAAAAATCTCTACAGCTAAAGGTTTAACCCTTTCTCACATAAGACAGTTCAAAATGCCTTTGCTGCAGATGACTTTTGAAACATTGTGTCAAATTGCTCATAATGAGCAATGTTTCCTTTTGCTAAATTCTTTTATAAATTTTCATAAGCTGTCTGCTTCAGATACATCAAAATGTGTCTGCAAGTGTAGAAGGTTTAAGACGAAATTGATATTTACAGGACATAAATTAAATGATTAGAAAACATATATTGTAACATTGCAACTATATCTTGTTAAATGGAGAAGTACATGTAACAATCCGTTTTAACATGGTTTATAAAATTACTGTTTTATTGGAGTTTACCCCTTTCCCACAAATTACCCTTGGCATCGTAAGATGCTGCTGATGTTTACGAGAAAAGGGGGGAAATTGATTCTTTAAAGTAATATCCTCTTTTCACAAAGTTTGTTTTGTGTATAATACGGCGGCTGCTGGGGCATCATAAAATGTCTTTCAGGTAAAAGTCTAATAGTTTAAAACCATACATATGACATAATTTGATTATTTACTTTTTTAATACGTTTGTGAGAAAAAGGGAAATTTGTTTATTTTTAGGTATATATCTCCTTTTTTCACAATGATTGATTATAATAACTTAAGCTTGTTATAACAAAATTGTGAAGATTCTGGTGAGATTAAGTAAATGGAGCATGGAGAGGATGATCTGATCCAGGACTGTTCAGAAATGCTAATTTGAAACTTTTCCCATATAAACAACCTAAAATAATCTTTGATAACATAGTAAATGCAGTTGCAGCTTAATTCTTAACATGTTTCTTTTTTAGAATTTCAATGATTTGACCAGTTCAACAGAAGGCAATCAAGATGCATTACCAGCAGCCATTTATATCCCAAAGCCTAAAATGTGTAGTCCGCCACCAGGAAAAAGAAGATTTGCCAGTCCTGTGTAAGTTTGTCATGTTGTACACATGTAATTTATACACATCCTCTCTTTATGAAAGTGAACTGAGATAACATGCATAAACAGCATAGTAATTTTGAGGGAATTGATTGATTGAGGTGTAGCAGAAAAATTCCAAATCATTTCAGCAAACATATCTCCATAAAATTAAATCTAGGTATAATTATTGAATATATATAGCAGGAAATATTAAAACAAAATGGAGAAATAGTTCATTGTCACTTTTATCACAATGGTTTGAAATCATCTTCTGCAGATGCATCATATACAAGTTATGTAATCAACTACCAAGCCCACATTGGATTATAACAGAGCATACTTTATTTACATGCTTCAATTTGATGCATGGACATATTTGTAGATAATTTATGGAATGACTTCTTCACACAGACTGTATTCATGTATTTAACCTTTCCACATACAACAAATATGCAGCAGATGATATTGAAACTAGAATTGGGGAAAAAATATAAATGAAAGTATAATCAAAGAAGACATTATAGAGTTAAAAACACTGTGAACAAAGGAGAAAGTGTTCTTAAAAAGAAATTGTTAATTTTGCAACAATGTTTTCAATTAACTGTTTCTGTTAACATGATTGTACAAAGAAAAGGGCTATTTATAGGTGACACTCAACTTATATTATGTACATTTAATCTAGGGGCATTTTCACATTTCCATACATGCAACACAACATTGTGGAAAAACAAGTTTCCTTTTAAGTACATTTTCTAATCTCCTATAAATCATATATATGTTCGTTCATGTTATTGTAGATACTACCTTTTTACAAAGGTAGTTAAAATGAATCTGAAATGAAAATGTATGCTATTGAAGAAAATGCTTAATTAATGAAACAGCTTTAATAACAGAATCATTTAAGGCATTCTGGATTGCTTTTATTAAATTGTATACCACTTTTCTAAGATTATTCTAGATTACATGGGCCAAACTTAATTGAGGCACCATTCCAGGTATTTTGTCAATAAATAATCTATATGGAAATTTACTTAAATTAAATTTTCATTTATTTTTCTCCAACATAAGAGACTGAGTGTAATATTTAGAGTTGATATTTGAAAACACTATCTGGTAAATTTTCTTTAACCCTTTCCCAAATACAACAAATCTGCAACAGAAGACTTCTGGTCAAAAATATTGATACTCTCCATAAAAGAAATGACAATATTTGAATACAAAAACATAATGTAGAAAGGAGAAATTAATCATAATGAGCACTCCTTTTGCTTTATTGTATTCAAAAGTCATCTACTGTAAAGGGGTTTGTAAGTGGGAAAAGTGTTAATAGATGAATAACAGATGTTTTCTGTCTTTTCAATTTTTAGCAGCAGAAGACACTAGAACATATTTCCATAAAGGAGACATTGCTTATGATGGTCAATTTTAATTTCAATATTGTTTTCTACTCTATGACATATTATGAAATAATTAATTTTATTTAACCCTTTCTCTCATAGGTCTGCAGCAGATGATTTTGAAAACATCTAGGCAAAAGTACAGAAAATCCCTTTAAATGAAAGAACAATTATTGAATAGAGCTGAAAACATGGTGACAATAGGAGAAATTACTCATTTTGAGCAATTTTTTCTTTTGTCGCCATGTTTCAAAAAGCTGTCTGCTGCACAAGCGTCAGAAAGCGTCTATATGAGGGAAAATAGGGTAAAAGATATTTCAGACTTTTTCTAATGGGTGTTTTCTCAATTTTGTATACTGCAAATTTGATTTATTTTGCAAAACCTTAAATTTATACAAATAAATGTACTAAAATAATATCATTCTCGCTACATCCAAATACAAAGAATTGCATTAGTAAACAACGGAACAACAGGAGAGGTTTAATTTCATCTGTTGTTCCATTGTTTAATTCTTGCACTTATAGGGAAAATAACAGTTGTGTTCAATTCTGTGTCCGATATATAAATTATAAAAAGAACAACTGTTGACAACGATTCTCATCAATGTACAGTCTTTGAATGAACACATCTGTCTTTATATGCATAATACATTAACCAAACAACATAAATAATCATCAGCTGCTGCTGTCCTTACACAAGTTTTGCAATATTTCCTTGTAAAGTCTTTTTTCTTTCCTGGAACCACACTGGACATGATCTGTTCACTAGTTTTCTCATCATTTTGTTTGCATACAGACTTGCACATTTTGGGAAGAGAGCTAGTGTCAAGTGTTTGCTGTTGGGATTTTGGCAGTCTCAGGTCTCACATATAGTGCCAACCTGCCTACATAGTTTTTTGCCAGTAATACAATCAGTTGATACTGTATATCAAACTTGATCAATGATAATAATACAAGTTAATTTGATAATGTTTAAATAATTTTTGGTTAACCCATGACCCGACCTATATGTGTAATTTTTGAAGTTTACTATACCCCAAGATACATAGTATATGGGGACTATATAGGAGTCACGCTTGTCGGTCGGTCGGTTTGTTGGTTTGTCGGTCCATTGGTCTGTGGACATTTCTTGTGAACGCTATTTATCAGCAACTCTTGGTCAGAATTCAATATAACTTCACAAGAATGATTGATACCAAGCCTAGTTGCGCATATTGTCGGCATGTTGCGATGGATTTTTTTTTAAATGAGTTATGGCCCCTTGAATTTCTCATACATATATACATTGACAGGCACCAGCTGGGGGTATTCATCACCTTCAGTGATATTTCTAGTTCATTTTGTTGGCCGGATTGCTCTAGCAATTCCGGTCTATAGATTGGCGATGTCCATCTGTCTGTCCGTCAACATTTTGGTTAAAGTTTCACATTGAGGCAAAATCTCAGCACTGGAAAGGGTTACAAACTTGAAACTTTGCCTGAAGGTAACCAGTATTGATTTCTATGGTTACCTTGACATTGACCTTGGTTTTTCGATTTTCAAGGTCAAATTGCCGACAATCCGGCCTTACCGTCTTCAACGGTTTCTTGTTGTTTATTTGAAAGGGTCATATAGGTTATGGGTTGGATCACTACAGTTACAAATTATATCATAATTGCCCATACTTAATAAATATTTATTTACTTAAGGTGTAATTCCAATGGATATGGTTGTTCTGAAGTCAGAAGAACACAATCTTCAGAGTAAGCTTGACAGATGTGACCACTTACACAAGTTTAAACCCAGGAACTAAGCAAAAACTTGTATTTTTCATTGCAAGTCAGAGGAATTAGGGATAATGAAAGAATCTCATTTGTCATTCTCCTTTTCTCACAATGCTCTCAAAGTATGTACCAAATACAATGCTCATCCTTATTTGAAAACATCATCAGAAGAATATGGGGCACATGTTGATAGAGCATACAATAAAACAATGGATAAGGATTAACATCATCAGAAGAATATGGCGCACATGTTGATAGAGCATACAATAAAACAATGGATAAGGATTAACACTTAATCTGATGTCTTATCTTGACTTTTTTCATAATAAATATAAGAGTATGACAATCGTTTACAAACTTGTATAAAATGTTTGCAATGAAGAAAACGTTTTAAGACATATTGAAATTATTAACCTTTTCCAACATACAACTAATTTGCACCAGCCAAATGAAAACATATGAACAACAATATGTACAACCTTTGAATCAGGAAGTGTAAGTCCTGCAAAAAAGAGTTCAAAACACTGTGTCAAAAGGAGAAACAACTCATCATGAGCAATTTCTACTTTTTGCCATAATGTTTCAAAAGTTGTCTGCTGGAGAGGCTTCAGGAAGAGTGTTGGGGAGGTTTAATATCTTTTACATGTAATTCTGTACCACATTGAAATATAATGAAAAATAAAAAAATCATAAAGAAATACATTTGTTTAATTTGATATATGATTGTGTTAAAAATATATTGTCAATATATTACCACTAAGAAAGTGTAAAACCTGTGGCAAATGACTTGCCTGTGCATCCACGCTAAGGACTCAATTGGATACCGATTTACATAATTTGTACCTTCTATGACCAATTTCGAATAGTGCTGAGTGCGATCAGATGTAAACAAGTCATTTTACACCAGTTTGGGACCTAATGGTTGTTCTTTGGAGAGCCTTACTGAAATATTCTGGGTAAAGGAGGAATTCGTTAAATGAGTTCAAGGCAAACCAACCTTGATGTAATTTTAACAAGTGTACATAAAAAACTGTAATTGCATCCATGTTAAAGGATCTAAACGGTGAATGGCCAAGAATGGTAATGCACAGGTTAATCCAGATATTCATTGGCACACATGCCAAAAGCTTGGTTTCCAAAGTTGATTGGTTGGGGTTAAACGCCGTTTTCAACAATTTTTCAGTCATATCAAGGCAGCCAGTTCATCTACTCATATGTTTTCTGGATTTCTCACACCAGTTCTCCACACAACATACTTTCCAAGCAATTGGCTGCTTTTCCACATAGACTATTAGCCCATTGGTGAATGACACTTGTCACAGTGACTTGTCAAACGTCGGAAAGAATGTCGCCCAAGCTGGGGTTCGAACTCACAGCCCCTGGACAATAAAAATCTTAACCTTTTCTCAGAGACATAAAATAATGATGTTATTTTAGGTCTTTGCCTTATCTACAGGATTTTTAGTTTGGAAATGTCTTTATCGGGTAAAGGGTCATAAGAAGTTCTTTGTAAATAATCTCTGATTTCATTTTCAGATTGTTACAATTTTAAATCATCCTTATAATAGTGCAAACTTGAAAACATTGTAGGGAAAGGAGAGATTGTAAGTTAGCTGTAATATTAAAAAAAGGCATGTATAGAAAGAAAAAGGGAACACAAGATATAAAGCAATACATCAATCTTCTTTGGTCTCATATTGTATGACATAATTTAAAAAAAGAAGAAGACATTTAAACCTTAGGCGTTGTGAAAACCTGTCTCTTTTATAATAATACTATAGATAAAGGCTATTTATAGTAACACGATATTTTATCGTCGATATAGTGTGGTTTACTTTACTGTTTTACTCAATATTATTTTCTCTTACACTGCTAGACAAGAACATAGCGCATAAAAACTCTGTCTGCGGAAATGTCAACACTGACAGTATGGGGTTTCTCCCGCTACGTCTGCTCCGTAACACTTCGCTATTGTAATACGATGCTGTCATCCATAACCATTTTGACAGCATGAAAATACATTTCGCTAAAATACTTTAAGTTTACTTGTTGTTTTTATTTCAACGAAATAGTACTGTATTAATAGCGAAAAACCAGGTGGGACGTGTGTTAAGATATGCCACATTCGCCGACACTTTCTTGTTTGTCTAACGTAACGAGGGTTGTTATGGTGGATGGTGCTCAGCTCAAAAAGTCATATCGTCAATTGTAAAGAGACATTAAATGTGGCGAAAAAGGATCTCTACTTTTTTTAATTAGATCTACGTCGTAAATGCGGCATTTTTCCACCAGCTCCCGGATTACTACGGAAGCGGCGGCCATAATTGTTGTAACTAACACGGTTTTGTTACATGGCATTTCATTGGATGCGTAAAACTTTTTACGCATCCAATCAAATTGCGGAGCGTGGATTTCAATTTCTAAAGAGGCCGTCCGCCAAGGGTACTTATGGGAATGGTAAAGTACGAAGTAGCCTTGGCTAGCGAAGATGGGTCCTCTAGGGCAAGGCGTTTTTCCCAGCCTAGCATTAGTGTGTTTACCCAGGGATCATGAATAAATGAAATATTTTTGAAAACGGTGTAAATCCCCCCTTTGGATACTTTGTCGCAATATGAACGACGGACGAAGCACGACGGACGAAGCACGACGGACGAAGCACGACGAACAACGGTCGCCGGACACAATAACATACATTACAATAACTTACATTGAGCACTTTGTGCTCAGATGAGCTAAAATAAAGGGGATGTGAAAACTTTCTATTATGAAGTCATATTTCAAAAATATGGTTTAAAAAAGCCCTTTTAAGAAAAAGGAATCCCAACTGTTTGCTTTTTTGTTATCCTTATTGTACATACCAATTGAATTCATATTTGTTCGTATTTGTCTGTCATAATAATTGTATGTATATGTTTGTTTCAAGACAATTTACTTTGTACACGTCAATAATAAAAACTCTGTATCTGTCTGGTTGTCTTTAGAACGTTAATATTTGTTATCACTTTACCTAAACTGCTTTTACATCATGTGAGACCCGTTCCTTACTAGATACCATTTGTCGCATTTAAACAATGGGGACCTACAACACCAGCGACGTTATCCACACAAAGACCTCCCTCAGCTTGACATGGTAATATTCATTCAGATATTATAAAACTTGCTTCGTTTTCTCGGTCTGATTTTACAGAACTTCACAGACACCATAGTTCCGACCTGAATGTGTTTATAATGCGAATCCCACACCCCTTTCAACGGTCACGATCACTTTTTGACTTCGGTCAAGATTCAAACGATGAAGATCTTGATGAGACTACCCGAAGGTACAGGTACACTTTGAACTACATTAATCGATAAGTACCGAGTGTTAAATTCCGTGTGACATCGGCGAACAGCACACTTAATGCACCTTATGCACTCCCTTGTTTCCCATCCCCACGTATAACTAGCACTCTTTTACAAAGGTGTTTTCGAATGTAATTTACTTTGCTGGTATTACTGTCATACTGCATTACATTGGTAAATTACCCAGACACTGGTGCATTATTTGTAAAGCAGTCCCAGCAGTCCTCAGTACCAAAGATGGTGGTCATTACTACACTATATTACGTTTTTGATAAGACACACACCCGGGATCAAACCCTGGGCTTATGCTTCGTAGACGGACGTTCTAACCATGGAGAACTCGCCGTTCATGGTCTAACGCTTCGTAGACGGACGTTCTAACCACGGGCATGCCGCCGTTCATGGTCTAACGCTTCGTAGACGGACGTTCTAACCACGGGGATGTCGCCGTTCAAGATCGCCTTTTAGCACGTGTACATAATGACTCTGGGTCTGAAAAACCTTGTATTACCCTATAACTTTGAAATTGTTTTCAGTTAACATTAATCCATTCCTACATGCAAAATATCGGCAGCAGACGACGTTAAAACCCCTCTAAGAAGCAAAATTCACGTAACATACCCTTAAATGAAAGTATAATTAGAGTAAAAATATAAAAATACACAAGCGTGACGTACATTCTATTCTTAAAATAGCAAACAGTCATTAAGTCCGGGACAGTCCTTTATATATAAAGACATTCTTGTCTAAATGTTCATCATAGTGTAACTGAGGATTGTTTTTGATACAGTCAAGCAAAAAAACTAGAAAAATGGCAGAACAGAACAGTATTGGAAGACGCGGCATTATCTGTGTGTAACCAAGGTACATGTACACCGTATGGGAGCGACACCGGATATTGGTACTAAGCGAGGCGACGGACAGTCGAAAACGAACATCACCATCGGTAAACTTTCTCGGAATAATTGCATTTCTAAGAACCACACATGAACTAGTATGTATGTATAAATTCACAACTAGTTCCGCCGTTAAACAAACCTTAAATTATTCCACTACAGTGTCATATATCTGTTATCGATCGTGAAACATGACATCTAGTACACGACAAAATAGTGTGCCTGTCAACTTCATTTCCGTTGAAACAGTTTCATTGCAGCTTAATACATGTCTTAATACATGTCTGTTTTATCGGTTATTCTCCATCGTTATCTACTGTTTACAAAAGTTGTAACTTCTCCTTTGTTTTAATTCCAATCAAAGTGACAATCTTAGAAACATTTTTTTTTTAAATATACGGCGGCTTGCATATAGTGTGTACGGCTGACTGATATTCCCAACATAGATGGTGTACGGCTTCTTAAAAATTACTTCTACACTTTATTTGATCAATTAAGACACTATAACGTGCGCATAACTTTAACAAAAGCCATCACGGAAAAAGGAACAAATACGTGAATACTCTGCTTTCGTTGGAGTTATGCAATGGAAGTGAATGGAATAGACTATGATATGCCGACAGGATGTTTTTGATAATCTATCATATATAAATGAAATCTAAATAAGATGTGTCAAATTTTTCGCAAACATACTGTTAGATGCTTGTACTCAAACAATTGAATGTGTAAAGAAGGCACGGTACAGCTGTCAGTATTGCCGAACAGTGTCAGATTAATATACAAATGACACGTCAAGATTATACTTCATCAAAGCTCTTTAATTTTAAAGTATTCTCAGAGCTTTGTAGAGACCATGGTGTGAAAATTACAATTAAATCAGAAGATCTCGGTTGTTTATAGACGTGGTTATGTCGTTTGGCTCTAATCGACCAGTTCTACAATACAGTACTAGCCAGAAATTTATTTTTCTTGAATACTAAATTAAGGTTGTTTTATGGCCGATTTTTAAACACATGAGTAGGCCTGTATGTACTGGCAAGAATATTAGCGGCGTCGTGTCCACATAGCAGCGTTCACCTTTGCAGGTGATTCAGAAGGGATCTTCGTTATCATGAAAACTCTCCGGAAATAGTGCTTGGTATGATTGATACTCTAGCTCAATGTGATCTAAACCAACCAAAGAACTACAAACTATGTTTCGACAGTCGAATAATAAAACCGTGCTTCAACGGAAAAGAACGAATGTGTGGGTATGAGAATCCAACAATATTTGTCAAGAACATGTTTATTTGAATGGCAATCAGTCATGAAATCTCGTTCAACAATAGGCTCACTTTAGTTTACACTTTGACTTTAACTATCTCTGACATGATATCGAATTATATTTTTCTTTTGACACAACAAATGAACATGAATAATACATTTTAAACACAACGATATTTATGATACGTAAGAACTACTTGTTTTCGACTGAATAATACACGTTTTCTGTAAATTCGAATGCAGTAATATAGAGCACAGATCACCAAGAGGACACCCGGTTGGACTAACGAACTCAATCGTATCCCTCAATGTTATTGTCCATATCGTGCATTGTGTACGTTCAGGAAAGACCCGCTATTCAAACCGTTTTCCACATATTTCACAGCAAAATATTTTGTCACTGCATTTTCCTGTTGCTATATCATCCCGCATTTAGTATTTACTGGAAATTGTACTCTGGCATATTTCACAGGCATACCAATTGTTTTTTAAAGTCAGATTATTATAAATGCCACTTATCAAGTGGTGTATTCACACTGTTGCCATGTTATAACATTGTCCGACATTATCTGAATTGCAACTGAAATGTTTAAAGATGTGTTTGATACCAACCTCTCCAAATTAAAAACATACCTACTAAATTTCTGAATATGACGATAAATAAAGAGTAATATAGAAAGTAAGCCTATGGATAGAAAGAGTCAAGGCTGAGATTGACTGAAGACCGTTACTCTTGACTAACCGTAACTTACAATTACGTGAAAATCTATATTTATCCTTAAAGCATCGTAAACCTAAACGTTTTGTAAAAATGGCGGCGTTTCTATATTTGACGAGGCAGATTTGCCAACCAAGGAAACGCGCGTGTTGAATTTAAAAAATGGAATTTTCGTTTAATTTGGATGCAGTTTGCCGTACACTACTATATCAGTATGCCGTACATCTAGTTTCCAACAATCTTAAAGCCGCCGTACACTTTAGAAAAAACTGTATTTAAGATTGTGACTTTGATTGGAATCAAAACCAAGAAGAAATGAAATAGATGTAAATATCAGATAATGGTGAAGAAGAACCGACAAAACAGACATGTATTAAGTTAAAACGAAACTTTTTCAACGGGGTTGAAGTTGACAGACACAATATTTTGTCGGTACTGGATGTCATGTTTTACGTTCGATAAAAGATATATGACACTGTAACGGAATCATTTTAGGTTTGTTTGACGGCGGAACTCGTTATGAACTGATACATACATGCTCGTTCATGTGTGGTTCTTATTAATGTAATTATTTCGTGAAAACTTACCTCTGGTGTTGTTCGCTTTCAACTGTCACTCGCCTCGCTTAGTACCAATATCCGGTGTCGCTCCCATACGGTGATGTAGTGAGTATTTTTCCTACATGTACACTGCTCATGCATAATTAGCTGGGCTAGTGTGATTACAGTGAGAATCAGTGAATGTCAGTGAGCAGATATCACCTAACATATCCCAGCATGCACTCTAACAATCCCTCTTTTCCCGCTCTTCTTCATACACTTGGACATTCTTATGTTAATTCCGAAAGGACGAGGAATGATATGTGGAGAGCTTTACTTTTCTCCAATTATTACTCTATCAAACTCGACAATCCTGGTCCGTGTCATTTTCTTCTACTTTTGTTATATATGTTTATTTTCGCTTGCTCCTTTTCTGTTAATGATAATTGTATTTAGAATTCAACTTGTTATATCCATCACTTTATTCATTCTATATTTCATTACAGACTCCATTTGTAAATTATCAACCACGACAGTAAAATTATACAACCCACCAAGGAGTATCGTTCTTAAATCCCCTGGACCTGGGTTACATGTGTAAGTGAAATTTAAGATTTATTCTTCGTTCATCCATTACATTTTAATAAACTATTTTATTCCAGATGCAATATTCAAGATAGCTTTATTCAGTAACGTATACACTTGAGTATGTCTACTTAACGTGTAAGTAAATTACATGCCATGTATAATTCAAAGATCAAGTGTACAAGTATCTGCTAATTAAATTCAACAAATATAAATGTATGTTCAACAAATAAACCCTTTCCACATACAATACATCTGGAGGAGGTAACTTTGTAAACTTCTAGACAATTATATGAAAATTCTCTATAAATTAACGTTTATTTAGTGAATAGACTTGAAAACGTTTTGATAAAAGGAGTAATTGCTCATTATAAGCAATTTCTCATTTTGCCACCATGTTTTTCAACGGCGTCCGCTGCAGACACGCCAGAAAGCGGCTGTGTGTGGCCAAGTGTTTATATATATATATAGACGAACAGATCCAAAAATGCAAGGAATGGAGATCAATAGAGATAATGATAAGTTTAGTCATTCAAATTCCTTTAGGCTTCCAGCCCATAAGGATACATGTTCTATACACTGCTGACTGACAGAGATAATAAACATAATACATATTTACAAATTTCCTGGCGGCAAAATATAACTAATGTATTTATAAGTTTGACTTTAACCGCCGTCAACATCTTCGCTTTGAAATATGAAAAATAGACAGTTACAACAACAATGTGAAAAGTAGAGAAACCGCCTACCTCTTTTCACAATGTCTCTATATTTATTTATTCTTTGGTATTGTTTACTCTCGCCGTTCAGAATAAACTATTTGGCGAGCGGCTATTGTCTTTGTCTTTGTCTTTGTCTTAACCAATTGTTTAAAATATGGACCAAGGACCAATGGTTATATATATTTACTATTTATTAAATTAGACTATAAATGATTAACTATGTGTTGTTGTTTTTCCTATATATTAAATGACTATAATACCCGGAGGTTTAAACAAGGATTTCTAAAAACATTACCACCGGTATCTCTCCTGTCAACAATTTATCGGGGCCACCAGTTAATAACTCTTTACCATATGTACAATATATTAAAATTCATATTACCTCCGGGTATAATTATATAACAGTGTTTTGAAATAAACAATATTTAGTTTTTAAAATCAGTATGGTTTTATCATAGATAAATTAATGTGATTGGGGTTATATTACAAGACTCCACACTGGACGAGATTTCAATCAGTTGTTATGTCCTAGCTCAAAGAGTCAAGAGTAACCAATAAGGATGTAAGCCATGTGATGACGCGTAACATAACGTCCAACCAGGAGCCCCGTAATATTTTATACAGGTGTAAGGAAAGGGTGACATTCCTGCAAGGGGCGACAAGGTTTAACTCTGTCGACCTTTACAGCAAAGACACCCTTCACTCCCACTACCTTAAGGATATGCCTGTTTGTTAATAAAAAAACATGATTGGTCCAAATTTCAATCCGTTTTCCGACCAGAGCTCGGCCAAAAGTGATCTAAAAAATTTATCGATTTGTTGTAGGCCGAGAGAGTCGGAAATTAGTTTTATAAATCTGATTTTCTGCATCCAACCAGCGGGGCTTTCCTTTTGGTTAACGCTCCCCCCCCACAAGTCACTCCTACTTTTTATTCCACGTTCTCAAAATTAATTTATTATGACGTAACATAGGGAGAGTTTCCAGATTGCTGCAGAATGATCATGTGTGGAAAAGGTTCAAGCGTAAAATGTTTTATTATTTAAAAGATCATACACAAATTACTTAATGTTACAATAATACTATTTTGATTTTTAGACGACATCGGGAAGTGAATCGAAGAGCTCTCATATATGTCCCTATATCAGCGACGATTGATTTATATACATTTCAAAATGTCTAACACTAACTACACTACAATAGTCACAGACATTTATATTTGTACCATTAACACCAAAGCGGAGAAGAGAGCAACTCGAAAAAACAAAACATATATATTTGCATACAATTGTGCGCATTTACTTATGCATTACTTATATAATTGGTAAGAAATCGTGAAAACATCTATATATCTATGAGCCTTAAGAGAAACGTAGGAAGCTATCCCCGACACACTTTCTACCCTTTCCGTAATCTCTCTTAATTATTATCCTAATTTAAACTATTTCTCGTAATGTTTAACCAGTTGTCAAATCTCCAACGAAACGAAAATTGAAGCTGTGACGAAGGTTTGTTTTTACATTTAGATAAATTAGCATACACAACAATTATCGAATATATAAAAGTATTGTCAAACACGAGAAGATACACCCTTCCGGTATAAATAGCTGGGCTCTGTTATATATATTTAAACAGACTCGATCATCATTGGAAAATGTTATATTAATAAACAAATGTGTTGCGGATAAAGTTTTCTGAACAACAACAAAGGTAAAAGTTCAATATAACATGGTACGTATTGTAATATGCTTATATATGTATTACGTGTGTATCTCATCCTAGTTAAATTAAACATCAAATTCTATACTAAGGCAATGTTTGTTTGTTATCGAAAGGTTTCGGAAAAACATATATGTTAATTAGTGTTTTGATAAACATGTCCACTGTGTAATGTAAATGCTTTGTATATAAAAATGCCTAAATTTATAGTTACAGTTGAATAATGCCACAAGTTTCTGCATATTTGGTTTATTCCAAAAATATTTTTTAATATATTGCTTTCGTATATCGACATACAAATCGCATTCTGAAACAAATTGATATTCGTCCTTTAGGGAGGAGCTTTATTTGCAAATTCTGTTGTTAACTGGTGTAAGGTTAGGTATATAGATATAGTGTTATTTTGTTTTATAAACGAGCTATGCTATATAAAAACCAACCATTGGCTATTCGCAACTAGAGTAGATCCAGCTGACTCTTCAGTGTCACCTACTTGGTAATGGAAATGTCTTACTAACACTGTTCATTGTGTTCAGAATGCATGGATGCATCAACAGATGGTCGCGGATTCAAACCCGACAGGGTCATACCAAACACTTTAGAAAATGGTCGTAATGGATTTTACCCTCCCTGGTGCTCAGGGTTGTGGGGCTAGCATTGGTATCGGAATAAATGTACCAGTAGCACTGGCAACTTACCAAGGAAACAGTTGGAATCAGTATTCCACATATAAGTTTACTAGATCACCGATCGTATCCCTGGGATCAATATTTGTTTGTGTTTAAAGTAATTTCAACAATACATTGGTTATATAATTTATATCTGGGCATTTTGTGGGAAGGCACAAGCGGTGATCTCATACGTGCACAAGTGAGTTACCTGATCGCAAGGGTAGGGGAGCCAATTTTATCGTTTCATAACAACCGTGTTGGTTTAACCAAACCGGGGATCGAACCAGAGACTGTCGCTCTCGATGCGGACAATATTAACACTGGATCACCCAGTCGTTTATCTCGAAATTCAAAGGTCCATGCAAATATACTGCGACGTATAAAACGTTCCAAAAGGCGAAGGCCGGTTATGTATTTCTATTATCAGTTTTGGTCGATGGACACGTGGTCTGGCGTGATCGGATTGACTGAATGGTTTTTTTTTTTACTTAAATATAATTATATGTAATTGTTGTTATTCTTCAGATCTCTGTCATCGGAGTTTGTATTGTGATCGTTATAGGACTACAGGCAGCAACTCTTCGTCGCCTTCATTTCGAGTGAGTTTCCTTTCTTCAGTTCTACATTCGTCCGTTGATCTGTAAATCTATCTACGATCTTTCGTTAGTTTGTCTTTCTTTCTACGATATTTCGTAAGACTGTCGTTCTATCTACGCGCATTCGTTAGTCCGTCAAACTATATACGCTCTTCCGTTTGTCTGTCAATCTATATACGCTCATTCGCTAGTCTGTCAAACTATCTACGCTCTTCCGTTAATCTGTCTTACTATCTACGCTCTTCCGTTAGTCTGTCAATTTATCTACGCTCTTCCGTGGTGTCTTTCTAATTATGCTCTTCTGTTAGTCTGCCGTTCTATCTACGCTCTTCTGGTAGTCTGTCTATCTATCTTCATGTTGCTGTATTTCTATATAGTCTCTTCCTTTAGTTAGCCTGACTTTCTTGCTATACTCTTCCGAAGTTCTGTTTTTCTTTCTACGTTCTACCAATAGTCAATGAGTAGAAGTAGTAGTAGTAAGCAGTGACTGGTTCTTATGATGTCGGCCTCGTGATGTACCTGGTTCGAATATTGTAGTCATTGGTCCTCGAGTTTGAACACTCGTCTTCGGCCTGAATTCTTGTTACGGGGCCAGAAAGTAGACATGATAGTAGACAGTAGACAACGAAAGTTATTTCGCAATAATTGAAATACTATTTCCTTTGTTTATGTTTGCCTTTCAAATACAAATACAGTCGAACCTCGTTAAATCGGACGCCGTGTATTCGGTAGTATACAATTTTACTAGTCTGACTCCCATGTCCCGTTAAATTGAGATTTCGGTTACATCTCAATAGCTTGACTCCCATGTCCCGTTAAATATAGATAACAAAGAAACATCCTTTGTTTGAATCTCATTTCCCGTTCAATTGAAATTAAAATATCGTTTGACTCTAAATTTGAAAATAAAAGCGAATGCAGAAATATCATTATTTTGCCTCCCATTTTACGTTGTATAGAGAACGCAGTAAAATCTCACTAGATTGCCTTCCCATGTCCCGTTAAATAGAGAAAGCAATAACATTACCTCCTTTGTCCCATTAAATAGATAACTTGATAAAATCTCACTAGATTGCCTCTCTTGTCCAGTTAAATAGAGAACCCGATAACATCTCACTAGATTGCCTCCCTAGTCCCGTTATCAAGAGATTGCGATAAAATCACACTAGTCCCGTTAATAGAGAAAGCAATAACATGTCACAAGTTCGACTCCCATGTCCCGTTAAATAGAGAAACACAATAACATGTCACAAGTTCGACTCCCATGTCCCGTTAAATAGAGAAAACAATAACATGTCACAAGTTAGACTCTCATGTCCCGTTAAATAGAGAAAACAATAACATGTCACACGTTCGACTCCCATGTCCCGTTAAATAGAGAAAACAATAACATGTCACAAGTTAGACTCCCATGTCCCGTTAAATAGAAAAAACAATAACATGTCACAAGTTAGACTCCCATGTCCCGTTAAATAGAGAAACAATAACATGTCACAAGTTAGACTCCCATGTGCCGTTAAATAGAGAAAACAATAACATGTCACACGTTCGACTCCCATGTCCCGTTAAATAGAGAAAGTAATCGGTAATCGGGGTTAATAAAGACATACATGCTACTTTACCGTAGGTCTAACGACAATGAAGGGTCTCAGCCAAGAAGTTCAGCAAGCGTTCAGTTACCTCTTCAGGACGAACTTCGACAACGGTTCCCTGGAATGTTCCAGACCGAAGCAGAAATCATGATGCGAGTCCGATTGTGGATTAATTCCACGGAAGCTGCAGCAAACACCATTGCAGACGCTCTCACCAAAGAGTCGCTCACTATTGCAAGCTTATTGGGGTAGAATTATACACGGCCTGCTGCGAAATGTAAGTATCTAGCCTTAATTTTGATTGCGTTATCTCACATACAACAACTACGGTGCAGACTTAAACATATATAGATAAAGCGTGCTGAAATTTGATTAATTAATAAAATTGAAAAGCTTGGGATAGAAGGAGACTTTGCTCAAATGTTTTTGAAAGTTGTCTGATGTTTGGTATTTGTATACTGTGTAACTTAATTAGCAATGTCTTCTTTTGCAACAATCTATTTTCAATAGTCATCTGCTTCGGTTGCCTCAACAGGCATCGATGCTTGGAATCGAAATGTTTACAACCTACTATGGCCATTAATATCGATCTTACAGATGATCGACTAGACGTTAACCAAATACATCCACGGATAAGCTTATCTACTTCAAATAGATATTTATGTTTTCCAGCTATTTAAACTTTTCCTTGATTAATATCTGGCCCAAATCATGTGTACGCATGGAGTTAAATCATTTCTATATGCATTTGACAAAGTAAAAAGCTAAATATGTGACGTGTTTCTTGTAAAGACCTATATGATGTGCGATAGTACCAAATTGACCAAAAGTCAAACCGCAAAACCCTGGTTTTGGTGATATTGAAAAATTTGATTATCTTGGAAACATAAATCGCTTGATTGTCGATATATCTGCTTGTTTTGATTTTCATTTAATTTCATATTTAGTACATAAATACGAAATAAAAGACCCTGAAAGAAAAAAAGATCCTAAGATCTTGATGGACAAATACAATGTCTTTAAGACTGAACTTCAGCTAAATAGTCCAATAAAAGTCTGGTATATACATGTACCTTCACGAGACTGGGTTTGAATTCTGTGTTAATTTCTATTGTGTGCACATGAACTGTTTGATTTGATCATTTTTGGTATTGTTTACCTTATCTGATAGTGAAATTGCAATATGTGGAAAAACAGTTAGTGAAAGTTTGTTATATGTTGCATAATACATACACTAGCTCCCTTCAATTGCTTTGGATCATAGTAAAGATAACAGGGGACTCTTTTAACCCTTTACCTCATACAACAATTCTGCAACAGATGGCTATGAGCAATTTCTTCTTTTGTCACTATATTTTCAAGAAGCCGTCTACTGCAGAGCCTTCAGAAGCGTCTATATGAGGGAAAGATTTAAATGATATAAGGTGGCATACCTGCAACATTGAAGAAAGTTTGACAATTGAGGTTTGAAACTTGTTGATTTACATTGAAATATGAAAATAACGTTATTGCTCATCTTTGAGCTTTATAAGGCATTTCATTGAAAGCTATATAAGTTTTAAATATATTTATTATTATATCATAAAATAACGTCATTCTATATTTTTCGGTATATAACTAGTTTAATAACAATGCTGCATAATGAAAAGCATTGAAAATGACCGCGCTATATAGCGACGTTATCCTCTATATATTTACCCTACACCATAATAGACAGTGGATATGCATTAAACACGCATTAAACAATCATTGTTAAAATCGAAATATATGGCCATTTCAGTGCTGTATAACCTCACAATGCTGGTGTATATATAGGATATTACATGAGTGGTCATTCAATACGAAATTTTATTAAACGAGTTTTCTAAAATTGATAAAAACGAGCCTTGACGATTATTAGCGCAAAATATATATAACGTCGCTATATAGCGCGGTCATTTCCAATGCTTTTCATTATGACGTTACGTAGCATTGTTATTACACTAGTTATGTACCGAAAAATATAGAATGACGTTATTTCACGCTGGCGACGTCATTTATGATATAAATAGAGAATATTACGTCCTTGACTTCCGATATCAACTTTATCTGACGAGGTTGGGAGAACTGATAATTGTCGAGCCTTGGCGAGACAATTATCAGTTCTCACAGCCGAGTCAGATAAAGTTGATATCGGAAGTCAAGGACGTAATATTCTATTTATCTTGTAACCTCCTCTTTTAATTCTCAGTCAGTGCGTCGAAAATTACTGGGCCACAATCTTAGGTGACACGGATTTCTAGGTTTTCCAAAATTACATCACGCGTTGCGCGTATTAATACATAAAGCCAAAGGACATACCTATATATAAATAAAGAATAACACTATAGTTCTGTTCTTTTACATATGTTGCTAGTTTAATAGCTTTGCTATTGATATTTTTTGTACACAAATATAATTAAAACATGAATTAAAACAATAAAATCTTGTCATATAAACTACATATCATCCATATCAACCGCCGCTTCATCCGAGTTCGAAAGACGCAATATAGCGTGGTAGCCCAAACATGTTAAGGAAAGCACTCCAGACTCGGGACAATTTTTCAATTTGAAAGATGATCAATTATTTGGATTAAACGGTGACTGAGATGAATAAACATTTAATGTGCCTATATTTAGAACAGCTCCATAAAATAGTGGTGTTACTGCAGTATTGTTCGTTGTTGACATGTTCAGATTGGAAATGTTATGTACAGGAACAGTGGGTGGGGTAGAAATGCCTACAGAAGGAACAACGACATTATGATGCGGATTGCCATTATTCAGGCTCTCTAAATTGCTAGGACAGGGATTGACATCCAGACGTTTTCCACCTTCCTGGTAAGCCTCTTCATTCTTGCTACATGTAAAGTTTCTTGCTAAAATATTCGAACATTTTTTTTGATTTGCGTGGGAAATGGTAGAATAATTCATGACTGATTGAATATTTTTATGGCCTGTTATTTGCATTATATCTGTGGGTGGAACGTTGTTATCCCTCAGTTTCTGTACCAGGTGTTTCCGGGCAGAGTGATTGGTTAGTCTTTTTCCAGCTAGCCCTGCTTTTTCACACATGTCTTTCATAAGTGCAGATAATTTCCTCACACCAATTCTCTGCCGCAGAAACCACTGGTCAGAATCTGAGGAAACAGACACTGTCCTTGGGGCTAAATAAAAGGGGGAATCCGGGGAGCTGAAATTTGATGGCCTCTTTGAGGCATACAGTTTATATGTTGCAATTGGGTCTCTGTCTGAATTTGGTAAACAGTATATCTTGGGTTTTGCTTTCCTCACATCCGATGTATTTTCCCCAGTTCTTGTTTTTGTCTGTCTTTCATTCAGCAATAAGTAATCCTCTTCACCATAATGTGTCAGAACCACATCTCCCCACCTGGAATCATGGAGATAATGTGAACAACACTTTTGTTGAATAATTGATTTTTTTTATTGAGCCTTACCCTGATACAGATGAAAACAAAAACAGGGTAAAGTTGATAACAAAAATCCTCTTCCCATGCATTTAAGTCATTTCGTAATTCGGTAATCTCGTCACCTCTATATTTTTAGTTATTTTGTAACCTTATGCAAGTCATTTCGTAACTGTTTGTTTTTTTAGCCATTCTGGTTTAGATAGATTGGTAGAAATAATATACATCATTAATAAATGATCTGAATAACAATTCACTGTGCATATATTTCTTTTATGGAATAAAAAGTGATCAATCTGATAAAATATGGACTACATATTTGTTGCAAATATTTTTGTTCTGTTGCATGTTTGAAGTGTGATAATCCAACATAATTCGGAAATCATGCTCGAATTAAATAGTTAAAGTGGTTAAATTTTCTAATAACAGTTTTTAAACAACCTGAATATGTTATCGGAATGTCTGAAATACATTTTATAAAGATATTTCATACATTGTATATGATTAATATGAATTTATCTGAAACAGAATGATGGGTAGTTCACGAACGATTACATAGAAATTTACGAAATTACTGGCTACCCTTCCCACACGTCTCGACCAATATTACACTTTCAATTGTCAACGTTTTATGGGTACTTTCAAAGCAGACAAGAAATTTCGATAATGAAGATTTTTGGCATGTATGAAATTAAAAAATATTTTTTACACACAATTTTACTTGTACTTTTTTGTCTAATTTCAGGTAGAACCATAGAACTACAAATCTATTTCTACTCCACCAGAATATGCTAATACAGAATACATCGGGTACCTATGTTTGATGACAGATAACCAGTATGTTACATCATTCGCCTGCCAGTCATCTTTCCATTATTGGGCAATATCAAGTTTAAATTGAAGTTTCGGATCATTTCCAGCAGTTTATTACAAACAGGTCGGAATTACTTGTAGTTTGGTGCAACAGAAAGGACAAAGGAGGCTTACCGTAACTCATAATGCTCTGTTATGCCTCTCATTCCAAAATGAAGACAGTTATTTAACCAAAGTGTGTTAATCAATGAAGCAGGTGTTGATGTCCCCAGTAGTTTTTTTTCATACAAGACATTTATGTCATCATCAGAGAGAGCCTCAGCTTCTTTTGGTCGGTTTCCTTTACCGTTCTTCTTCAGCAACTTTAGCTTGGCCTACACTCCGGAATAATGAAAAGAAAATATTGAAAATAAACTCTAAATATATTCATATTTAATACTGTGGATTTTTGCGACTACAGTTTTAAGTTTTTATAAGTATACAGCAGATAAAAAAGTGTTTTATTCAAAAGTAATCAGGAATATTTGTTGCAGGGTATGTAATCATTAAATGATTATGATCAGAGTCTATCAATAAACATGTTAACCCTTTCCCTCATACAACAAATCTGCAGCAGACGACTTTGAACATATTTTGTCAAAAAATGGAAAATCTGTATAACTAGATGGATTACCTATGACTAAAAGTGGAAAACATAGTGGAAAAGGGAAAAAATGCACGTTTTGTGCAATTTCTTCTTTTGTCACTATGTTTTCAAAAAGCCATCTGCTGCAGAGGCGTCAGAAAGCGTCTATATGAGGGAAAGGGTTAAACTGTCTCCAAGATAAAACTGTGATAACTCACTTTTGATGCAGATGCCTAATATAATAATTGCAGAAAAATTTAGAAATTTCTCAAAACAAGATATCTCTCTATTTTTCTACTCGGTATCAAAAAACAATTCAAATGCTTCAATTTTTCTTTTCCTAAAAGGATTTCAACGCAAATTACTCTTAATTAGTACAGGGTCACAGTTTGAAAATTGGTTCCGCTTTTAAAATCATATATCCTTTTAATAGCATTTTCACACTTACAGATAGATTTCCAGCAGAGATCTTGGAAAATATTGTGGCATAATCAGAAGTTGTTTATTTTGGCTCTTGTCAATAGTTAACATTTCTTTAACCCTTTCCAGCATACAAATGCTTTTTAACGCCTCTATAGCAGACGACTTTTGAATACATTGTGACAAAAGGAGAACTTGCTTATAATGAGCAATTTCTCCGTTTGCCACTGTCTTTTCAACTCCATTCAATAGTTATTCTTTCATAGATACAGAAATTAATCATTTTTTGTCGACATGTTTTCAAAGTTGTCGGCTGCATATTTGTTGTATGTGGGAAAGGGTTAAAGAGATTTGTAATATTTCTGAAAAGATGTTTCAAATTGTTTGTATGTTAAAAAGAGCTAAAAGGACATTAATTGTATTATTATTGTAACCCAGTTATGCAGTATTGTGGTTACTCAATGGAATCCTCTTACAATAATTTGTAAGATTTAACATTTCCCACATAAAGACGATTTCTGAGGCCTCTGCAGCAGATGACTTTTGAAAACATTGTGGCAAAAGAAAAATTTCTGCAGATTTGTTGTATGTGGGGAAAGGGTTAACTTACCTTAAGGGTTTCTCTTGTCAGATTAAAAGCATTTATTGTAGTAGAGATGATTCTGTATGCATATCCCTGTCGACCAAGCTTTCTGTCAAAGCTGGAAATCATGTTCCTTATGGAAGTGGGTTCATAATCTTCTCCATCAGGCTTTTTTATAGTCATAATGAAAGATGCAATGTGCTGGTCAAGTTCTTCCATTGGAATGGTGTGTAATTTTCTCTTCTCACCTCTTTCTGCCATGAATTTATCCAACTTCTTGATATCAGACAATGTTTTTTTCATAGTGTTTTTATTTTCTTGGTCGTTTATGAATTGTTGAACATCGTCGCGGCCAGGTAAAGATTGAACATGTTCAGAAATGATCTTGGTGTCAGTGGTTGAGGGAGTTGGCATCTGTATTTTAGGCTCAGGTGTTTCCATTTCCTCGTCAAACATTGACGTATCTATGTTTAAATCAACATACCCGTCGCAATTTTCCTTTGTTTCGTCTAAAACGTCTAAACTGAGGAAATCCGGGAGGGACAGATTGAAATTTCCGAACGATGACATTATTTATTATTGACAAAATGTATCGTCTGCTAAAAGTGGTAAACAGTCGAAGGGTGTGAAGCATAAAAAACACAATACTTTCTGTGAAATATAATTCTTTTAATTGTTTTAATGGACTAATTTGTAATGTTGTATATCATTTTGTATATATTTTAATTAAAATATCATATCGTGATTTTATTTGCATTTGTTTATTAATCATTGTTGCGATTCCCGATTTGTTTACAAAAACAACTTTACTATCAACATATCTATATTTAGAAAAGTAGTTCCGGCGATGAGGTCATTTCTAAAAATAACTGATGTGTAAACATTTAGTTTATTCAACACCCGTTACATATCCGATACTGTGCTCATTGCAAGATAAATTTATTTATATACGAGATTATATAGAGATTATTCAACTTATTTTTTGAAAGATAATAATATAATTCACGAGCCGTCTCGTGAATGGGAGTGACGTCACGAGTGACGTAGTCACGAGTGGCTCCTCCCATTCACAAGATGGCGAGTGAATTATATTATAATCTTTAAAAAAAAATGAGTTGAATAATCTGTTTATTACATTTCATTGTTATTTGTTGTAATACATTACATTTTTAAATACGTGTCCTCAACCATAGTTTATATTTACTGTGGAATATTGTTTTTCGTTTTACCTACTTTGCGCATTATTTTCGGATGAGGCGTGGCCATAGAAAAAAAGGGAGGGGCACGCATGCGCAATTGTGTAGTAGATTATAACACTGGTGTGTAATAACAATAAATCAACGATTATGAATTTTCTTTCACCGAGATATCCTTATCTTTGATGGATAGAAATGTAATAAAAAAGTATATTTATTGGATGGATTGTCTTAAAAAATCGCAAAGTAAATCTTCGCAATGTTACGACATTGAAATTCTATTGTGTGGTGATTTTGATATTGATCTTAACAAGGATCTACTATCTCATTGGTGAAACTCCCTTGAAGAATTTAATATGACGCAAATGATATCGACACCTACTCGAGTAACGGACAGGAGTTCCACTTTGATCGAGCCAAAATAGCTGTTCCTTCCCTAGCAATTTCTGATCACTATTCAATTATCGCGATTTTCAAAGTTTTAATTAAAATATATTTTTAGCTGATTTAAATCCAGTAGATTTTGATTATGTTATAAATACAGATACATTTAATGAAATTCTTCAGATGTTCTTTGATTTGATTTTGGGGATCATAAGCTAGCATTCAAAAGATACATAAAAAAGGGGCAAGCTTCAGCATAAGCCACAATATTACATTATTTCAAACACTTTCAACTTTCAGTGAAATCAATATGTCAATAGGTGCGATCTATTTACGAAAACACATGTATAACATATTTGAAAACGAACATTATTCCGCATAGTATGGCCATACACGTTTAATGAAATTATTATTGTCAAATCCCATATGGGACAACTTCCATCTTCATAGTTCATGACAATTGGACAACAACTTCTGCCAATCAAACCGTTCCAGAATGTAGGAACTACTAGATGTGTTCCGATTTCCTTTACTTTGAGGATTTATTTGTTTTCAGTGAAACAAGTTACATAGCACCAACGACAGCGATTGATTTAGATGGTAACAATAGAACGCTGGCACAGTTTAGTGACACTAAACAATTCTTCTTTACGGAAGACTTCACGTAAGTTTGGTTTGTGATTGATTCGTCGATTGAAGGTTGACCCTTTCTCACATACATTTATTCAGCTAACATAAGGGAAAGTTATATAAATAAAAGTTATGTAATTGAAAATAGTTGAAAGTATTGTGACAAAAGGAGAAATTGCGTAAAAAAAGCGTCTGAAAGTTGAAAACGGTTAACTCCGTTTTAATCAGTACTGTAGAAGTGTGATCATCATCATCATCATCATCATCATCATCATCATCATCATCATCATCATCATCATCATCATCATCATCATCATCGTCGTCATCATCAGCATCATCAACATTACCATCGTAATCATCATCGTCACTATCAGCATCATCAACATTATCATCGTAATCATCATCGTCACCATCAGCATCATCAACATTACCATCGTATTCATCGTCGTCACCATCAGTATCATCAACATTACCATCGTAATCATCGTCATCACCATCAGCATCATCATCATTACCATCAGCATCATCATTGTCACCATCATAATCATCATAACCATCATCATCATAATCATCGTCGTCACCATCAGCATTACCATCGTAATCATCATCGTCACCATCAACATTAACATCGTAATCATCATCGTCAACATCAGCATCATCAACAACATCATCGATATCATCATCGTCACCATCATCATTATAAACATTACCACCATCATCATCATCATCATCGTAATCATCATCGTCACCTTCAGCATCATCGTAATCATCATCGTCACCATCAGCATCATCAACATAACCATCGTAATCATCGTCGTCACCATCAGCATCATCATCATTACCATCATCATCATCAGTGTCACCATCATAATCATCATTACTATCATCATCATCATCATCGTAATCATCGTCGTCACCATCAGCAGCATCAACAGCAGCATCGTAATCATCATCGTAACCATCAGCATCATCAACATTACCATCGTAATCATCATCGTCAACATCAGCATCATCAACAACATCATCGTAATCATCATCGTCATCATCATCAACATTACCATTTTCATCGTAATCATCGTCGTCACCATCAGCCTCATCAACATTACCATCGTAATCATCATCGTCACCATCAGCAT
This sequence comes from Serripes groenlandicus, assembly GCA_031761405.1. NCBI lineage: Eukaryota > Metazoa > Mollusca > Bivalvia > Cardiida > Cardiidae > Serripes > Serripes groenlandicus. Next base: position 141,651,393 of record JASEVX010000004.1, read on the forward strand.
CATCAACATTACCATCGTAATCATCATCATAACCAGCATCATCATCTTTATCATCATCGTAATCATCATTGTTACCATCATCTTCATCGTCGTCACAATCAGCATAATAAACAGCACCATCGTTATCAGCATCGTCACCATCAGCATCATTAACATTACCATCGTAATCATCATCATCATCATCATTACATCATAATCATTGCCATCATCATCATTACCATCAGCATAATCATTGTCACCATCATAGTCATTATTACCATCGTCATCATCATCGTAATCATCGTCGTCACCATCATCAACATTACCATCGTAATCATCATCGTCAACATCAGCATCATCATCATCATTACCATCGTAATCATCGTCGTCACCATCAGCATCATCAACATTACCATCGTAATCATCATAATCATTACCATCAGCATCATCATTGTCAACATCATAATCATTATTACTATCATCATTATCATCGTAATCATCGTCGTCACCATCATCAACATTACCATCGTAATCATCATCGTCACCATCAGCATTATCATCATTACCATCGTAATCATCGTCGTCACCATCAGCATCATCAACATTACCATCGTAATCATCATCATAACCAGCATCATCATCTTTATCATCATCGTAATCATCATTGTTACCATCATCTTCATCGTCGTCACAATCAGCATAATAAACAGCACCATCGTTATCAGCATCGTCACCATCAGCATCATTAACATTACCATCGTAATCATCATCATCATCATCATTACATCATAATCATTGCCATCATCATCATTACCATCAGCATAATCATTGTCACCATCATAGTCATTATTACCATCGTCATCATCATCGTAATCATCGTCGTCACCATCATCAACATTACCATCGTAATCATCATCGTCAACATCAGCATCATCATCATCATTACCATCGTAATCATCGTCGTCACCATCAGCATCATCAACATTACCATCGTAATCATCATAATCATTACCATCAGCATCATCATTGTCAACATCATAATCATTATTACTATCATCATTATCATCGTAATCATCGTCGTCACCATCATCAACATTACCATCGTAATCATCATCGTCACCATCAGCATTATCATCATTACCATCGTAATCATCGTCGTCACCATCAGCATCATCAACATTACCATCGTAATCATCGTCGTCACCATCAGCAGCATCAACATTAACATCGTAATCATCATCGTCACCATCAGCATATCATCAACATTACCATCGTAATCATCATCATAACCAGCATCAGCATCTTTATCATCATCGTAATCACCATTGTTACCATCATCTTCATCGTCGTCACAATCAGCATAATAAACAGCACCATCGTTATCAGCATCGTCACCATCAGCATCATTAACATTACCATCGTAATCATCATCATCATCGTAATCATCGTCGTCATCATCAGCATCATCAACATTACCATCGTAATCATCATCGTCACTATCAGCATCATCAACAGTATCATCGTAATCATCATCGTCACCATCAGCATCATCAACATTACCATCGTATTCATCGTCGTCACCATCAGTATCATCAACATTACCATCGTAATCATCGTCGTCACCATCAGCATCATCATCATTACCATCAGCATCATCATTGTCACCATCATAATCATCATAACCATCATCATCATGATCATCATCGTAATCATCGTCGTCACCAGCAGCATTACCATCGTAATCATCATCGTCACCATCAACATTAACATCGTAATCATCATCGTCAACATCAGCATCATCAACAACATCATCGTCACCATCATCATCATAAACATTACCACCATCATCATCATCATCATCATCATCGTCACCTTCACAATCATCGTCACCATCAGCATCATCAACATAACCATCGTAATCATCGTCGTCACCATCAGCATCATCATCATTACCATCATCATCATCAGTGTCACCATCATAATCATTATTACTATCATCATCATCATCATCGTAATCATCGTCGTCACCATCAGCAGCATCAACAGCAGCATCGTAATCATCATCGTAACCATCAGCATCATCAACATTACCTTCGTAATCATCATCGCCAACATTAGCATCATCAACAACATCATCGTAATCATCATCGTCATCATCATCAACAATCAACATTACCATTTTCATCGTAATCATCGTCGTAACCATCAGCCTCATCAACATTACCATCGTAATCATCATCTTCACTATCAGCATCATCAACATTGCCATCGAAATCATCATCATAACCAGCATCAGCATCATTATCATCATCGTAATCATCATTGTCACCGTCATCTTCATCGTAATCATCGTCGTCACAATCAGCATCATAAACAGCACTATCGTTATCATCGTCGTCACCATCATCATCATCAACATTATCATCGTAATCATCATAATCATTACCATCATCATCATTACCATCAGCATCATCATTGTCAACATCATAATCATTATTACTATCATCATTATCATCGTAATCATCGTCGTCACCATCATCAACATTACCATCGTAATCATCATCGTCACCATCAGCATTATCATCATTACCATCGTAATCATCGTCGTCACCATCAGCATCATCAACATTACCATCGTAATCATCGTCGTCACCATCAGCAGCATCAACATTACCATCGTAATCATCATCGTCACCATCAGCATCATCAACATTACCATCGTAATCATCATCATAACCAGCATCATCATCTTTATCATCATCGTAATCATCATTGTTACCATCATCTTCATCGTCGTCACAATCAGCATAATAAACAGCACCATCGTTATCAGCATCGTCACCATCAGCATCATTAACATTACCATCGTAATCATCATCATCATCATCATTACATCATAATCATTGCCATCATCATCATTACCATCAGCATCATCATTGTCACCATCATAGTCATTATTACCATCGTCATCATCATCGTAATCATCGTCGTCACCATCATCAACATTACCATCGTAATCATCATCGTCAACATCAGCATCATCATCATCATTACCATCGTAATCATCGTCGTCACCATCAGCATCATCAACATTACCATCGTAATCATCGTCGTCACCATAATAATCATCATAACCATCGTAATCATCGTCGTCACCATCAGCATCAGCATCATTACCATCGAAATCATCGTCGTCACCATCAGCATCATCATCATTACCATCGTTGTCACCATCAGCATCATCAACAGCACCATCGTAATCATCATCTTCACCATCAGCATCATCAACATTACCATCGTAATCATCAGTGTCACCATCAGCATCATCATCATCATCATAATCGTCATAGCCATCATCATCATCATCACCATCATCAACATCATCGTAATCATCGTCGTCGCCATCAGCATCATCATCATTACCATCGTAATCATCATTGTCACCATCAACATCATCAACATTATCTTCGTAATCATCGTCGTCACCATCAGCATCATCAGTATCTTCATCGTCACCAGCAGCATCATCAACATTACCATCGTTATCAGCATCATAACCACCAGCATCATCATTATCATCATCGTAATCATCATTGTCACCATCAGCATCATCAACATTACCATCGTAATCATCATCAAGATCATCAAGATTACCATCGTAATGATCGTCGTTACCATCAGCATCATCACCATTACCATCGTAATCATCATCATAAACACCAGCATCATCATTATCATCACCATCGTAATGATCGTAGTTACCATCAGCATCATCAATATTACCATCGTAATCAGCATCAGCATAATCAACATTACCATCGTTATCATCATCGTCATCATCAACATCATCAACATCATCAACATTACCATCGTAATCATCATCGTCACCATCAGCATCATCAACATTACCATCCTAATCATCGTCGCCACCATCAGCATCATCATCATTACCATCATAATCATCATCGTCACCATCAGCATCATCAACATTACCATCTTAATCATCATAACCACCAGCATCATCATTATCATCATTGTCACCATCAGCAGCATCATCATCAACATCAGCAGCAGCAACAACAGCAGCAGCAGCATTATCATTATAATGATTTATATCTTAATTGTTATAATTACTGGTTATAATCATTTTTTTCTTTTTTCCAGCGATTTAATCGATCCACCTTGCGACAACTGTCGGTGTACAGCTTCACCTTTGTATGTATCAGCTGTGTACGTCGTCGATGAGGCTTCGAACCAGTATGGAATCGCCTCCTTTGCCATTGGAACATTATGTTATAGTCTATCTGTATAACAGTGTATAACATATAATGATACTTCAGACCAGTATGGACTTACTCATTATTACACTTGGCTTAGTGTAAAAGTGTAAGTGTATACTTATGTATGACATATACTGAGACTAGGACATTGTGTAATGTTTAGCCTAATTGTTGATCAATATATATCATAAAATGAGACATTATACCAGTATTGAATTACCTTTTTGACATTTTGTAATAGTCTAAGTGCATAATCATGTAAGACATATACTGAGACATAAAACCAGTATTGATTAACCTTTTATTACACTATGACATTGCGTAAATGTCTAATTGTATAACCATCTAAAACATATAATGAGACAGAACACCAGTATGGAAACGCCCTTTTTATCACTGGGAAAATGTGTAAAATTTTAATGTAAAACCATGTAAAACAAATAACGAGACACACCACCAGTATGGAATTAAGAAATAAACTATCAAACACCGTGGTTTATTGGCGAATAAACAATGGTTTGGAGTTCTGTTGCGCAGGAATTAACCACGATGGCCGTAGGCCTGAGTGGTTAATAAGAACGCATCAGAACGACAAACCATTGTTTATTCGCCAATAAACCACGGTGTTTGATTGTTCATTTCGATTCTAACATGAATCCTTAACAAAGGGAAATAAATGCACTATTTAGCAAACCAGTAACCCACCAGTTTTACTTCCCTTAGAATGCGAGGACATGTGTGCCGTTCCATCAAGTGTGACTACCCACTGCATCATACGCATAACTGCAGAAAAAACGACAAAGAGGGGTAGACTCAGCAACAAGACAATGTAATTTTATTTAATTAATTATTTAGTTTTCATTGTCAAGTGTAGCTGTAATAAACATATGTTTACATAACTATATATTTATTTCTAAACGGGTTGAGGCCCGAAAAGGAATATTACCAAACGGGTTCTTGATATTCATGTATGTTTCACACGCGATTTCATCAACACTCTTCTGAAATAAGTATCATTCACCATGTGTGTATTGATTCCTGGTAAATTATAGCTGAAATACACAGATTTTTACTTTTCCGATATTTTTATTATAAAACGAGTCCCAAAAAGTGGTATTACAAAACGGGTTCTTGATTTTCAAGTATGTACTATGCAATTTTTTCTTACTAACGTTCTTAAATAAGACTTTTTAACATTTGTACATATGTTTCTTGTAATTTTAAGTTGAACATTTCAGTTTTATCGACATTTGAAATTTATATTACAAAACGGGTTGATTCTGAAAATGTGGTATTAACAAACGGGTCCTTGATATTGATGTATGTATTGAGCAATGTTTCTGACTTAACCTTCTGAAATAAGACCTTATTCATATTTGCACATAAGTTTCTTTTAATATTAGGTTGAAATATATAGCTTAATTCAACTTTAAGCATTTTATTACAAAACGGGTTGCTACAGAGCACAGAACCAACTCTGTTAAAAGATCAGTGGTCTGGAATGAACAATGAAATATGGCATGTTTCTTTTAATGAGAATGTTGAGCTTTAAGTTCACTGTGTTAGTACAATACATTGATATGTTCATTGTGTTAGAACACTACATTGATATGTTCACTGTGTTAGTACACTACATTGATATGTTCACTGTGTTAGTACACTACATTGATATGTTACTGTGTTAGTACAATACAAAAATATGTTCACTGTGATAGTACATTGATATGTTCACAAGTTACCAAGTCGAAAAGCCCATTTTGTGATAGCAATTAAGATGTTATCTCGACCTTACGGTTCATTCCCGATTGCCCCACATTTTGATTTTTGGGCTAACAGTAAGAAATAAAAGCATTTTTAGGTGAAAATACCGAAGTTTGTGCAAACACTAAAGAAACCGCAGTCGGAAAAAACATGAAATAAATATTGTGAAAACAGTCAAATAATTGTGCATAGATAGATAAATAATGGAATAGGCAAAATAACAGAACTGTATTCTCACCTTTCCCTTACCGCTTTTTATCACTCCGCACTAAGGGTAAATAGGAAAATCAAAATGTGGGACAATCGAGAAGACACCGACCTTACATCTTAAAACACGACTTCTGTTTTAGTTTTGTCGAGTTTCCCTACTTTGAGAAAATAATGTAAATTTACAATGATCAATACTATATAACTTTAAGTCAGCAAATACTGTTTTCAAAGCAGACGAGTCTTAAGTAAAATATTTTCTTTTAACTCTTTCCCTTATATGGACGACTTTACTACGTATACAAAACATCTGAAGCAGACAACATTGAAACACATATAGGTAAAGTATGGAACTGTTCAATAATTTAAGAACTATTATTGAAAATTTGGATACTTTTCAATAAATGAAAGTATTATTATTCAGTAGAGTTAAACAAAATGTTGCAAAAGAAAAAGAATGCTCAGTAGATAAATGTCTTGCCACAATGTTTTGAAAAGCCGTCTGCTGTGTATGCATACACTACGTTTGCTAATGGGAAAAGGAAATTACACATGTAAGCATATTACAATTTAACGCCAATATATATACTCTGGTAAGTACCGGATCGTCCTCGGAGACAGGCTCCATCTATGAACTATTCCTCATGTCAGCATATCAGGTTATAATTGAACGCCAGTATATATTCTCTGGTAAGTACCGGTAAATACCGGATCATTCCCGAAGACAGGCTTTATCTATGAACCATTCCTCATATGTCGTCACCATCAGCAGCATCAACATTACCATCGTAATCATCATCGTCACCATCAGCATCATCAACATTACCATCGTAATCATCATCATAACCAGCATCATCATCTTTATCATCATCGTAATCATCATTGTTACCATCATCTTCATCGTCGTCACAATCAGCATAATAAACAGCACCATCGTTATCAGCATCGTCACCATCAGCATCATTAACATTACCATCGTAATCATCATCATCATCATCATTACATCATAATCATTGCCATCATCATCATTACCATCAGCATCATCATTGTCACCATCATAGTCATTATTACCATCGTCATCATCATCGTAATCATCGTCGTCACCATCATCAACATTACCATCGTAATCATCATCGTCAACATCAGCATCATCATCATCATTACCATCGTAATCATCGTCGTCACCATCAGCATCATCAACATTACCATCGTAATCATCGTCGTCACCATAATAATCATCATAACCATCGTAATCATCGTCGTCACCATCAGCATCAGCATCATTACCATCGAAATCATCGTCGTCACCATCAGCATCATCATCATTACCATCGTTGTCACCATCAGCATCATCAACAGCACCATCGTAATCATCATCTTCACCATCAGCATCATCAACATTACCATCGTAATCATCAGTGTCACCATCAGCATCATCATCATCATCATAATCGTCATAGCCATCATCATCATCATCACCATCATCAACATCATCGTAATCATCGTCGTCGCCATCAGCATCATCATCATTACCATCGTAATCATCATTGTCACCATCAACATCATCAACATTATCTTCGTAATCATCGTCGTCACCATCAGCATCATCAGTATCTTCATCGTCACCAGCAGCATCATCAACATTACCATCGTTATCAGCATCATAACCACCAGCATCATCATTATCATCATCGTAATCATCATTGTCACCATCAGCATCATCAACATTACCATCGTAATCATCATCAAGATCATCAAGATTACCATCGTAATGATCGTCGTTACCATCAGCATCATCACCATTACCATCGTAATCATCATCATAAACACCAGCATCATCATTATCATCACCATCGTAATGATCGTAGTTACCATCAGCATCATCAATATTACCATCGTAATCAGCATCAGCATAATCAACATTACCATCGTTATCATCATCGTCATCATCAACATCATCAACATCATCAACATTACCATCGTAATCATCATCGTCACCATCAGCATCATCAACATTACCATCCTAATCATCGTCGCCACCATCAGCATCATCATCATTACCATCATAATCATCATCGTCACCATCAGCATCATCAACATTACCATCTTAATCATCATAACCACCAGCATCATCATTATCATCATTGTCACCATCAGCAGCATCATCATCAACATCAGCAGCAGCAACAACAGCAGCAGCAGCATTATCATTATAATGATTTATATCTTAATTGTTATAATTACTGGTTATAATCATTTTTTTCTTTTTTCCAGCGATTTAATCGATCCACCTTGCGACAACTGTCGGTGTACAGCTTCACCTTTGTATGTATCAGCTGTGTACGTCGTCGATGAGGCTTCGAACCAGTATGGAATCGCCTCCTTTGCCATTGGAACATTATGTTATAGTCTATCTGTATAACAGTGTATAACATATAATGATACTTCAGACCAGTATGGACTTACTCATTATTACACTTGGCTTAGTGTAAAAGTGTAAGTGTATACTTATGTATGACATATACTGAGACTAGGACATTGTGTAATGTTTAGCCTAATTGTTGATCAATATATATCATAAAATGAGACATTATACCAGTATTGAATTACCTTTTTGACATTTTGTAATAGTCTAAGTGCATAATCATGTAAGACATATACTGAGACATAAAACCAGTATTGATTAACCTTTTATTACACTATGACATTGCGTAAATGTCTAATTGTATAACCATCTAAAACATATAATGAGACAGAACACCAGTATGGAAACGCCCTTTTTATCACTGGGAAAATGTGTAAAATTTTAATGTAAAACCATGTAAAACAAATAACGAGACACACCACCAGTATGGAATTAAGAAATAAACTATCAAACACCGTGGTTTATTGGCGAATAAACAATGGTTTGGAGTTCTGTTGCGCAGGAATTAACCACGATGGCCGTAGGCCTGAGTGGTTAATAAGAACGCATCAGAACGACAAACCATTGTTTATTCGCCAATAAACCACGGTGTTTGATTGTTCATTTCGATTCTAACATGAATCCTTAACAAAGGGAAATAAATGCACTATTTAGCAAACCAGTAACCCACCAGTTTTACTTCCCTTAGAATGCGAGGACATGTGTGCCGTTCCATCAAGTGTGACTACCCACTGCATCATACGCATAACTGCAGAAAAAACGACAAAGAGGGGTAGACTCAGCAACAAGACAATGTAATTTTATTTAATTAATTATTTAGTTTTCATTGTCAAGTGTAGCTGTAATAAACATATGTTTACATAACTATATATTTATTTCTAAACGGGTTGAGGCCCGAAAAGGAATATTACCAAACGGGTTCTTGATATTCATGTATGTTTCACACGCGATTTCATCAACACTCTTCTGAAATAAGTATCATTCACCATGTGTGTATTGATTCCTGGTAAATTATAGCTGAAATACACAGATTTTTACTTTTCCGATATTTTTATTATAAAACGAGTCCCAAAAAGTGGTATTACAAAACGGGTTCTTGATTTTCAAGTATGTACTATGCAATTTTTTCTTACTAACGTTCTTAAATAAGACTTTTTAACATTTGTACATATGTTTCTTGTAATTTTAAGTTGAACATTTCAGTTTTATCGACATTTGAAATTTATATTACAAAACGGGTTGATTCTGAAAATGTGGTATTAACAAACGGGTCCTTGATATTGATGTATGTATTGAGCAATGTTTCTGACTTAACCTTCTGAAATAAGACCTTATTCATATTTGCACATAAGTTTCTTTTAATATTAGGTTGAAATATATAGCTTAATTCAACTTTAAGCATTTTATTACAAAACGGGTTGCTACAGAGCACAGAACCAACTCTGTTAAACGATCAGTGGTCTGGAATGAACAATGAAATATGGCATGTTTCTTTTAATGAGAATGTTGAGCTTTAAGTTCACTGTGTTAGTACAATACATTGATATGTTCATTGTGTTAGAACACTACATTGATATGTTCACTGTGTTAGTACACTACATTGATATGTTCACTGTGTTAGTACACTACATTGATATGTTACTGTGTTAGTACAATACAAAAATATGTTCACTGTGATAGTACATTGATATGTTCACAAGTTACCAAGTCGAAAAGCCCATTTTGTGATAGCAATTAAGATGTTATCTCGACCTTACGGTTCATTCCCGATTGCCCCACATTTTGATTTTTGGGCTAACAGTAAGAAATAAAAGCATTTTTAGGTGAAAATACCGAAGTTTGTGCAAACACTAAAGAAACCGCAGTCGGAAAAAACATGAAATAAATATTGTGAAAACAGTCAAATAATTGTGCATAGATAGATAAATAATGGAATAGGCAAAATAACAGAACTGTATTCTCACCTTTCCCTTACCGCTTTTTATCACTCCGCACTAAGGGTAAATAGGAAAATCAAAATGTGGGACAATCGAGAAGACACCGACCTTACATCTTAAAACACGACTTCTGTTTTAGTTTTGTCGAGTTTCCCTACTTTGAGAAAATAATGTAAATTTACAATGATCAATACTATATAACTTTAAGTCAGCAAATACTGTTTTCAAAGCAGACGAGTCTTAAGTAAAATATTTTCTTTTAACTCTTTCCCTTATATGGACGACTTTACTACGTATACAAAACATCTGAAGCAGACAACATTGAAACACATATAGGTAAAGTATGGAACTGTTCAATAATTTAAGAACTATTATTGAAAATTTGGATACTTTTCAATAAATGAAAGTATTATTATTCAGTAGAGTTAAACAAAATGTTGCAAAAGAAAAAGAATGCTCAGTAGATAAATGTCTTGCCACAATGTTTTGAAAAGCCGTCTGCTGTGTATGCATACACTACGTTTGCTAATGGGAAAAGGAAATTACACATGTAAGCATATTACAATTTAACGCCAATATATATACTCTGGTAAGTACCGGATCGTCCTCGGAGACAGGCTCCATCTATGAACTATTCCTCATGTCAGCATATCAGGTTATAATTGAACGCCAGTATATATTCTCTGGTAAGTACCGGTAAATACCGGATCATTCCCGAAGACAGGCTTTATCTATGAACCATTCCTCATATGTCGTCACCATCAGCAGCATCAACATTACCATCGTAATCATCATCGTCACCATCAGCATCATCAACATTACCATCGTAATCATCATCATAACCAGCATCATCATCTTTATCATCATCGTAATCATCATTGTTACCATCATCTTCATCGTCGTCACAATCAGCATAATAAACAGCACCATCGTTATCAGCATCGTCACCATCAGCATCATTAACATTACCATCGTAATCATCATCATCATCATCATTACATCATAATCATTGCCATCATCATCATTACCATCAGCATCATCATTGTCACCATCATAGTCATTATTACCATCGTCATCATCATCGTAATCATCGTCGTCACCATCATCAACATTACCATCGTAATCATCATCGTCAACATCAGCATCATCATCATCATTACCATCGTAATCATCGTCGTCACCATCAGCATCATCAACATTACCATCGTAATCATCGTCGTCACCATAATAATCATCATAACCATCGTAATCATCGTCGTCACCATCAGCATCAGCATCATTACCATCGAAATCATCGTCGTCACCATCAGCATCATCATCATTACCATCGTTGTCACCATCAGCATCATCAACAGCACCATCGTAATCATCATCTTCACCATCAGCATCATCAACATTACCATCGTAATCATCAGTGTCACCATCAGCATCATCATCATCATCATAATCGTCATAGCCATCATCATCATCATCACCATCATCAACATCATCGTAATCATCGTCGTCGCCATCAGCATCATCATCATTACCATCGTAATCATCATTGTCACCATCAACATCATCAACATTATCTTCGTAATCATCGTCGTCACCATCAGCATCATCAGTATCTTCATCGTCACCAGCAGCATCATCAACATTACCATCGTTATCAGCATCATAACCACCAGCATCATCATTATCATCATCGTAATCATCATTGTCACCATCAGCATCATCAACATTACCATCGTAATCATCATCAAGATCATCAAGATTACCATCGTAATGATCGTCGTTACCATCAGCAGCATCACCATTACCATCGTAATCATCATCATAAACACCAGCATCATCATTATCATCACCATCGTAATGATCGTAGTTACCATCAGCATCATCAATATTACCATCGTAATCAGCATCAGCATAATCAACATTACCATCGTTATCATCATCGTCATCATCAACATCATCAACATCATCAACATTACCATCGTAATCATCATCGTCACCATCAGCATCATCAACATTACCATCCTAATCATCGTCGCCACCATCAGCATCATCATCATTACCATCATAATCATCATCGTCACCATCAGCATCATCAACATTACCATCTTAATCATCATAACCACCAGCATCATCATTATCATCATTGTCACCATCAGCAGCATCATCATCAACATCAGCAGCAGCAACAACAGCAGCAGCAGCATTATCATTATAATGATTTATATCTTAATTGTTATAATTACTGGTTATAATCATTTTTTTCTTTTTTCCAGCGATTTAATCGATCCACCTTGCGACAACTGTCGGTGTACAGCTTCACCTTTGTATGTATCAGCTGTGTACGTCGTCGATGAGGCTTCGAACCAGTATGGAATCGCCTCCTTTGCCATTGGAACATTATGTTATAGTCTATCTGTATAACAGTGTATAACATATAATGATACTTCAGACCAGTATGGACTTACTCATTATTACACTTGGCTTAGTGTAAAAGTGTAAGTGTATACTTATGTATGACATATACTGAGACTAGGACATTGTGTAATGTTTAGCCTAATTGTTGATCAATATATATCATAAAATGAGACATTATACCAGTATTGAATTACCTTTTTGACATTTTGTAATAGTCTAAGTGCATAATCATGTAAGACATATACTGAGACATAAAACCAGTATTGATTAACCTTTTATTACACTATGACATTGCGTAAATGTCTAATTGTATAACCATCTAAAACATATAATGAGACAGAACACCAGTATGGAAACGCCCTTTTTATCACTGGGAAAATGTGTAAAATTTTAATGTAAAACCATGTAAAACAAATAACGAGACACACCACCAGTATGGAATTAAGAAATAAACTATCAAACACCGTGGTTTATTGGCGAATAAACAATGGTTTGGAGTTCTGTTGCGCAGGAATTAACCACGATGGCCGTAGGCCTGAGTGGTTAATAAGAACGCATCAGAACGACAAACCATTGTTTATTCGCCAATAAACCACGGTGTTTGATTGTTCATTTCGATTCTAACATGAATCCTTAACAAAGGGAAATAAATGCACTATTTAGCAAACCAGTAACCCACCAGTTTTACTTCCCTTAGAATGCGAGGACATGTGTGCCGTTCCATCAAGTGTGACTACCCACTGCATCATACGCATAACTGCAGAAAAAACGACAAAGAGGGGTAGACTCAGCAACAAGACAATGTAATTTTATTTAATTAATTATTTAGTTTTCATTGTCAAGTGTAGCTGTAATAAAACATATGTTTACATAACTATATATTTATTTCTAAACGGGTTGAGGCCCCGAAAAGGAATATTACCAAACGGGTTCTTGATATTCATGTATGTTTCACACGCGATTTCATCAACACTCTTCTGAAATAAGTATCATTCACCATGTGTGTATTGATTCCTGGTAAATTATAGCTGAAATACACAGATTTTTTACTTTTCCGATATTTTTATTATAAAACGAGTCCCAAAAAGTGGTATTACAAAACGGGTTCTTGATTTTCAAGTATGTACTATGCAATTTTTTCTTACTAACGTTCTTAAATAAGACTTTTTAACATTTGTACATATGTTTCTTGTAATTTTAAGTTGAACATTTCAGTTTTATCGACATTTGAAATTTATATTACAAAACGGGTTGATTCTGAAAATGTGGTATTAACAAACGGGTCCTTGATATTGATGTATGTATTGAGCAATGTTTCTGACTTAACCTTCTGAAATAAGACCTTATTCATATTTGCACATAAGTTTCTTTTAATATTAGGTTGAAATATATAGCTTAATTCAACTTTAAGCATTTTATTACAAAACGGGTTGCTACAGAGCACAGAACCAACTCTGTTAAAAGATCAGTGGTCTGGAATGAACAATGAAATATGGCATGTTTCTTTTAATGAGAATGTTGAGCTTTAAGTCACTGTGTTAGTACATAATGATATGTCAGTGAACATATCATATGTACTACATTGATATGTTCACTGTGTTAGTACACTACATTGATATGTTCACTGTGTTAGTACACTACATTGATATGTTACTGTGTTAGTACAATACAAAAATATGTTCACTGTGATAGTACATTGATATGTTCACAAGTTACCAAGTCGAAAAGCCCATTTTGTGATAGCAATTAAGATGTTATCTCGACCTTACGGTTCATTCCCGATTGCCCCACATTTTGATTTTTGGGCTAACAGTAAGAAATAAAAGCATTTTTAGGTGAAAATACCGAAGTTTGTGCAAACACTAAAGAAACCGCAGTCGGAAAAAACATGAAATAAATATTGTGAAAACAGTCAAATAATTGTGCATAGATAGATAAATAATGGAATAGGCAAAATAACAGAACTGTATTCTCACCTTTCCCTTACCGCTTTTTATCACTCCGCACTAAGGGTAAATAGGAAAATCAAAATGTGGGACAATCGAGAAGACACCGACCTTACATCTTAAAACACGACTTCTGTTTTAGTTTTGTCGAGTTTCCCTACTTTGAGAAAATAATGTAAATTTACAATGATCAATACTATATAACTTTAAGTCAGCAAATACTGTTTTCAAAGCAGACGAGTCTTAAGTAAAATATTTTCTTTTAACTCTTTCCCTTATATGGACGACTTTACTACGTATACAAAACATCTGAAGCAGACAACATTGAAACACATATAGGTAAAGTATGGAACTGTTCAATAATTTAAGAACTATTATTGAAAATTTGGATACTTTTCAATAAATGAAAGTATTATTATTCAGTAGAGTTAAACAAAATGTTGCAAAAGAAAAAGAATGCTCAGTAGATAAATGTCTTGCCACAATGTTTTGAAAAGCCGTCTGCTGTGTATGCATACACTACGTTTGCTAATGGGAAAAGGAAATTACACATGTAAGCATATTACAATTTAACGCCAATATATATACTCTGGTAAGTACCGGATCGTCCTCGGAGACAGGCTCCATCTATGAACTATTCCTCATGTCAGCATATCAGGTTATAATTGAACGCCAGTATATATTCTCTGGTAAGTACCGGTAAATACCGGATCATTCCCGAAGACAGGCTTTATCTATGAACCATTCCTCATATGTCGTCACCATCAGCAGCATCAACATTACCATCGTAATCATCATCGTCACCATCAGCATCATCAACATTACCATCGTAATCATCATCATAACCAGCATCATCATCTTTATCATCATCGTAATCATCATTGTTACCATCATCTTCATCGTCGTCACAATCAGCATAATAAACAGCACCATCGTTATCAGCATCGTCACCATCAGCATCATTAACATTACCATCGTAATCATCATCATCATCATCATCATTACATCATAATCATTGCCATCATCATCATTACCATCAGCATCATCATTGTCACCATCATAGTCATTATTACCATCGTCATCATCATCGTAATCATCGTCGTCACCATCATCAACATTACCATCGTAATCATCATCGTCAACATCAGCATCATCATCATCATTACCATCGTAATCATCGTCGTCACCATCAGCATCATCAACATTACCATCGTAATCATCGTCGTCACCATAATAATCATCATAACCATCGTAATCATCGTCGTCACCATCAGCATCAGCATCATTACCATCGAAATCATCGTCGTCACCATCAGCATCATCATCATTACCATCGTTGTCACCATCAGCATCATCAACAGCACCATCGTAATCATCATCTTCACCATCAGCATCATCAACATTACCATCGTAATCATCAGTGTCACCATCAGCATCATCATCATCATCATAATCGTCATAGCCATCATCATCATCATCACCATCATCAACATCATCGTAATCATCGTCGTCGCCATCAGCATCATCATCATTACCATCGTAATCATCATTGTCACCATCAACATCATCAACATTATCTTCGTAATCATCGTCGTCACCATCAGCATCATCAGTATCTTCATCGTCACCAGCAGCATCATCAACATTACCATCGTTATCAGCATCATAACCACCAGCATCATCATTATCATCATCGTAATCATCATTGTCACCATCAGCATCATCAACATTACCATCGTAATCATCATCAAGATCATCAAGATTACCATCGTAATGATCGTCGTTACCATCAGCAGCATCACCATTACCATCGTAATCATCATCATAAACACCAGCATCATCATTATCATCACCATCGTAATGATCGTAGTTACCATCAGCATCATCAATATTACCATCGTAATCAGCATCAGCATAATCAACATTACCATCGTTATCATCATCGTCATCATCAACATCATCAACATCATCAACATTACCATCGTAATCATCATCGTCACCATCAGCATCATCAACATTACCATCCTAATCATCGTCGCCACCATCAGCATCATCATCATTACCATCATAATCATCATCGTCACCATCAGCATCATCAACATTACCATCTTAATCATCATAACCACCAGCATCATCATTATCATCATTGTCACCATCAGCAGCATCATCATCAACATCAGCAGCAGCAACAACAGCAGCAGCAGCATTATCATTATAATGATTTATATCTTAATTGTTATAATTACTGGTTATAATCATTTTTTTATTTTTTCCAGCGATTTAATCGATCCATCTTGCGACAACTGTCGGTGTACAGCTTCACCTTTGTATGTATCAGCTGTGTACGTCGTCGATGAGGCTTCGAACCAGTATGGAATCGCCTCCTTTGCCATTGGAACATTATGTTATAGTCTATCTGTATAACAGTGTATAACATATAATGATACTTCAGACCAGTATGGACTTACTCATTATTACACTTGGCTTAGTGTAAAAGTGTAAGTGTATACTTATGTATGACATATACTGAGACTAGGACATTGTGTAATGTTTAGCCTAATTGTTGATCAATATATATCATAAAATGAGACATTATACCAGTATTGAATTACCTTTTTGACATTTTGTAATAGTCTAAGTGCATAATCATGTAAGACATATACTGAGACATAAAACCAGTATTGATTAACCTTTTATTACACTATGACATTGCGTAAATGTCTAATTGTATAACCATCTAAAACATATAATGAGACAGAACACCAGTATGGAAACGCCCTTTTTATCACTGGGAAAATGTGTAAAATTTTAATGTAAAACCATGTAAAACAAATAACGAGACACACCACCAGTATGGAATTAAGAAATAAACTATCAAACACCGTGGTTTATTGGCGAATAAACAATGGTTTGGAGTTCTGTTGCGCAGGAATTAACCACGATAGCCGTAGGCCTGAGTGGTTAATAAGAACGCATCAGAACGACAAACCATTGTTTATTCGCCAATAAACCACGGTGTTTGATTGTCCATTTCGATTCTAACATGAATCCTTAACAAAGGGAAATAAATGCACTATTTAGCAAACCAGTAACCCACCAGTTTTACTTCCCTTAGAATGCGAGGACATGTGTGCCGTTCCATCAAGTGTGACTACCCACTGCATCATACGCATAACTGCAGAAAAAACGACAAAGAGGGGTAGACTCAGCAACAAGACAATGTAATTTTATTTAATTAATTATTTAGTTTTCATTGTCAAGTGTAGCTGTAATAAACATATGTTTACATAACTATATATTTATTTCTAAACGGGTTGAGGCCCGAAAAGGAATATTACCAAACGGGTTCTTGATATTCATGTATGTTTCACACGCGATTTCATCAACACTCTTCTGAAATAAGTATCATTCACCATGTGTGTATTGATTCCTGGTAAATTATAGCTGAAATACACAGATTTTTACTTTTCCGATATTTTTATTATAAAACGAGTCCCAAAAAGTGGTATTACAAAACGGGTTCTTGATTTTCAAGTATGTACTATGCAATTTTTTCTTACTAACGTTCTTAAATAAGACTTTTTAACATTTGTACATATGTTTCTTGTAATTTTAAGTTGAACATTTCAGTTTTATCGACATTTGAAATTTATATTACAAAACGGGTTGATTCTGAAAATGTGGTATTAACAAACGGGTCCTTGATATTGATGTATGTATTGAGCAATGTTTCTGACTTAACCTTCTGAAATAAGACCTTATTCATATTTGCACATAAGTTTCTTTTAATATTAGGTTGAAATATATAGCTTAATTCAACTTTAAGCATTTTATTACAAAACGGGTTGCTACAGAGCACAGAACCAACTCTGTTAAAAGATCAGTGGTCTGGAATGAACAATGAAATATGGCATGTTTCTTTTAATGAGAATGTTGAGCTTTAAGTTCACTGTGTTAGTACAATACATTGATATGTTCATTGTGTTAGAACACTACATTGATATGTTCACTGTGTTAGTACACTACATTGATATGTTCACTGTGTTAGTACACTACATTGATATGTTACTGTGTTAGTACAATACAAAAATATGTTCACTGTGATAGTACATTGATATGTTCACAAGTTACCAAGTCGAAAAGCCCATTTTGTGATAGCAATTAAGATGTTATCTCGACCTTACGGTTCATTCCCGATTGCCCCACATTTTGATTTTTGGGCTAACAGTAAGAAATAAAAGCATTTTTAGGTGAAAATACCGAAGTTTGTGCAAACACTAAAGAAACCGCAGTCGGAAAAAACATGAAATAAATATTGTGAAAACAGTCAAATAATTGTGCATAGATAGATAAATAATGGAATAGGCAAAATAACAGAACTGTATTCTCACCTTTCCCTTACCGCTTTTTATCACTCCGCACTAAGGGTAAATAGGAAAATCAAAATGTGGGACAATCGAGAAGACACCGACCTTACATCTTAAAACACGACTTCTGTTTTAGTTTTGTCGAGTTTCCCTACTTTGAGAAAATAATGTAAATTTACAATGATCAATACTATATAACTTTAAGTCAGCAAATACTGTTTTCAAAGCAGACGAGTCTTAAGTAAAATATTTTCTTTTAACTCTTTCCCTTATATGGACGACTTTACTACGTATACAAAACATCTGAAGCAGACAACATTGAAACACATATAGGTAAAGTATGGAACTGTTCAATAATTTAAGAACTATTATTGAAAATTTGGATACTTTTCAATAAATGAAAGTATTATTATTCAGTAGAGTTAAACAAAATGTTGCAAAAGAAAAAGAATGCTCAGTAGATAAATGTCTTGCCACAATGTTTTGAAAAGCCGTCTGCTGTGTATGCATACACTACGTTTGCTAATGGGAAAAGGAAATTACACATGTAAGCATATTACAATTTAACGCCAATATATATACTCTGGTAAGTACCGGATCGTCCTCGGAGACAGGCTCCATCTATGAACTATTCCTCATGTCAGCATATCAGGTTATAATTGAACGCCAGTATATATTCTCTGGTAAGTACCGGTAAATACCGGATCATTCCCGAAGACAGGCTTTATCTATGAACCATTCCTCATATGTCGTGTATTAATACTGTTATAGCCGCCTAAACATATAGTAACCTCTTCCCACTGACAACCAACAGGCAACTTGCTACTGTGAAACAAGTTAGACCTGACCCGGGAAAAACAAAAAAGAATTAATGAGCTTGAAAAAAAAAAACTGAGTCAAAAAGAGTTTGACATAATAAGAGTAACATCAATGATAATGTGGTAACACAATTGACTCCTTTCTGAACATTGACATTTAAATATACATACAGACATGTACTTCCAATGCTATAACACCTAATTGTCATAGATTTCACAGTTTATATCTTATTTAGTGTAACTTTACCTTCCATCAAACTTGTTACCATCTGAATACATCTCTCTATTCCTTCTTTTCTAATCACGTTCTCTAGATCTAATGTTTCTCTTTCGATCAACTCATTTACATACTTTAAGGCGCTTGCTCAAGTACACCATCTGCATATGTTCACATGACCAACAACTGAATGGTCATTGTTAATAGGAATTAAGGATGGGTACAACATGATTTAGTTTCCAATGTATTGGTACTATGTCATTCATTGTTTCCAACATGCAAATAACTCAATTTATTTTCAGCATACACATTTTAGAAACATCATAGGAAAGACAGGATAAATTGTTTTTAACACTCATTTTGTCCTTTTCTCACTATGTATCCATTTCTGTACCATTGCGACATTTTCAGGCAAAGTAATTTGTCATAGTTTAAGACGTTCTAACTCACCTGCTGCAGATCTTTTTAAGCGGGTACGGCTTAAAAGGATATACTTGTTCTTTTTGTGTTTAATACTATAGAACTTCAGCTAGATCAACAAGATGTGGTATATGTTATGATCTTTTATAAATTCATTTAGTATTATATTCAAGGGGTAAACAGATAGACAGACAACACAAACTATATACTTTGTGTCAATGTCAATGCAGTTACTTTGAAATGTCAACGTAGTTACCTATATTTTGACAAAAGTTACAAGCTACTTATGAAAAGAAAACGTTTATGTCTATCCATGTGTCGTACACTTACAGGATAATATGGAGTTTGCATTGATAGTTTTATAATTAAATAATCATTTTATGAACGAAATGTCAATAGTGTTACCACATCTGTCAACGACGTTACCTGAAGATCAATAAAGTACCTTGCATGTTAATTGTCTTTCCAATATTATGACATGGACTTATAAAATGTTTTTTCTGGTTAAGTGTCTGGTCAACAAACTATAAAATATGACTGAACCCATTTCAAATTGACAATTCTTAATCAATGGGTCAATACAGTTACCCTGTCTGTCAATCGTGTTATATATTTCAATGTAACTACAATGACAGTTATTGCATTGACAATTTCAGGCATGTGTTTGATTTAAAATAATGTGTGCCATGGTTATGTCAAACATAAAGGTTTATTTCATATGTGTTATAAAATTAAAGCAATTAACGAAAACTTATACACAATTCTCTATGATAACATTTTCTAAATCGGTAACAACATTTGACTTACCTTACAAATACTATACAGAGTAAGAATGAATATATTGCAGAATTTCATTTGAAACGGTTTGGGCGGTAAAAATCATTATTACAAAATAGAGACAGGAAGTAGTAGAATTTAAATAACGTCTGAAGAGCTTCAAAAAGGCCAAGGAAATATTATATTGGTTCATTTTGTGTTATGGTAACAGCATTGACTGAAAATGAAGGTCTTACTGTCATGAAATTTATGTTAAATTGAAAAGATAATATATATATATATATATATATAACTGAATAGGTTCCTTTAAGGATTGTTGGTCAGAAGTAACAACTGTCCTAACTTATTTACCGTGAGCATACCAGTATATATTTTAATTTAAACAGCTATAGGGTGTACTTGGGACAAGAATATTTTAATAAAGGTAGCCTGTTAAATCAATAATTTCTGCTCTAGAATAATATACAAGCATACTGCGACGATGGTTCTCTCTTGTCTCTATTCTCACGACACCGCACGAATAATGAAACAAGCTATCGAGTTGTCGCGAGAACAGCGTCAAATTCACTTGAATATGTCTTCTCCTCGTGTAAAAGTACGGGAAACGGAAGTTGTAATGGCTATTTGAAGTGCTCTCTGGTTGGTCGGACATTATCTATAAACATATACGAGACAGTGCATGAAAAAAGGTACAAGTCGACTTTTCCAAACAATGTAGGTTGTTTGGAACAGCCTATATATCTAGTCCGCCGTATTAGAATCTACATTGCGGTTGCATTCTGGTAAGTAATTAGCATTAATTAATGGAATGAATAGTTTTAAATGCAAGAATGTTCTTAGAGAGATCAGCGTTTACAAAGTTTTACGCAATTATTTAGGATGAGTTCTTGTTTTATTTGGGTTTTACGTCGGTTTCAACATCAGTTCAGTTATATCACGGCGACAGTTCACATATTCATGATCCCTGGGTAAACAAACCAGTACAAGGGTAGGAAATGTGCCTTGCCCAAGTGCATTCCGCCGTTCGGTCGTGCCGCTACAGGGGATCAAACCCGGGACGCCCGGTTTCAAATCCACGACGTTGACCACTCGACCACGGCGGATTCATAATTAGAATGTTAAATTGAGTAACCATGGCAACACTTTTAGTTTAACGAAATGGACACATCAAACATAAAAGTTATTTTTTCGAACTTACAGGCTTAGCAAATTTCCATATTCTAGATCGGACTATCCGAAAGGCCATATTTAATTTGAACTGTTTACAAATTATGCAAATACACTGTTTTTGGTATTCCTCGTTCACGGGCTGAATATACGAGACAATAGAATGTACGTTGTGTGTAATATATACAAAATAAGTCAATGTATTTAATAGAATATAGTTTGTGTTCAAAAGAATATTTATAATTAGAAATGATATGGCACTTTTCTTTAAACGTTTCGAACACGCCTCGTACTTATTCTGCTTTCAAAGACCTTGAGTTTGAAATAATTTCGTCAAGCAGATTATATTGATTAATATCATGACCTCACCGTATACCGAGCGTATCGTATGTAAGTAAACCAACAAATAATATTATTGTAAGATTATTTCGGTGTGTGAAACGGGTCATGAATAATTCCTTTTAAACCAGAAAATGATTACTCATCTATTTAATTTAGTCCGAAATTAGGCCAAGAAAAGCATCAGTCATGAGATTTGTCAACTTAGTCCTACTGCAGGGTTTACATTTCCGTTGTCTAATTTCGTAAAATGCCGATTTGGTCTTGAACACAATCTGGGGATTAATCGAACAAAACCACTACATGTATTAATCGGCTTTCACCTGAATTGTCGGGGCGTCTATGAACTTCTAGAACAACCCCTTTAGAGTAAATCATAAAAAAACAAGTGAACCTTGTACATGCCAGTGTAAAAAAAGTTTAAACAAAAAAAAAGTCGTAGCTAATCATACTTATAGTATATTTCTCCGTCGCTTAGACACGTTTGTGTCTGTATTTCGATTAGTTTCAATTTGATTTGAGAAAGTTATAATCGGAAAATGCCAACGTTAACATCAAATAAACGTTGCATTATTCTAATAATTGCGTATGTGGAGGTGTTCTTGTATAGTGGACTTATGCTGGGTTGGGGCGAACTGATTTATGTGTTTAAACAGGAGGGAATATTTGCGGACAGATGTGATACAGGAGACAGGTAAGGATGAAAAATGAGCCATTGAACGAGTAAATATGCAAGTTGGCCTTTCTGAACAGTGTAGACTCAGATCATCTTGTCTATATTCTTAGTCTTATCAGAATATGCACAAGTTGACAGAATCATTTTACAAACTTGTGTAAGTAATATGTGAACATTGTATATCTTGATCAAACTTTGTGGATACCCAGGCGGCTGATCTGGATCTATACTGTCCCCATTAGTCACATATTTCCATTCACGAGCACATATATTCACCATTTGACAAACATATTTATGAGTAAAGTACACATGTATATGATTTGTTTATGATCCTCATCGTTCTCTATAGATTTACATTTTAGGGTTAACATTTTCAAAAGGAATGTCATGATCTAACTGCGAAAAGATCGAGGGCTTGGCATGAAACGGTTGTAGCTAAAATTCATATTTGTTTACGAAGGTAAATCACCTCACCATAAAGTCTTTATAAGCGTTAAATCATTTTTCTTGGTAAACAACGGACATTTGAACGAGCAATGGCACCTAAATTTGCATAGTTTACAAAGGGGTCAAAGTTGCCCCTAAACCAGGATTTTTAAAATAGGTTTTTAGTAACAACCGTTTCACGCCAAGCCCTCGAGATGCAGGTTGAATGTGATCGTCAATGGTTGTCGGACTCCGAATGTCAGAGTTCATGTGACATTGCTGAATTATAGTATCGTTTATATATGTAATACTCGACAACATTGGCCTGATACTGACGTCTGTGCATATGTATATTTATTATATTGTATATACACGAGTAGTTTATCGATGAAAATAGTTGGTGCAATTATTAAATACTGCATTACAAAGAAATAAAGAAAACAACTTTACATAGGTATATATGTAATCATTATTTTCACGTTCATTCTCAGTACTGTCATTGTATATGTTGTTGGGATTCGCTAGGTATCTCCTAGTGTAAGGAATTTCCGTCTGTCTGTGTGTGTGTGTGTGTGTGTGTGTTTGTGTGTCCAAATATTTGTAAAGCGACGCTCCACAGCCCAAACCGGCAAGTCGATTTAAATGAAACTTGGTGAACAGGTGCTATAGGGGCTTAGTGTGTGCGCGTTTAAGTTTCGTTGCTAAGGACCCACCCGTCAGCTAGCAAAAAAACGCTTTTAAAAACCCAAACCATTTTTCTATCTTCTCTTACAGTTTTGAATGTGCAGAGCTGAAACTACGGTTATAGATACTTCGAGATATTCAGAAAAAATGTTTCCGTTACGATTTTTGATTTAGGCTTTTGTTTCCAAATGGTAGCCTTTCAAAGATAGGGTATCTATTTTACCTAATAACAGAGTTATTGCCCTTTGTTACTTACGGATGGGTCCTTAGCAACGAAACACCCGTCGGTTTGGGCTGTTGAGCGTCGCTTTACAAACAGAAAAGCCTGACAATAAGAGATACCTAGCGAATCCCATTAACGTTTTGTTAATTGTACATCATTTCTTTTTATTTACTATAGGCAAATTTGCCTGAATGCAATGACATATATTGTATTGTATTGTATTGTATTGTATTGTATAAAAGTGGTATGTTCGTGATGTTGGTTCGTATATATGTGATTTGCTTTGTGGGAAAAACATATAAAAGGAAAAGCGATGCGCAGCGAATATTGTTCTAATTAGTTCATTTCTTAAAGATCTCCCACATACTGCACATCCGCCGCATACGACTCTGAAAACATTTTGTCAAAGTATGGAAACTCTCTTTAAATGAATATAGTGCTATTTATCAGAGTTGGAAACATTATGATAAAAGGAGAAATTGATCTTTAAGAGCACTTTCACATTTTGTCACAATATTTTAAAAATCGTGTGATGTAGTAGATGCGTGAAAATACCTCTGCAAGTGGGAAAGGGGTTAATTTACCGAGTATCTCAGCTGCAGCAGCATACAGTGTAGCAAAGGGAAAAACTGCTCAAAATGAACATGTTCATTTTTTGCCACAATGTGTTCAACCCTATTTAATTATTTGTACTTAACTTGCAGTTAATTCTGTAAAAGTTGTAAGATCAGACCTTTCTATACTACATGTTATGCCAGTTAATGAATTTGATTTACTCGCTTATCAAAAGCTATTGGTTAACGAGAAACATACATTACTTGTAACGATAAGTTCAGTTTTGATGTTGTACACTGCATCGTGTCTAAGTAGCTCACGGCGGTCATTTTGGAGTGCACTTGGGCAAGATTTACTTCCCCGCCTAGGGCTGGTTAGTCACCCAGGGAAACAGAATACATAATAACAACGGTGAACTGTTCTTAAAACGACAAAACATGCAAATAATAAACTGTTTTGTTTTCTAGGAACGTTACCAGTGCTACAGAACAGTCATGCGACGAGGCGGAAAACTTGTTTAATCTGTATTTTTGATTGACGACATCTGTTGGTACCATGCTTGTTTTACCCTTGGACATTTTTTCTCAAATCTAGGAACTAAAATTACCAGAATAATATTTACGTAAGTAAAGAAAGAGATGTATTCAAAAAAGAAAAAACGTAATTGTTCTATAGCTCTCACTTATTACCAGAGAAAAAAACGCAAGTATTTCTTTTAGCTAGGGACCTAATGGGAGACATCGGTCAGTTATCTCCCTTTAATACTCTCTACATCAAGCCAGGTCCTATCATTTGGTTTCCTCTGATTTTATCATTGGTTTCTTTGCACTGGATGGTGCACTTATAATTGCATTTTCTTGGCAAACTGTTATTAGATTGATTAGTAATTCCACATTTGTTTTCTTTAAACACTGCTTTGTAAAATTTCGGTTTTTAATCATCATTTATGATTAATGTGTACAGAGTAATTGCAATATCTCATTGCGAAATAGCGATAAAGACAAAGGATTCCAACTAAAGGGACGTACAAGGGAGATAATATAATTATCACTAATGTCCCTAATTGGTGTGTTGGTTTGCATGGTGGTGTACGCCGCTATCAATATTGTTTAGTTATATAAAGGCGTTTTATGGGTGAGTTGCCAGTGTAACAGGGACGGGTTATAGGTATAAATACCACTTCTACAGCCTTGTCGTAGAAGCCGGCTTTTATAGCGACGTTGGTAGAGTGGTTGACCTTTTCTTAAAGTTAAGCAACGTTCATCGCGGTTAGTACCTGGATGGGTGACCCGCGGTGGCTTAACGCCGGTTTAACCCGACACCAGCGATTCCAGCTATTACTACGATTTCAATGTCTTTGGAAGCTAAGGTCTAAACAATACGTATTTGTATTTAACCTAGTTGGTGGAAGATGTAGACATTATTGAAATGTTTGGGAACGTGTTAAATCTCATTTTAGCTTACTTTATCTAAAAATGAAGAAAAGTTAACTGCAAGTCTAAATTAAAGGTTAACATAATTATTTGAAACTATTTTACTTATATTCATATAGATAGTTTATCGGATTCAAAGTTCTCCTGCAACGTTCTTTGACTCTTTTATCCGTAGATCCAAATTATGCTTCGCATTGTAATATGACTATGCAATGTTCGCCAATAAGTTGGGTTACACTTTCATTGTGTTGTCAAATGATGCTCTATAGAACAATGTCAAATATAATTAAATAAAACAATTGCATGTGCAAAAATAATTATATCAAGAAATTGAGATAATCAGATAATACAAAGGCATTTATAAGACATATGGTTGTCAAAATCAAATCCCTTGGTGTTTTTCCTAATTATTACATTGATTTTTAATATATATGCGATAACAAATTTCTTGGACGAGTTTAATAAAAACTTTATGAAATTACAACGAATGTCAATTTCTTTTTATCACATGATGAAACACAAAAAGGAAATAGGTTTTTCGCAGTCAGAAAATAGTCCCAACATGTAATACTTAAAAGACTGTTAACTTATCTCACAAAAATATATTTGTATGACCGATGATGGTCCCTTTATCTCGTCCATTTATCGTGACGTTTGTGTTTACCGGAGACACGTTCTAAGGATGAATACACAAATAGTGATTCGGTCATGTTATATTACACGTCTCACATATAAAGAAATACGTAAAAGGTATATTACATCGGATACAAGAATTGTAATGTGATAAAAGTGTAGATCTAATATATTATTGCTCATCATATTTGCCTATTAAAATGGCCGACAAGGGAGATAACTATTGTATTACTTAGAGCTATGTTATAATCTTGATTATATTCTTGACTATTATAGAATGCCTTTAGTTTCTCTGATTATTTCTGAGTAAACTGGTCAATACGTAAAGATCATTCAACGTGTCATTCAACGTGTGCTAACCAGTTGCTTATTGTGGAAGACAGTGGTGCAGTGGTAGAGCATCTTTGCCTTTGGGATTTTACCACACAAACGGCGCGAGTTCTGGCTATGTCTTTATGGAGCAGACATCGAGCTTCATTGATATAAGCTTAACGCTTGTTTCGCAAAATACATATGTTTAGACTAATATGTTACTTAACTACACGACTTTTCTCTAACAGGTTTGGATGTTACCTTGGTTGTATCTTAATGGCATTCGCTGACAACGGTATGTCCATTTTTATTCTTAAAATTCTTTTAATTCGGCTTCTTTGACAGTTTTGTTCGAACAGTCCTTGTGAATTCTAACATAAGTAGAAAGTAGCCTGAATGCAAATTAGTATTCCGTTGCGCAATTGAAGTCCAAATACGTGTATGAAATGAAACACCAATGTTATCTAGAACCGCAGACGGACAGCTGAGTAAGGAATAACTGATACAACATACCTTTATCAAAATAATGAACGATTAAATAATAGCATTGAAAAGGATAGTCTGTTTTTTGTGTGTTCTGAAAACGCAGAACTAAACCTTCCAAACTACCGTCGATAAAGAAATATCTATAATTTGTTTTGTTTTCAGATCGACCCTGGATGATATATATTGGAGGAATTATTCTGATGGGATCGGGCTATGTGTATCCTGTAACCATTATTCAAGTGTGACTTCAGGCGCCATTTTTTAAACATCAGAAGCAATACAAATGAGCTACATACATTCGGAATGACGTCGTCATCATTGTATGGGGTTGTTTACCCTCGTCTATCGGCATAAAGCGGTTCCGAGTTAGCGGTTTTATTGGCTACTGGCTCGTTAATATTTTCGTAGTCTATAAATGTCAACAGAATATTGCATGAAAAGAGTTCATGGTAAACTTAAACTGGGTGGGCTTAAATTGTGTTGAAAGTCATAGACGCAGCTAAATATACACTGACTTTAATCTGATCGTATGAATTGTTAAGATACCTTGAACAGACTGCAAGTCTAGCCTGGACTGCTATATCTCTGTCAGTGCCAATGGTAATTTTGATGTTTTGGCAAACAATACAGATTTGAATGGGCCAACTCGTCTCGTTGTGGTCCAATACGTTAAGAACCATAATGTAGTTCGCATCTTTGTAGGCTTCGTGTGACTAAATTAGACCTGTATATTTTCAGATTGCTAAACTATTCCCGAGTAGATTTGCCGCAACTATCATTAGTTCTATAAGTGGTATGAAGATTTCGTCATGTGCTGTGCTGCTCGTCGTGAAGGTAAGTTATTCATTAACTCTTTCAGCGCCGAATTGTTTAGAGTAGACTCTTCCAGGTTTAAAATCGGGCGTCTCCATTTCTCATGTAATAAAAGTTTGGACTATTTTGATAACGAAAAGGCAAACGATGCTGATTTCAGGTGAGACAGCTCGTTACGAGCTGACTCACCTGAAACAGTATTGTTTGCAAAAACCTCGATATTGCCTTTGGCGCTGAAAGAGTTAACTCTAAAAGTTAGACAACGCCAATGTTTTCGGTTTAGCTCTATTCGTTTATAATTTACGATGGGTAATTCTGTCACAAACACATAATATATATAATTATTAAATAATCATTATGTCGCCGAAAGCGACTTTAGTCCTTTACCACATACATCAAATCTGCAGTAGACGACTTTGAAAACATTTAATCGAAGATATGGAAACTCGTTATAACTGACAGAACAATTAATGAGTAAAGTTGAAGACGTTGTGAACACATTTTTACCTTTATCACAATGTGTTCAAAGGCTGCAGCAAGTCCTGATTCATCCAAGAGATTACTGCATATGTGTTTAACCGAAACCGAGCCTTGCTTTTACGTGCCTTTGTAAATCAATTTGTGAGACGTTCCATGAGAAAACCAACATTGTGGACTCTGCGTAAAGTATCAATCCGGATCAGCCTAAGCATGCGGCGCAGGCTAATCCAGACAGACACTTTTCGCATCCTGTACCTCTATCCCCATTAGGCGGAATTTGTCGGCCCAGATTAGCATGCGCGGACTGCGCAGGCTAATTTTGGTCGATACATTACGCAGAGTTCATACTGTTTGCTATCTCGTGGTACGGCTAAACTGTACAGCACATCTACGAGTGTTTTTCATTAATGTACTCTTTGGGTTAAACGCATTTATGCGAACCCCTAAAAAGTGACAGAATAGTCAACCCAATGACGGTGGTCACTTAGTGGTTGTAGTAAGGTCGTTTACTTCGGATGACTTAGAATGCGTGTATATATTAGAAAGTGTTACCCAATAGTGTTTGATTGATAAGGGTTTAACGCCGTTTTCAACAATTTTTCAGTCATATCACTGCGACCAGTTCACCTATTCATGCGTTGTCTGGTTTTCCCACATCAGTACACCATACAACATACGTTCCAAGCAACTAGATGCTTTACCACATAGACTGTTAAACAGCCCATTGGTGACAGACGAATGACGCATGTCACAGTGAGTTTTGTCAAATGTCGGAAAGAATGTTAGCCGAGCTGGGATTCGAACTCACAACCCCTGGATTGACAGCCCGCGTCGCTACCGACTTATACTGAGCAACCGGTGCTCGGCATGTTATGCAAGAACAATGACTCGTGTGAATGTCTTTATGATGTGTGCACATTACACAAATGTTCTAAAGAACGATCTGTCTTATAGATATCTTAAATGTAGGTATGCACGCAATGGGGTTTTAAACATGAGCTGTCTATTTATTTCAGATAGCGTATGAGAATGGAATCAGTCGAAGACATTCATTTATGTTCCTGGCCGCTCTTACATTAATTCCCTTATGAGCACGTTGCTGCTGTTTCCAAAACTGTTTTACGATGAAGACGAAGTACATAAACTGACAGTGCAAAGTACTGATAACGCTGATGCAAACGTTGACGAATTAAAAGGCACGTCTACAACCCAAGCGGATGGGTTACAACTAACGAAGTACACACACGATACGATTATGGTACATACAACTCCCAAGTCAGTGATGTTAAGACCACTAGGAGAGGCAGCTAATACAATGCTATGGAAAATGAAGGAGATGCGAACCAAACTGATTCTCTTCCAACCTTAAGACTATTGTAAATTTTCTGTTTATATCGCACGTCTTTTGGATGTTTGTAACGCGACTGAGGATAATGTACTTCTTCGGTGAAATCAACCATTTCATAGAAAGGATATCCGTATTCGATGATGATAAAGGTACATGTATAAAAGGATGATTCATTGTTATTATAATCATAAGGAGAAATAGTTGTAGTAGAAGTGTAGTAGTAGGAGTAGTAGTATTAGTATAAATAGTACTAGTAGTAGTAGTAGTAGTAATAGTGGGAAGTACTATACGGTATTTTCCAAAATTCCAATCTCTCTCTCTCTGTATCTCTGTCGTCTGTCTCTGTCTTTGTCTCTGTCTCTGTCTCTAGCTCTCTGCCTCTGTCTCTGTCTGTCTGTCTGTCTGTCTGTATGTCTGTCTGTCTGTCTGTCTGTCTGTCTGTATGTCTGTCTGTCTGTCTGTGTTTACGAATGGGTATGTATTGGGTACTTTGCATGTACAATGGGTCCTTGTTGAGTATTTTTTGCTTGTTGGGTACCCTTTGTTTGGGTATACCAACTAACTTCTCAGGCAAAGTGTCCATTGCTTATTGAGTAAAAAAAACGTGTATATGTTTTACCCAACAAATATTGGACAATCATTTTGTCTATTAAAATGTCCATAACTGTCCAAGGTCCCGTAAAACATATTTTCTTAAACTGGTACCCTATCGTGAAATAGGCTAGAGAGTCGTTAGGGTACCAGTCTATCATATTTCGGAACGCTTCTATGCCATTCGCTTCAATACATTATTTTTGCACAACGACACTCGCGATTTTCTCTATCTCTCTCTCTTTCTCTCTCTCTCTCTCTCTTCTCTCTCTCTCTATATCTCTCTCTCTCTCTCTCTCTCTCTCTCTCTCTATCTCTATCTCTTTCTCTCTCTCTCTTTCTCTCTCTCTCTCTCTCGTTCTCTCTCTCTCTCCTCTCTCTTCTCTCTCTCTCTCTCTCTCTCTCTCTCTCTCTCTCTCTCTCATCTCTCTCTCTCTCTCTCTCTCTCTCTCTCTCTCTCTCTCTCTCTCTCTCTCTCTCTGTGGTTTGAGATAATAAAGGTTGTGTGATGTTCTGTTCTGTTCAGAAGTAGTAGTAGTAGTAGTAGTGAGAAGTAGTAGTAGTAGTAGTAGTAGTAGTAGTAGTAGTAGTAGTAGTAGTAGTAGTAGTAGTAGTAAGTAGTAAGTAGTATAGTAGTAGTAGTAGTAGTAGTAGTAGTAGTAGTAGTAGTAGTAGTAATAGGTTTAGTAGTAGTACTAGCATTACTCTTTCCGCTTAAATGAAAAAGAACGTTCAAATATATTTAGCTCAGGATGTCGCCCTATCGGTTTAGGTTGTGTGATGTTTTTCGCAGCTTTCAGCGATTTTCAGATATATCACTGCGATTTCTGGGTAAGTTATCCGTTTACATGGTTCATTTACTCGTTATTCATTGTATTATTCTCTTGGTAAAACAACGTTATAATCAAATACATGTATTTCGCTTTAAATCTTTCTTTCAGTCAGTGGTTACAGCGATGTTGTTTATTATACTATGGCAATAGGTGTTGTTTTCTGTCTACTAATTGGAGTTATCTACGATCTACAGAGACAATTATTCAATAGTAAATATACATAATGTACTTCCATTGACCTTCGTTAATCCCTTTGATTGGGACGGTTGTGTTGGACTATTAAAACTATTTGTTTCGGCGGAGCTGCCAGTGCTATAAGGACTATTAACTCCCAAAAACCGTTTATTAATTATGGAGTTTGTTGACTGAGGGAACGGATATCTGTCCACAGAGCTCTGTAGAAGTTGCAATGTTCATGTTATCTAAACCCTTATGTGAACCTAAAACCTATATTAAGAGTTCCCAAAAGAATCGTTGCAATGAGTCGATTCTTTTGAGTATCACACACTGAACTCGTGAAAAAATGTACAATTGACTAGTGTGAACAATGCAGGTGAAGATCAACCTGTGCAACTGCTTATTACTAAAACAAACCGAGGACTTGGTGTGAAACGGTTGTAACTATAATTGGTATTCTTTTTACCAAGGTTAATCAACTCGCCATAAAGTCTTTATAACTGTTAAATCATTTTTCGTGGTAAACAATGTAAATTTAGGTGCCATTGCTCGTTCTGAGCAATGACACCTAAATTTGCATTGTTTACAAAGGGGTCAAAATTGCCCCTAAACCAGGGTTTTCAAAATAGGTTTTAAGTTACAACCGTTTCACGCCAAGCCCTCGATACCTATGAGAAGCTTGTGTCAGCGTGTGTTTATCTGATAATACAGAACACATGTACATGTACAGGCTGATCTGAACCCACACTGTTCGGAAAAGCAAACTTGGATTGCTATCATGCAAGGACTCAAATAAGGTTTGCATTGGCAATAGTGAATAGATCGGATTACTCTCCCTTATACGTCCTTCATCGTATGACCCCCTAGTAATTGATTTAGTATCTAACGCCGCTTTCAACACTGTTTCAGTTATATCACGGTGTGTCCTGGGTAATTTTACCAGTACTACTGGTACATTTATTCTGACACCAGCCAGTCAGACGTAATGCTAACACTGCAGCCCTGAGCGCCAAGGAGGGCATCCAATACTACCATTGTTTAAGTATTAGGTATGACCCGGCCGGGGATCGAACCCGAAACCTCACGCACACGAGGCGGACGGTGTAACACTACAACACCGAGGCGGGCATATGTCCCCTGTTATAGTGAGCATCTATTGTAGGGACGGTTGGTCTTCCAGACATTTACTGTTCTTAATATTTTGGTGTTTTTTTGTTGCGGTTATTCGACGAAAGAATGGGGTTAAACATGGACGGTCTAGAGGTGTAGGGTCTAAATCGGCCCAAAGTGCATAGAATGTGTTCTCAATATACAGTTTACTCGCAATGTACTCGAGAACATTGTACTCGAGAACATCTGATAACTCAAAAGCATAAATTATGTCGCATCAATATCTGGGACGGATCTGTCTTTTCAAAATAGCGTTGAAGCTGTTCGGATTCCTGAGACGAAATGGTTGCTTTTCCACATAAACTATATGTCCATTGGTGAAAGACGAATGACGCTTGCCATTGACTTTTGTCAAACGTCGGAAAGGCGTCGAGCTTGGGTTCGAGCTCACAAACATTGACAGCTCGCGTTTCTACAGACTGATCAACCGGGGCTAGCCCTTTCCCTCATATAGACGCTTTCTGACGCCTCTCCAGTAGACGATTTTTGAAAACATTGTGGCAAAAGGAGACATTGCTCAAAGCGAGTAATTTCCCCATTTCCCACAATGTTTCAAACAGTTTACAGTAATTAAACATTCATTTATAGAGATTTTACCTGTTTCGCCTAGATGTTTTCAAAGTCGTCTGCTGCAAATTTGTTGTACATCGTATCTGGGAAAGGGTTAAGAAACAAATGTGAACGTTATATAAGAGTGAGTATATACTTGTTCCTTATCTACAGATATCACTGCGAGATATAGCAATACTTTTCCTTATCTACAGATATCACTGCGAGATATAGCAATACTTTTCTTCATCTACAGACATCACTGTGAGATATAGCAATACTTTTCTTAATCTACAGATATCACTGTGAGATATAGCAATACTTTTCTTTATCTACAGATATCACTGTGCGATATAGCAATACTTTTCGTCATCTACAGATATCACTGTGAGATATAGCAATACTTTTCTTCATCTACAGATATCACTGTGAGATATAGCAATACTTTTCTTCATCTACAGATATCACTGTGAGATATAGCAATACTTTTCTTCCTCTACAGATATCAATGTGAGATATAGCAATACTTTTCTTCATCTACAGATATCACTGTGAGATATAGCAATACTTTTCTTCATCTACAGATATCACTGTGAGATATAGCAATACTTTTCTTCATCTACAGATATCAATGAGAGATATAGCAATACTTTTCTTCATCTACAGATATCAGTGTGAGATATAGCAATACTTTTCTTCATCTACAGATATCAGTGTGAGATATAGCAATACTTTTCTTCATCTACAGATAGCACTGTGAGATATAGCAATAATTTTCTTCATCACTGTGAGATATAGCAATACTTTTCTTCATCTACAGACATCACTGTGAGACATAGCAAATATTTTCTTCATCTACAGACATCAGTGACCCGACGCGTCAAAGAGGGGTGTCGGCAATACTACCCCTATTAGCCACAAGTGTCGCTGGGGTTGCAGTTTCGTGTTTGATGATTTCTTCCACCTCTAACGCTATATACGGCCTTGCCTTCATGTTCACATTACTACGTTCCCTGGCAATATCGGTTGGAAACACCTACCTATCCGACTCGTGAGTAGTGTCATCGGAGCCGTCCCGCGAGAAAACCAACAGTATGGCCTCTGCGTAATGTATCGATCCAGATCAGCCTGCGCAGTCCGCGCAGCCTAATCCGGGCCGACACATTCCGTGTCAGGGGTATAGAAGTATAGAGTAATGATTCCTGAAACGGAAAATCCACAGGAGGCGAACATTGTCTCACCGGTTTAGCCTGCGCGGCATGCTTCGGCTGATCCAGGTCGATGCTTTACGCAGAGTCCACAATGTTGGTTTTCTCGCGGGACGGAACTGTAGATTCTATTTTACCATTTCCCACATACAACAAATATGCAGCAGACGACTTTGAAAACAACAGTGTTCAACTATGGACACATTCTCTAAAGGAAAATGTGCTCATAGAAGAACAGTTGAAAACATTGAGAGCAAAGGGGAAATTGCTCATCGTGATCAATTTCTCCTTTTGTCAATACGTTGTTGTAGGTCATCTGCTGCATATGTGTAAACACTTTTTCTGTGGGTGGGAAAATCTTAAATGAAGTGTCTCACAATTATCCATTTTCAAACATGGACAACTATTTTCATTAATACTGAAAGAAGTTAAACACATTAAGAAACTTAATTCCTCTTTTATTCAATTTGAGAAGTATTTATGTATAAATTGTTCATTTGGTAAAACTGATATTAGAGTATATGCAAACATTACGTACCAAGGTTAGTTCTCCTACCAAGAAAGTATACATGCATAACCATACCCCCCACCCACCCATATCATTAATCTGCAGCAGACGAAAACATATATATGCAAATATATTGGCATATATGAGACTTATATCATTAAATAGAGTTAGAAATATTAGCATTGTGGTAAAAACAAATTCAGAATGAGCATGTTTTCCTTTTGCCACAAGATGTTCATTCCACATATGAACCGTTTCCACGATAGCGTAATGTAACGATCCAGATCAGCATGTACAGATTCCGTCTTAGGGGGATAGAGGTATAGACTAATGATTTCTGCAACAGACAATCCACAGGAGGCGAAAAATGTCTGTCTGAGTTAGCCTCCGCGGCATGACAGGCTGATCCGGGTCTATACTTTACACAATGTTGCAGCGTGAATTTCCTAAGACATCTAATACTAAATACATGTATATGAAACTTATGAGTGATTTTATTTCGTCAGCGCATTTTGTTTATTTTTTTAAATAAGCCCCTATGCTTATCATCCTCATTCATTTTTCCTATCCAATTTAACTCTTTCCCTCATACGACAATTCTGCATCAGACGACTTTGAACATATTTTGTCAAAAAATAGAAAATCACTAAAATTAAATGGATAACCTATGACTAAAAGTGGAAAACATTGTGGCAAAAGAAGAAATTGCTCGTTTTGAGCAATTTCTTCTTTTGTCACTATGTTTTAAAAAGACCGTCTGCTGCAGAGGCGTCAGACAGCGTCTATATGAGGGGAAAGGGTTAGAAAAGAAACCTTTATTTATTATAATTTCTACATGTAGATTCCCTGTGTCCAAGTTCGGCATTTTATACGGTATCCGACATGTCGTGGTCTATGGCCTATCGTTTGTGCAATATCCGATCTTTAAATGGTCCGTGAGGTATCCGGGTGCTGATCTACACGTAAGTTATCAATCTCCTTCGCAGAGTTGTCGTTCCTTACACTCACCATACATTTATGGTGAGTGTAAGGAACGACAACTCTGCGAAGGAGATTGGTAAGTTATACTCCGAATGATTGGTTTTTGTTCGAATAGTGCTTTACGCCACTTACAACACTTTTTCAGTTATATCCCGGTGTTTCCTGGGTAAGTAACCTGTACTACTGGTCCATTTATCCTGACACCAGTTATATCACGGTATTTCCTGGGTTATTGAACTAGTGCTACTGGTCCATTTATCCTGACAATTGCCAGTCAGTCGTTATGCTTACCGCACAACCCTGTGCGGTAGGGGAGAAAGCCATAACTTCCATTTTTAAAATCTTTGGTATGACCCGGCCGGGAATCAAACCCTCGACCTCCCTCATCCGCGGCGGACGCTCTACCACTACAGCACCGCAGCGGTCTATATTTCTATTGAAATGTATAATAAGATTAATTTGGTTATTTCCAGCACTTGGTTTGAATGTTCTTTTACGACGTTTCCAACAGAAGTAAAGATACTTGTTCATTTCACCGTCTCGATGATTTCGTGGTAGAACGTCTGCCTCTAGTTCGGGAGGTCGCGGGTTCTATCCCGGCCGGGTCATACCTTGGGGCTAAAGGTTACGGGGTTAGCATTATGAGTAACCGACTGGTAACTTACCCAGAAAACGCGGTGATATAAATGAACAAGTGTTGAAAGCGGCATGAAACACCAAACAATCAATCATGTCAGCGTCAATTACAAGAAATGCTTGTTAATCCGGACTCAAGCGCAGCAGACCTTTGTTGTTGTTGTTTTATCGTTTCATGGTCGTTTTACGTTGTTTTCAACATGATTTAAGTTATATCACGACGATCAATCACTTATACATGGGACATGGGTAAACATACCAGTTCTAGGCTAGCCGTGACTGAAAATGTAGCTTTTCCATGGGTACTCCGCCATGGTAGCCGTGACTGAAAATGAAGCTTTTCCATGGGTACTCCGCCATGGTAGCCGTGACTGAAAATGTACCTCTTCCATCATGGGTACTCCGCCATGGTAGCCGTGACTGAAAATGTACCTCTTCAATGGGTACTCCGCCATGGTAGCCGTGACTGAAAATGTAACTTTTCCATGGGTACTCCGCCATGGTAGCCGTGACTGAAAATGAAGTTTTTCCATGGGTACTCCGCCATGGTAGCCGTGACTGAAAATGTAGCTTTTCCATGGGTACTCCGCCATGGTAGCCGTGACTGAAAATGTAGCTTTTCCATGGGTACTCCGCCATGGTAGCCGTGACTGAAAATGTAGCTTTTCCATGGGTACTCCGCCATGGTAGCCGTGACTGAAAATGTACCACTTCCATGGGTACTCCGCCATGGTAGCCGTGACTGAAAATGTAGCTTTTCCATGGGTACTCCGCCATGATAGCCATGACTGAAAATGTAGCTTTTCCATGGGTACTCCGCCATGGTAGCCGTGACTGAAAATGTACCTCTTCCATGGGTACTCCGCCATGGTAGCCGTGACTAAAAATGTAGCTTTTCCATGGGTACTCCGCCATGGTAGCCGTGACTGAAAATGTAGCTTTTCCATGGGTACTCCGCCATGGTAGCCGTGACTGAAATTGTAGCTTTTCCATGGGTACTCCGCCATGGTAGCAGTGACTGAAAATGTAGCTTTTCCATTGGTACACCGCCATGGTAGCCGTGACTGGAGTCGAACTCAGAACGCCCGGTTCCAGGTCCCCGACGTCAACCACTCGGCCAGACCGAATTCCCATCTATCTAGTAATGTAATTTTACATCTGTTTCAGGTTATTATATTTCTGGTTGTCTTATCCGTGATCTCCATAATTCATCCACTGTGGGTGTATAGGACGTTCAGACAGACAAGTTAGTTGTTCGCCTGCTGGACTTTTTTGCTGCGCATATACCGACACGGTTGGATCTGGGCTTCGAACACGCTAAAGATGAGATGCATGGTGAGAAACAGACGTACTCAATTGCATTCCTATGCGATATTTTATCTCTATAATGGCTAAAGCCGTTTTAAGCCTCCCTATCTGACATACTACACATCTGAAAAGCACGACATTGAAAACATCTAGGTTGAGATAAGGAAAAGTCTATAAATAGAATACAGTTGATATAAATGTGACATTGCAAATTATAAAGTCGTCTGTTGTGCAGATGCAAATAAGTGCTATATTTAAAGGACATTTATTGATAAAAAAAT
This sequence comes from Serripes groenlandicus, assembly GCA_031761405.1. Lineage (NCBI taxonomy): Eukaryota > Metazoa > Mollusca > Bivalvia > Cardiida > Cardiidae > Serripes > Serripes groenlandicus. Next base: position 141,690,756 of record JASEVX010000004.1, read on the forward strand.
AAAGATTGTTTTCAAAATTCACCTGCTTTTAATTGGGAAAGGGTACTAACATACATTGTCCATCGCTTCTATTAATTAAATAGATGTACTGCATGACTCTCAAATTCCAATGAAAATACAACGCTACAGCGGATTTATGTTGAAACTATTGTGAAATTAATACTGCAGAATGCGAGATATGCGTTCCATGCATTTTGATGAGAAATTGTTTTCATATTCAAATGCAATCATTTTTGATAAATTAAGCACACTAATGTATAGGCAGTTAAGGGTTGGTCTGTAAGCGTCAATGGCAAGTTTGGAGACTCCTTTGTATTTTTATTGTGTTTGTTCTATTGGGGTTTTACGCAGTTTCAACATTGTTTCAGTTATATCACGGCGACAGTTCACTTATTTATGATCCCTGGGTAAACAAATCAGTACTAGGCTAGAAAATGGGCACTCCATCATAACCTTCGTGCCGCGACTGTGGATCGAACCCTGGACGCCCGGTTTCTAATCCCCGACTCTTACCACGCGACCACGGCGGATTCCTTGGTAGTTTTAAATAGTATTCAAGTTTTTATTTGTTTTTATTTTTCTTTCACCAGATGGTCACAGACCAAAATTGCAAATACAAAATATATCTAAACTTACGAAAGAACATATGGTATATATATATATATATATATATATAGATATAAGTCGTTCCACGAGAAAACCAACATTATGGACTCGATCCAGATCAGCCTGCGCAATCCGGGCCGATTCATTCCGTCTCAGGGGGATAAAGGTATAGAGTAATGATTCCTGTAACAGAAAAATCCAAAGGAGGTGAAAAGTGTCTGTCTGGGTTAGCTTGCGCGCCATGCTTATGCTGATCCGGGTGATACTTTACGCAGAGTCCAGACTGTCGGTTTTCGAGTTGAACGGCTCATATACAATACTCCAAATAGATACATAAACACAAATGATAAGATGCATAGAGAACAATACCTGTGCAAGCTCATAATGTGCCCACAAAATCTAAATTACAATTTTAAACGTTCATTGAGAAATGCAATATGCAATATACACATGAGTTTACAGTTATTACTTATATTAGCATATACTAATTTGTGTCAAACAGTGTAGCCAGTGTATGAACAACATAAACATTTTTTACACACAACTTATATTTGTCATTATCTAAAATCATATGAAGTATAAATACAGTTAAATTATTTAATAAATATGAATTTGTCTTGTTTTGTTTAAATTTGATACCTAACAGAGAAATCTACAAATGGTATTTAATTGCTAACTGTTGGTCCCTGTTATTGACCTTTATAACCCTTGCAAAATTATTTTTTAAATATAGATCATATCTGTTACAGGTAATTTCATAATAACCTAATTAAATGTATGACTAACCACTTCTTGACTATGTTTTTACTTATTTCCAGCTATCCTATTGAAACAAGACCAAAATACTTCTCGAATATTGTATCTGACGGCACTGCATCAAAGGCCGTCACAAATTGACCTTGGTCATTTAAATATTCAATAGCAGGTGCTCGTTTTACTGTCCAATGGAATCGGACGATAGAACCAACGCTCTTGTTTCCCTAAAGACTATTACAATACAACGTAACATTCGGATATCACCGCTTTTCTATCGCGTGTATATATATTTGTTTTCTCTCCTGTTGATACCTAACGAATGTGTAGCCGGAAATTTGATTTGCTGATATAAAGTCCAATATGAGACGAATTATTATAGGCAGGCATCATATCTATACGAGCGTTTGTTACTGCACAGAAGTTAAGGTGTGGTTTTAATGAGATTTGATATGACCGACTTTAGTTTGTTTATTTACTGAATTTCTTTTCAAATTCTGTATAAATTTATACACTATGTATTTATATATTCTGTAAACATCACATATTGGAATGTTGGAGTTAAACAATTTCCGTAAATACCATTTGGACATTTACAGCAGCAAGTTTTTGAAAATACTTTTGCAAAAGGCGAAATTGCGCAATTTCTCGTTTTGCCATAATGTTTTCACGTCTTTCCAATAGCTATACATTAATCTATATATATTTTCCTTAATTTCGTCTGGGTATTTTCAAAGGTGCCTACTACAAATGTTTTATATGCGGGAGAGGGTTGAGACAATACATTAATCACACCGGTATGCGTAGTATGCAAAGTGGCTAACAATGTGGTAAAAAAGCTGTAAACATATTTGACGGAATATGGCACACAGCCAATTAAGCCAAAATAACATCACCATCACTCATTTTGCTTATACCGTAGTCTTTTACAATGCCTGTAACGAGGCTACTGTCAATGAGGATACCCCTGTGAAGATAAGTTTGAAGTCATCGCGTCTAGAGGTGAGTATCCCGTTTCTTCTTGTTCCGCATGTTGGCAATCACAATGGAGAGAGGGTGTATAAACGTTGTTAAACACAGACACAGTACGAACAGGTTAACCTGAAATTCGGAGAGTGATAGATGGGTTTTAATGCCCTTTCAAAAATAGAAAAGGGGGCGTATTCAGATTGGCTTAACATACCGAGCAATAGGACATCACCCATTTACATTACAGTGTTTTACTTTTTTTTTCTTGCGGAACACTCGATTTGTTAGAGAAATCTGAATTCACCTTAGTGATATCACGGGGAGGCAGGACACCTCCGTTCATACCCTCGTATAGTTCTTGTTTTTTTAGGTCTTGGACCACCAGATTGATATTTGACTTTTGCTTGTTCTCAGACAGAATGTCAGCAATGTAACCCACATGAGTATGATGCTTAAACTGCAGTTAGCCACACAATCATGACAAGCATGTTTATAGAATCAAAACAAAACAAATTATAAGAGGCAAAACAAGAATAATTGGCGCCGATTTGAATGACCAAAAACAAACGTATAGCTATTAATGTTGATTCACAAGGAAACTCTGACGTATAACAGGAAGCTCTTGAAATAAACGTTAAACGTTTTTTTAATAACATAAAATAATTGATTAAATATGTCATCGTCAATGGCAATATTGAGGGGTTTTCTTTGCAAACAATACATATTAATAATATAGGTCAGCTCGTTACGACATAACACAACTACTTGAGGAAGATTTCAGAATACTCACGTGATTCCCAGCTCCGTCGTAGACAAGTGACCATTGGTACAGAGCATACTGTATGAGCGAAAATATGTTTGCTATTACAAACCGGGTGCCATATATAGTGCCATATATAGAGGCAGGGAACCTGTAGTAGATACATATAAAAGGCTTTATCAGCTTGCTAATATACACGTACGTTAGTAAGAATCTCATTTCTTGTTGTTTGTTTGAACAGTAAAGACTCGATCGAACAATGTCACAATGGCTTTCGATGTTTTAGTTATATATGTAACTGTCGAGTGGTTAACGTTGGGGATTTGAAACCGGGTGTCCCGGTTTCGATCCGCGGTCGCGGCACTATGGTCAAGACGGAGTGCCCTTGGGCAAGGCACATTTTCTAGCCTAGTACTGGTTTTTTTACCAAGGGATCATGAATAAGTGAACTTTCACCGTTATATAACTGAAATAATTTTAAAAGCGACGTAAAACCGAAATAAAGCAAAACAAAAAATCTATATATGTTACTTTTACCAGTAACTTGAAGTGAAGTCCGCCACTAGTTTAGCACCAATGCATATTTATTGGATGCCAACACGGAGAGTAAACAATACGCGGCTATTCCTATAATGAATATCGCCATGGGAAACTTGGCATTCATTATAACGTTACTAGCTCAGTCAGTATCGACGCGGGCTGTTAATCCTGGGGTTGTGATTTCTGATCCTTGCTCGGCCAACATTCTTTCCAACGTTTGACAACATTCACTGTGACAAACGTCATTCGTTTTTCACCAAACGCTAACAGTCCATGTGAGAAAACAGTAAGTTACTTGAAAAGTATGTTGTGTGGGGGTACTGGTGTGAGAAAGCTAGGAAACCCATGAGTAGGTGAACTGGCCGCCGTGATATGAAATTGTTGAAAACGGCATTAAGCCTCAATCAATCAATCAATCAATCAATTCAAAATGATATATCAGTTTACTATAATGTTTTGATTTACTTAATTTTTTCAACCAAGATTCTCAAAAAATAAAATAAATTAAAAGTGGAATCGCAGTATATAATCATATTGATGGATTTCTTGATTGATTGATTGGTGTTTAACGCTTATCATATTGATTGAATGCTTGGTGTTCAACGCCACTTGCGACAATTGTTCAGTTATATCACAGCGTTTACTGGGTAAGTTACATATCCTCCTGGACCATTTATCCTGAATGGACAGGCGGGGCCTGAGCCCCGCATCTCAGTTGGTAGCGGCGCGAGTTGTCAATCGAGGAATTGTGAGTCCGAATCCCAGCTCGGCCAACATTCTTTCCGACATTTGACAAAAGTTAAAAGGAAATGCTTTATTCGTCTTTATCTAATGGGCTAACAGACTTTTTGGAAAAGCAGTCTGTTGCTTGGAAAGTATGTTGTGTGGAGTACTGGTTTGAGAAAGCCAGGAAACGCATGAGTAGCTGAACTAGCCGCCTTGATATGGCTGAAAAACTGTTGAAAAACGGCCTTAAACTCCAATCAATCAAGTCAAAGATTATAGCACATTCTTCGGAGTTCTGGATATGGTGAGTATTTTAAATTATAAAACCCGTATGTGATACTCTATGTTGGTACTCAATAGAATCGTCCAAGTCAGATGATTCCATTGAGCACCCGAAACAGCATAAGAGTTTCCCATCTTTGATTCATATATGACATTGTAACAGTTTCATTGCATTTTGGTATTTACCATAATTGTTTTGATTAATTTGCATGATTGGATATACTGTTCAGCTACTATTTTGTCCGTCATTTTTTTATTAAATGGCATTTTCAATATCAATTTGGTGTTGTTCATTTATTTTTAATCGAAACAAACAAGCAACTCCATCAGTGTCAAACATAAATGTTATAGTCGAACATAAATATAGATGGGTAACTACTAGTTTACTCCTCCTTATCTAGTGCTCTGCAAACTTACATGTCCACAAGAAAGGTATTACCGACTGTGGTCAACAATGACCTGAAGAAGGTAAAGGTGATAGTTAACGGGTATAATATCATCTCGTCCTTCACAAACACCAGGCTGGACAGAACGACGGACACGATGCAGGTCGTGATGAGTGGGGACACGGATGACATCACGCGGCGCGACCTGACATTATCGATATCTGAAATACAAATGATGTGTTTAACAATTGTAGCGGGAGAGTCAATTCGGGCTACTCTATTGTTCATGCAATAAGAGTTCTGGTGTATTTTGATAACTGAAAGGCAAACAATGCTGATTGATGCATTGTAATAAGGATCCAACTGGATTCTGATTTTCAAAAGCTTCTAGAAACCTTCTATGGCCAATTTGAGAACAGTGTAGAACCAAATCAGACCGCTCGAATGCGTTGGTTTATCTAGCTCTTCTACGGCTTCAAGTGCCTTACGGTGGTGTTTTGCAACTAAGGAAGGATAATTGTGCATTGCCTGAGGGACGAGTTCAGCCATAACGGTTAGGTTATAATCATGACGGCACTGTTCTCTTGTATTATCTCCTTGTTTAACCATGACTGAGCCGTCCTTCGAAAAAAACAACATTGTCGACTATGCGTAAAATATCGATCCGGATCAGCCTAACCATGCCGCGCAGGCTTACCCGGATAAGACAAATTTCGCCTCCTGTGGATTTTCTGTTTCAGGAATCGTAACTCTATACATCTATCCCCCCTGAGACGTAATGTGTCGGTCCAGATCAGTCTGCGTGGACTGCACAGGCTGATCTGGGTCGATACATAACGAAGAGGTCATAAAGATGGTTTTCTCGCGGGGTGTTATGAAGCATGTGCTACCAGTATATAATCAAGCCAGTGTCTTTACTTTGGATTTGTATCTAGATATTCCTAAAATTGTTAATTGACTCTTTCAAATGATAAGCTGGACAAACCCATTTTAAAGATTCAATATTGAAAAGGTCAATGTACCAACATGTAACATTCCATGCATGTTACACGACAAAGCAGACATATACTCAAACGTTAAAAACATATTATGCAAATGAGATTATTACGCAACATAAACAACAGTCACGTGCTGGTTTCGTATACAATACATCGCGTGATGTGCGGAATGTGCAAGGCTCTCCCGATCCTGAAATAAACACAAACTATAACGGTATGACCGCCTTTTAACGTATTTTAATGCATTAAGCTGGACCATATAAACAACTTGTGTTTGCTCATATTTGCACTTCGTACAAGATATTCTGGTGCTTCACTGCAACATTTAACCCTGTCCCAAAAGCAGAATCATGTTGATGTATCTGCTGCAGACAACTACAGAATGAACAATGTTTTTTTTGTGACATTTTTGCAATGCTGTTCAATAATTATTATACTTTCATTAATAGAGAGGTCCTTTGGTTTTGCCTATAGGTTTTCAAAGTTCTTGTTCGGCAGTGTCTACAAGTCTATTCAGTGATTATACTTTCATCGAAGGACAGCTTCCTTATGTTTGCCTACATGTTTACAAAGTCATTTGTTGCATACGTGTCGTATGTTGGAAAGGGTTTACCGGAAACACTCACTATGATGACGAATTTATGGATCCACGAAGGCATGTAATACAACCGCTCTCGCACGAGAAAACATCATCTAATTGTCGTTTTTTCAACTGTGTTAATTCCTACACTAGAGGACTTGGTCGAAACATATTTGTTTAACAAATACTGTGGTGCAAGTTCTAACAATTTAAACTAATCCCTCTCGCCGCCGATTGGTTCCTGGATATTTCACCAGTACTCGCAGCGAGGTGTTCCGAATGATCGACCTGCTCTCACTGAATATTTGAAACCGGGATATTCTGACCACTAGACTGTCGATGACTTACCGGAAAAAAATCGTCTTTGCCAATCATACAATACACCGACTAGAATGCAAGTAAGAATGCCACTGGCCATCGAATATGACAGAATATCCGTAAAATAGCTCACTGAAAATGTAATCAAGAAAGCAAAATACTAATTAACGACTATACAAATTCACCAGTATGTCAAAGCATACGTGTACTGAAAAGCTATAGTTATCACAAATACAAAATTATAAAACTAATAGTTGTATTTACATGACTTGTCTGTGAAGTGAAACAAACAGGCTAAAACATCCAACTCAGGTAAAAACAAACTTTGAGATGACAGCATGCTCACAGGTTCCGTAATTTGACGTAAAAAGGGGGCAAATAGCTCCAACCATAATGAAGCTATTGTAACATTTTTGTTTTTATATATGCATATTCCCTTATTGACCGTATACCTTCCATAACGGTTGTATTGAGTATATTTGATAATCATAATTGAGCCGTCCCGCGAGAAAACCAACATTATGGCCTCTGCGTAATGTATCGACCCAAATCAGCCTGCGCAGTCCGCGCAGACTGATAAGGGCAACACATTCCGTCTAAGCGGGATAGAGGTATATATTATTGATTCCTGAAACAGAAAATCCACAGGAGGCGAAAAGTGTCTATCCGGGTAAGCCTGAGCGACATGCTTAAGCGGATTCGGTTCGATACTTTACGCAGTCCACAATGTTGGTTTAATCGCGGGGCGGCTCATATGTGTTTTAACTCTTTTAGGGTCAATGGCAATATTCAGGATTTTGCAAACAATACAGATGTCTCACCTGAGATCAGCAATGTTTGCCTTTATCAAAATATTACAAAAGTCTTATTTCATGAAAAAGGGAATCGCTCGATTTTGAAAATGGAATTCGGTGCAAAAAGAGCTAAGATGGTGTCAAAACGTGTACGTCATCAATACGGTGAGCGAATCAGCCGCAATATTCAAAGTGGCATCGCATGTTATTTCTTATTAAGTATAGTTGAAAACATATAACGTTGTCTCATGATGATCTATTGAGTAACATCTCCTTCTGTCACCATATTTTCAAAATTCGTCTGATGCAGATGCGTCAAATTGTATCCTTTGTGTAGAACTCTGTTCATGTGCGAAAGGGTCTATACATACAACATACCTTTTTCTTCGTCGTGGTTTGTGATTTCCTCGATGAGGGGGTTGATGGTGCCGTAGAAATAGTTGGTCCTAAATCGGATGACAGTGAACCAAAGAACATTGAACAAATACAGGTATCCACACATGCTCTCCTTTAACAACGTGTTACTATCAACTTCCGGCGATGCTTCTTCCGGTTTATCAACAGTGGTACTATCATTTGACTGAACCTCGACATACTTCTGTTGGACAGTACCATTGGCAATATCAGTTTTACTTTGATCGTCAGTTGTTGGCTGTGTGCTTTTAAAAATAGTTTCGGTCTCACATGGCAGTTTTCCATTACAGTAAGTGTTCTCTCTGCTTCTGTCGGCGTATATTACCTTCGTCTCATCATTTGAAGTAACTTCACTCCCTGTTGTACCACTTCCAAATACATTATCGTCTTCTCCGATGACTGAAAACTTCTCTTTCGGTATTTCTCTGACAAAACCTTTGTTGTCGAATTCAATAAATGTGTTAACAACATATCCTAAATTACCATCTGCGTTCCTGTGACTATCTTTCTCTATGCTGAAGTTAGTTAAATTCACGTTCAGTCTGGTATGTCCGTTGTTCGCAATACCATTCATCTTACAAAAACCATTGAATTTTCTTGAGATAGCTGGATTTTCGTTATTTATATCACGGTTCATCTCCGACTCTTTTCTCTGGTATCCAACTTGGTTTCTGCTGTTATTATTTTGTGTTTTGTTCTCCTTTGATATACTGCTGACCCTAAATTCTTTATTCTTTTCCTTCTCCTTGTCCTTTAGGATTTCTTTTGGAAACAAAAATATCGTAGTCAGGAAGGTCGCACATGCCAAACCAAACAATCCCAAGTAGGACATTCTCCTACTAATTCCATTATCATACGCGATCTGAAATAAATTAACCACATTACTACATGCAAACACAACTGTAGCAACAGCTTATGAAAATATCTAAGCAAAAACATGGAAACTCTCTATAAATGAAAGTATAAAGCTAGTGAATAGAATTGAAATACTGCGGCATAGTTGTACAGTTCCATTATCATATGCGATCTGAAATAAATTAACCACATTACTACATGCAAACAAAACTGTAGCAACAGCTTATGAAAATATCTAAGCAAAAACATGGAAACTCTCTATAAATGAAAGTATAACACCAGTTAATAGAACAGAAATACTGAGGCATAGTTGTACAGTTCGAGGGACTGGAGTGAAACGGTTGTATACAATATACAAGGTTTTTTATCAAGGTTAATCACTTCGCCATCAAGTCTTTATAAGCGTTAAATCATTTTTCTTGGTAAACAATGGAAATTTAGGTGCCATTGCTCGTTTTGAGCAATAGCACCTAAATTTGCATTGTTTACAAAATGGTCAAAATGGCCCCTAAACTAGGGTTTTCAAAATAGGTTTTTAGTTACAACCGTTTCACACCAAGCCCTCGAGTTGAGCACGGTGTAAAACGTGGATTATTCGGTGGCAATTACAGGTGTTAACGCATCAGCAGTTGCTCGTGAAATGTTAAGGAGGGTGCTTGACTAATAACCGGATGCTTTGATGTTTAAATATTCCTTCTGTAGTAGATCATATCCACACTTCACCAACATGCAGGCTAATATTGGTCTAAACTGTCCGATATTACTTTATCTGTCTTGGAAATCTCGACAATCTTAAAACTGATCTGCATTTACATGAATTGTGCATGTCTTAAAATATAGAAACATTGTTTATCTGCAGTTTTAACTGCAGTGTCGAACATTGGCAAATCCTGTTGGTTTTTTCTGAACACGAGAAAGGAAAAGAAATAAATACGAATAACATCACTTAGGTTTTTGTAAAAATCTCCTTTTATCCATGTCGGAGTCGTAGTTTTGTAAATTCAAAGGAGTCGGTATTGCCACCTTTCATTTTCCCTTTCAAAATTACACGTTGCTATTAACCCCGATTTGTGTACATATATATGAGCCGTTCCGCGAGAAAACCAACATTCTGGACAGTGCGTTATGTATCGACCTAAATCAGCCTGCGCAGTCCGCGCAGGCTAACCCGGGCCGACACATTCCGAATCAAGGGGATATAGGTATAGGGTTATGATTTCTAAAACAGAAATCCACAGAAGGCGAAAAGTGTCTACGCGGATTAGCCTGCGCGGCATTCTTAGGCTGATCCGTTTCCATACTTTACGCAGAGTCCACAGTGTTGGTTTTTTCACGGAACGGCTCATGTTGTGTGTATTGACTTTGCGAGAGGTTGATCCCAGGAAAGATTAACACGGATAAAAGATAAAAGTGTTATTCTCCGAGTCGATGTTTATCTGAATTATCAAAGAAATGACCCGAGTCATTTTACATTTCATTAGCAACGGATAGATTGAAACGTTTGTATTGGCTTACTCTTCCAAAATGTCATATCTATTTTTCAGTCGTGAAGAATTGAATTTTGAAATCTATTTATATTTCACCTTACTTAATTCTTAAAAAATAGTAATGGCAGCCCTCCTTGGCGCTCAGGATTGACGGATTAGTATTACGACTAACTGGCTTGTGTCAGGATAAATGGACCAAGTCGGAGTGGTAACTTACCCAGGGAACGCTGTGATATAACTTAACAATTGTTGAAAACGGCGTAAAACACTGAACAATCAATCAATCATCCAATTTGGGAATTGTTTTCCTGCAAACGCGCATTGTGAGATGATCCGCACAGTTTAGATTTGATCATGTAAGATTGTTAGTCGGTCCGTCAAACTTACTTTAACAAGCTGCTGCATAAACGAGGATGATACCTTCATTCCGTTCATAAGACCCACTATCGTCGAGGAATGACCGGGAAACAGCATGTTGAACTAAAACAAAATAAAACACAAATATTTAGTAACGTTAACTGAACTTTACACTTTGTTTAGTTACATACAAATACGTATATTAATATACTTACAAAGTAATGAATGTGCAATAACCATTACTATGTTATGAAACATAAATATATGAGGATGAACACAGAACATAAATATATGAGGATGAACAAAACATTATATACTTCAAACTATATTAACTATATACTTTATTAACGTTTATGGTGCAATCTAATATCAAAATGAGAATTTAATCATGGTCAATGTCAGATAAGTTTCTGTGAATAAAATCCAAACGTTAAATATAATTAATGCTTCTATAATTCATTAATGTTTTCTTGTTATCGTTGTAAGTAGTTTCAACAAATGTAAAGATACATGGTTGGGTGTTTGTAGTAAGGTTTAAGTTATTAATTTCTGATGTTTGCGCAAGTCGGACAAATTAAAAACCTAAATGATATTCGTCTTCAATTCCTCTTTTATCATAATGCCTCGTCTCTTATATTGGGGCAGTGTTGCATTGCGAAAAAGAGAAACCTTAGGTGAACCTTTACCGCTGAGCCTATTTTTTATATAAATATAAATGCATCTACTGAGACAAATAGCAGACTCGAAGCTCTACTGGTTCTCAACAAGTTTATCTTGACCCGAACTACACCTCGCAATAGAGTAGAATTTGCAACCAACGACTTTGTAACTAATTGGCAAAAATATGGAACATCTTAAGGAAATGAAAGTATAACTATTGAAATGGGTTGAACATAATTTTGGAAATAAAGAATTTGCTCGTGATAAAGTATTTTGTCCTTTTGTCACAATGTAGCAGGATTCGGTAAAATTCGTCCGCAATGGGAGACATCGGTCAGTTATCTCCCTTTAATACTCTCTACATCTAGCTAGGTCCTATCATTTGGTTTCCTCTG